>MU181986.1:555789-577994 GCA_016904865.1 Pissodes strobi
ATTGGTTGGTGCTGCCACCTGTGAGTCGGTGGATGTAATCCGCCACAGATTGGATTCTTCAATGTCTTCTAGCTTTTCAACGTTGCAAAGGTGTTGTAACTTCGTGACCTTTTGACAAGCCTGGTCTTGGTATTCGTAGTGTAATTTATTTTTAATTAAATACTTATTTCGCGGCAAAACAACCTTAAACCGACTCTGGGAAAATATTGGTGCAGAATACAAATGAAAAAGCTCAAAAACTTCAGAAGTTGTAATTGGTATGTGTAATAAATATGTTACTCTATTATTTAGAACAAAACAATCGATATTTATTATTTTTTCAAATAAAGCAACCTTTTCAAGCTCTGGATTAATAATCATTTGTTCTGAACCTACCCTTTTTTGTAAAGTAATTAATTCACTTAAAAGATCTTCAGTTTTTATGATGCTTGGATGCATTGTTTTTAATTTACAAAAAGTCATAGA
Organism: Pissodes strobi; assembly: GCA_016904865.1. Lineage (NCBI taxonomy): Eukaryota > Metazoa > Arthropoda > Insecta > Coleoptera > Curculionidae > Pissodes > Pissodes strobi. The sequence goes on from MU181986.1 coordinate 556,255, forward strand.
GTTTTCAATATCCTGGAGAATGGAATCGAGGATTTTATAAACATTAATTATTTGGTTAAGTGTGTCCTTGATATACATGGAATTTTCCCTATAAGTGGATTTCTGCACTAAATAGCATATTTGATTAATTTTTTCTTGAATTAATTTTTCATGCTTGCCAACCTGATTGATCATATTATTAAATTTACTAATAGCATTAATTGATAGTGAATTTTGTTTCAAGATGTTTTCCGACAACTGATTTTCAATGTTTTGTAATTGTTTAATAACCCGTTCGTATTTTTCACCATCAGCGGCATCTAAGTTGCCGGTTATTGCTTTAAATACTGAGCCAAGCATATTCACAAGGCCTCTTTTAATTCTATCAGGGTGAGGAATTATTTCTTTAATCTTATTTTCTACTCTTACTTGTGTCATTGTTAATATTTTTAAGTAATTCGCAGCGTCAGCTGAATATTCTGAATGTGTTGCTAATAAGGTCGTTACGTTGTCTGATTTCAAATGCAATTTGTTTATTTCTAAGATTATCGGGTTAAGGTCATAATAATGAATTAAAGTGAAACGATAATCGCGAATCTTAGCATTTCCTATTTTTATCGGCAACAATCCAGGATTGTCATCTAATTTTCTGAGAATAACTTTATCTTCGATCCCAATTACAGCTGGGAGAAACACGACGACACAGCTGAAATATAATACACGATAATGTAACTAAGGTAAAAGATAAATGTAACTTGAAGTTATACACATGTTGTGATAAAAAATGCATATGTTAATTAGTCGAAACTGTATGTATTCCTGAGAGGTCTTTTTACATTATCCATGTGAACTTTACCTTGAACATTAGAAGTTACAGTCTTACGTTCTTTATTAACTGATATGACTTCCACGGGTTTTGAGAATTTCTCGGCAAGTTTTTGGCGAGTATGCTTTTTTATGTATACTTCTTGACTTGGCTCAATTAAATCAGGGGCGTCACGGTTTGCATTTATTTTGTTTATTAATTTCTCTTTATTTTGAATCAGTTTTTCGTTAATTTTTGAGTAAAGCAATTTTGATCGTTCTTTATGGTCAGTAATATAATCCGTGAGCAGCAGTTGCTCCAAATTTATGTCAAATGGATCATCTGAGGTAATGTGACCATTTATGATATCGATCGGTTTTAATTTTGTCGCTGAGTGTATTGAATGGTTGTAAGCTAAAATTGCGTAAATCATTTTTTGCGATATTGTTGACTTACTAAAACCTTGAGCATTTAATAATTTTATGTGTTCTGCGATGGTGGAATGAAAACGTTCCACTACGCCGTTCGATTGAGGATGATTGGGTGAAATAAAGTGGATTTTAATTTTATGTAATTGTAGTAATTCGGTAACTACTGAATTTTTAAATTCCGTCCCGTTGTCTAAGATTATTTGTTTTGGCACACCATGATGAGAGAAAAAGGATAGCAGGTTATCTGCTATTTCTGTTGCTGCTAAAGATTTTAAAATATAGGCTTGGGCATATTTTGAAAAGCTATCGACCACTGTGAGAAATTTTGTTTTTTCAAGGGTATAGGTATCGATGTGAATAATTTCGAAAGGCTTTCCTGCGGTAGGTGTTATGTTCATTTGGGTTTTAATAGGATTCCTTTCATATTTTGTTCGTATGCAAATTTCACATTGGTTTATAAAAGTTTGAATTGAGCTTTTCAAATTGGGCCAGTAATACTTGTTTTTAATTTTTTCTTCCGTTTCTTCTATTCCTCGATGGTTGCTTTTTCCCTCATGATAATTTTTTATAATTTCAGGGATGCTTTCCTTATCTGTGACGTCAATAAGTTTACTAAGACACCTTTTAAATTGAAACGAGGGCCATCTAAAATATTTCCTTACGACTTCACAAAAAGGTTCATACAATTCTTGATTTTCGAAATATAGATAGTACAATTTTCCTGGAACTATACTTTCTTTTACAAAATTCAAGATGTCGGATTCAAAATTATTTGTACTTATTTGAACGTAAAAACGTCGTTTTTTCTCAAATAAAATTTTCATTCTGGTCTTCGCTGGTGAGTGTGCTACTTGTGAAATTATAATTTGATTAGCGCCAAAGTTTACAAGGCTTTCCAGAATTGGGATTCCGACAATAGGATCCTGGTCATTGTTAGAATGAATGGTGTCACCTTCGTCTGGTTCTGGGATTTCTATGGGATTTTCGTCTAGCTGAACTATCATAGAAGCTTGGTCTATGTCTTCGTGCTCTCGAGAAGTTGAGGGCTGGTTGAACTGTTGATTTTCATCTTCAAGTTCTTTGTTGAAATCTTCTATGTATTGTTTAAGACTAAATCCGTCCTGACCTTCCTTAACATGTAATTCGATGCGTGACAATGCATCTGCGTTGGTGTTGGCCTTGCCCTTTTTATATATTATGTTGTAATCGAACTCTTCCAATTTGATTCGCCATCGCATCAGCTTGGAATTGGGATCTTTTAATGAAAATAACCACTGAAGTGGCTTGTGGTCAGTAACGATATTAAATTTACGCCCATACAAGTATGGCCTAAAATATTTTGACGCCCACACCAGACACAAACATTCCTTTTCGATTGTCGAATAGTTTTGCGCTGAATCGTTGAGTGTACGCGAAGCGTACGCCACTGGTAAGTCCTGACCGATGGGTCCTTGGCTTAGTACTGCACCCAAGGCTACGTTGCTGGTATCCGTTGTCAAGTTGAATGTTTTTGAAAAGTCAGGGTATTGTAGAATTGGGTCGTTAATTAATAAATTTTTGCAAGTATTAAAACAATCTAAAAATTCTTGATCGTGAATTATTTTGGCTCCTTTTTTTAAGGCATTTTGTAAGGGGTTTCGTAATCTTTGCAAAATTATTTATAAACCTGCGGTAATACCCTAGCAAACCGAGAAAACCTTTTATTTGTTTAGTTGTCGATGGAACAGGATAGTTTTTAATAGCCGAAATTTTATCCGGATTAGGCTTGACTCCCTGTGGGGTAACCACGTGTCCCAGATAGGCTACTTCACGCTGCAAAAATTCGCTCTTGTCAAGTTGAATTTTAAAGTTGGATTCCCTTAGGCGTTGGAACACCTTTTTAAGGTTATCCATGTGTTCCTGCAAGGATGTTGAAAATACGATAATGTCGTCAAGGTACACTAAACATTTCTCGTTTTGAATTCCCCTTAAAATTGAATCCATTATCCGCTGAAAGGTGGCGGGGGCGTTTTTAAGCCCGAATGGCATCCTTAGGTATTCATAGTGGCCATTTTCCGTATTAAAAGCTGTTTTAGGAATGTCTTCTTCGCTCATCTCAATTTGGTGGAACCCGGACGCCAAATCGAGGGTAGTGAAGTACTGACACTTACCTAGCTTGTCGAGTAAGTCAGTAATGTTGGGTAGTGGGTATTTATCATTGATGGTTTTTCCGTTGAGTTTTCGGTAGTCCACTACGACCCTCCATTTCTGTATCCCTGATGCGTCCTTTTTCTTTGGAACCACCCAAATAGGGCTGGACCATGGGCTACTAGATGGTCTAATTATTTTTTGGTCTAGCATTTTTTTAATTTGATTTTTGACTTCCTGCTTATGAATAAAAGGAGACCTGTAAGATCTTGTATATATCGGAATTTCGTCGGTAGTTTTAATATTGTGCTTTATTTTGCTAGTGAAACTTAAGGGAGTATTTTCTTGGTAGAACACGTCCGAAAATTCTTGGCAAAGATTTAATATTGCTTTTTGTTCTTCGGAATTTAGGTGGTCTACCCGAATTTTTGAGAGATCAAAATTAGTTTTAGGCAATTCGTCGAAATTATTTAAATCAATGTTTTGGCATTCGTTTCTGCTAAATTTTTCGGTATCGATGGGTTGTGAAAAATCTAGAGTTATCGGTTCACATGAATTGTTTAGAATTGTAGTAATCGCGTACCCGTTTTTTGCTACTGTTAAACATTCTGGCATTTCACAATTTTGAAATTTTTGGTGTGGTATAATAATTTCACCTTTTTTAATGGACGTTTTAACTTTAATTACTTGTTCCGTTCTAGGGGCTACAGTAACACAGTTTAATTCTGTTTGTATGTTATGAAAGTTAAGTTTTATTTTGGCAAAAGGTGTTATTAAAAATCCTGTTTTAAAATCAAGATTAGCCTGAAGTAACTTAAGGTTGTCGAGCCCTATTAGACCGTCAAATACGTTATGAAATTGAAAAAGGTAAAATTTAAGGTTTTGTCTAGTGGGTAAATTAAAAATTGTCGATGCTGGTATTAATGCACTATGTCTATGTGCCGATTTTTGAAATACGGTACTAACTATAAAAGGGTCTTCAAAAATAGAATTTGGGTAATATTTTTTTGCCAAATTAGGATTTATAAATGATTTTGTTGCACCAGTGTCAATTAAAAGCTTAAGATTATGCTCTGGAATAATTATGTAAGGTAACTCACTGGTGTTCGACGTGTTTAAAGAAATTATTAAGTCTGATCGTTGATCTGAGTGACTTCGTGAAAATTTTTATTTCCGTTGCATTCGCCTGATTCATCATTTTCTGGATTTTGAAAAGAGTACTGATTTTGGTTAAAAGGCAAATCAGTAGTCGATGGTTGGTAAAAATTTTCAGGACTATTTTCGTGATTGTTTTCAAAATCTAAATTATAATAATCATTGCTTTCGTTAGTGGCGTAAGAAATACAATATTCGTTTGATTCTTCAGGATTTTGGTACGATTCTGTATTGTAAAGTTCTTGTGTAGAAAATTTTGGGCGATTTGGTACATTCGACTGAAACCTGGAAAAATTAGGTGATGAATGACTGGGTTTAAAATTGGAATAAGATATACTCATAGGTTCAGGTGGTGGTAAGGGTTTGTTTTGATTTGGCCTGAACACGTTGGAGTGATTGTTGGGTCTACTAAAAATTCTTGAGTTTGTTGAAAATCTTTGAGGGAAATTATTAAAGTTTGGTCGAATTACCGACTGTGACTGGAAATTGTTGGGCCTAGGTGTAAAGAAGTTGTTAGGCCTTTGGAAATTATTATTAGAAAAATTCGGTCTCATAGGAGAATTTTGTGTAAACTGGAAATTTTTAAAATTAGGTTGAGGTGGCATTTTAAAGATGTTTGAAGGTTGATTTAGCGATGTTTTTGTTAAATTTTGAAAATAATGTATATTATTTTCTTGCGTCACAAATTGCAAGGCTTCGGCTAAATTACTCGGACGCATACAACGTATTGTTGTCCCTAGAGGTTCTTTTAATCCTGAAAGGAACGTTTTTAGAGCAAGATCATTATACAAGGCCTTTTTCAAAGTTCTCGCTGAATCAATCGTTTCATGACTGTCTATATATGAACAAAGCAAATTTAAGATATAAAGAACTCTATCATAAAATTGGCTAGGTTGTTCGTTTACATTTTGTTTTAGCATAACAAGATCCCTATTGAGACAACTTTCGTCTCTTTGGTCAGCAAAATTTCGCTTTAAATTTTCTTTTAATTCGTCCCATGTAGAAACGTTTTGAATGTTTACCACAATTTTTGCATTTCCTGTTAGTTTTCCTATCAGACTATTTAGTAAGAAAATATTATTAAAATCAGTAGGGTTCCTAGCATTATAAAAATGGTCAATTAAGGTTTGGCAAGTTGATAAATATCGATTAAGATCATTGGGATTTCCATCGAATTCAGGGACGCACTTTAAATATTCCGATTTAAATTCGGGCATTTCGTTTTCTATAATAGTGCTTAAATCAACTCTATAACTATCTGTATTACTAATACTAGGAGTTTCGTTAAGAGGAACGTTATTTAAAATAGTAAAGATTTGATTTGATAACTTATTAATTTCTATTTCACTTTCAACTAATGGAACTTGTATGTTGCTTTCTAAAAAGTTTTCACTATTTAAATTGGAATTTCCTTCAGAGTCAGTTGAAGGAGGATTTATTGTTAATTTTCACAAATTGTTTAAAATTTCATTTATATCGGACATGAAAATTTTCAAATTACACTTACGCTACTAGAAGAATTTTGGCCATATCTCTCTATAAGGCTTTAGCTTCCTGGAAGGCGATTTGGTCCTGCCCAAAATGCTATGGTCCTTGCGAAACTACCCGATGTGGTGGCAATTCCCAAGTAGTCCTCGGAAAAGTATTCAGCAATTAAACACCTCTGCAGACACTTTACACAGTTCTTTCGAAAGTTCAGAGTATTAATGAAGTTTCCGATATTCGTTCGAAAAGTCTTCGTTGCCCGAACAAACGATTGACCGATTGTTACGTGTCGCCACAAAAAGTATCACCGATTTGACTAACTTTTTTGACGACTCTACCGACTGCGCCAGTTAACTTATTTGATATGGCAAAACTCTTTTTAAAAAATATTTATTCGATAAAAAATTACAAAGTACTTGATACTACTACATGTCAAAGAATATTAATACATATGTTTCTAGAAATTACAATATATAAACTTGTACTGCTAACTCAGCAAACTACGCGTCAGCGGTTTCCATAAGAGAAGGCGATATAACTAGTCGGTATTACCGATTCTGATCGACGGTTGTTGCATGCGAAAAGTGAAACGAACGTTTTCGAAACTTTGCACATTCGATACTTTGTTCCCATATCCACTGTGAAGTTCGTGAAACACTTTTAGTTAACAATCATGCGGTAGAAATCTTATTTTTTGAGATTATGTAGAATTAGTGCCGATAATTGGGGTGGTGCAGAAAATAGGAACGTTTACCTTAGGTTTTATTAATGAAAATACATGGAGTAGAACTATTAAAGCACTTTCAGCTGCTTCCGTTATGACTGAAAACCAACTTTCTACACCTCTATTTTCCATTACTTTGGTAAAGAAAAATGCAAAAGTTTGTGAAGCCCCAACTGACAATATGGAGGATTTTGGAAAGGATTGTTGATGAAATGCTTAGTAACGCGAAATTGTTTTAACTTAGGCATACTTTAATTGTGATAGATTTTAAAATCCCAACAGAAATAAACGATACTGTACTGGGTAGGAGGTCGGATCAACACATATAAAAGGACTGATCGGTATGTCTTGTTCAAACGCTAGTAAAATTATCACAATAGAAGAGCTGAAGTATAAAATCATTAAGGCAAAATATTATATTCCTTGCTCTGGCTATCAACTTCGGAGTGCTGTGTTACTCAACTTGTCAAGAGATCATCTATCATTGCATGCAATAATTGCACTTGTCATAGTCAATTTTTATCACTAATTGTAGCCTGTTGAGTTAGAGAATTTTAGGGACGCCCCGGGTATGTTTCGGGTCACCGGCTGCAGTTCGATATTTAAAACCGATATTTAATTCGGTTATGGCGATTTGCGCAATCGCCATAACCTTTGTCGTTACTACTATGTTAATTATTCATTTTTATTGGTCCGCGGTGAAGGGCCGCGATGTAAGGTTCCTGCGCCTGTTATCGCTTTGCGAGTGTGCGCGGTTCCATTGTGGTTTTTCGGAGAGGAAGGTTACTTTCGAGCCAGCATTCCTAGGTGGTTATTGGATTTAAATCTAAGTTGATCTCAGGCATCCGGATAGGATTTCACCGATAACCACCGAAGAAATTCCCGTGTCAGCCATTTCGACTTAGTTTTGTTAGTTTAAGTGCTATATATGCGGGAATAACTCGCTAAGCGAGGTTTTTGGGGTTTACTTTCCACTCTTGGAAGCCATTATGGTCGCCGTCGTGTAGTGTGTGAAGTTAATGTACCCTCATGTTAGGAGGGTTCACCCACCCGGCTAGACTTTGTAATTCAACCACCTGGCTGGAAGTTTGTAATCCACCCACCGGGCATAAGTTACTGGAACGGGACTAGACTTCGGTATAGGGATCCTGTGTAGCTGAACGTTAGACGCGGTCCAGTTAGTTGTTAGTTGGATCTGCCATCACACCAGCTAAGTGATCATTATCTCTTTCTATTTGTTGTTACCTTAAATTTAGCACCGGAATATTACTTTTGTAATGTACTTGCGCCCAAGAATCGTAATTATTAGAGTTTAGGATTCTTGCTTGCGCCCACATTCTTTAAGCGGCTTTACGTGATCACGATTCCGCGCGGGAGTCAAAACTCAAATTCTTCTTTTTCTCTTGATAATAATAAATTTCATTTATTTATTTCTTAATCTATATCTGCATTAAGTTTTGGACTCCCACTGATTAGATATTTTATTTAATATTCATAATTTTATTGGCATTAGATTAGGGTTTTGGACTGCCTCCAATTGTCGGTTGGTTGTGCATCCGCAAATTTTTTATTTATTATATTTATGATTCCTTCTGAACAATAGATGAATAGTATCGTTTCTGTGGCGTGTTTTATTTGGCTCAAACGCAGGCAGGATTGTTACTCATTTTGAAATCTTTTAGTGATTTGGTGGCCTTTTTGGTGCTTCCTACGAGCTAGGTTTATCTTGGAGGGTGAAGGTCTCGAAGCGGGTTCCACGAATAGCGTGGAGACTTCCGGTTTTGGTCTGTAAGTCAGTCACAAAATTGGTGGCGCCTAACGAACCAATTCTCCGATGGTCTAATCGGTGAGTGAACTTTAACAAATCTCGGTGGAACTCCTCATAGCTCCACGAGGACTTATCATCTCAAGGAGGATCGGCACATATAACATTTTGTTCCAAGAAATGATATTGTGATGGTAAACTAGAAAATATCGTTACTGACTTTCAGAAACGAAATAATTCGGAAAGACGTGATTTGTGAAGAGCTTGAAACTAACAAGCATCTTAGCGATCAGTTTGTAAAAAGAGAAATCGCTACAAAATGATATTGAGGGCAAAGAATCGTTCGATAAATGAGAACTAAGAAAGTCGCAAGACTTCAAAGCTGATGCACTTGAAACCGAAGAAAAGCTAGAAGCTAAAATTTCCGAGCAACGTAATTTGATTTCTAGCCTGAATAAGCAAGAAAGAAACTTGAACAAATATGAATGTGATTGAAACAAATTTGAAAATCAACTTAGATTAGGCACGAAATGTTGGACTCGGTTCGGTCGTTGAAATCTGAGAATGACTGGTACAGAAGGGAACTGCATTGACTTAAAGGCGATATATATGTAACCTGGCACAAGCGTCACAGTGGAATGTGAGCCAAGAGACAGTGGTGAGGAAGCGAGTACTTCTTTGCTTATTATCTGGAACCAACAAGGTGGTCGTAATATTGATAAACTGTTAGCCCGTATCTTGGATAGGACCCAAATTCAGACTAATATTAAGCCAGAAGCTTCCTTTTCTCGTATACTAGAGTATATTGCAAATTTTGATGATTTAGTATAAGTTACAGGCGAATTAACGCTTTTTAAAATGTTCCATGTGTAACGAATTTTTTTAATAGTCAGTAGCTGCATGAATACAAATATTGCTATGATATCAGTTCCTTTTGATACATTTAATGGATTCCTAGGAAGCATAATTTTAAATTTTATTTTTTCCGAAGAATGCGTTAATGAACAAGCAAAAGATTTATTTTTCTTGGAGACTAACATAAACATCTCTCAAGGTGCAAAGCGACTTGTCATAAATAATATGTTGATTAAGGAACTAGTCGCTTCTCATTTCATTTTAAATTCTAATATGTCTGGTAGCAATTATTAGGTTCAGCTTGTGATAAGTGCTGCTAAATATCCAATCTTTTAGATCTAAGGGCGATGAATTTGTTGTTTTTGGAATCTTTGGAGTTAACTTATGTTTTGTTTTGGTTGAGTACTCGTTGACGCTTATTGAACATGTTAATATTTTTAAGTACGTACTACGTACTCATATCTAAATACTCACACTAACAACACATTCATCGCGGTATTTTGATCGTCGTGCAAAAGGATTTTTATGGAATTTTGGCGTCTGTTGATAGATTTGACCACCTCTTAGGGGAGAAGGTGTTTGAATTTTCTGTCATTTTCTTCAGAAAACTTAATATTTATATTATGGGAATTCCGGTTACCTCGCTGGTGTTGACTGGCGACCTAAATATAAATATCCTCGATAAATATAATAGGAGTCATCATCAGCAATGGTGTTTTAGCCACGGAAAATCCACTGGAAGAGCTTCATTTCATCAACCAAAGCAAATTTGTTGGAAAGGGAGACCATCGTATTTAACTTTACGGGTTTCAGACTTCACTATAATAATATAAGACAGTTTGCTTTAGGTAATGCTAATTTTGTTGGGTACTTAAATAAATACCATAGCATTTCTGTAAAACACACCATAAGGTTAGCCAAGAAGATATATTTTTATCTAGAACTTCGGAAGCCACCAACAAATCAAAAGAATCCTGGAGGATTGTCAATGATTTGCGGAAAGAAAATAAAACTACTCCCATTTCGGGCTCTTTTAATGATCCCAATTCAGGTTATATTGTTCCATAGCCACAAATGTATCGCAAGGCATTTCTCAAAAGAACGGTCCTAGAAACTATTTCAGTTACATTTTGGTGACAGAAACATTATTTTTTACCCCTACCACTGCCCTTGACATTCAGGATACGTTCTAAAACAAAAAAAAAATCTTCCGATTAGGCCAGGTCATTCTTGAAGGTGTTTCTGTCTTTACCATCTGAGGTGCTACAGGTTCTGGCTGAGGCCATATATGCCTCCTTTTTCTTGCAGATTTAATCTGCCAGAACAAGAAAGCATATATAGCCTCAGCCAGAACCTGTAGCACCTCAGATGGTAAAGACAAGGATACACTTTTTATTTTATATTTTAGAATATATCCTGAATCTCAAGGGCAGTGGTAGGGGTAAAATATAATGTTTCTGTCACTAAAATGTTATTTAAATAGTTCCTAGGACCGTTCTTCCGGCCTGTGATTATACCTCTCACAAGATCATGACAGTCCCTCAAACTTTTTTCCCATGATATTATTGCCTACCATGGGTAAAGTGGTCAAGAGACTAGTTAATGTGAGGATAGATTCTTTTATGAGCAAACATCCCCTTATAAGCACCCAACAGTTTGGCTTTCAAGAGCTGAGTATGAGCGATGCCATTTTCGACTTTATCGCACATCTGTACATTCGGTTAAACTCTGGGCAGGTTGCTGCGACGGTATTCTGTGATCTGTCCAAGGCATTTGATTGCGTGGATCACAGAGTCCTGTTGTTAAAAGTAGAGATGTGTAGATTTAGAGGTATGGCGTTGGAGTGGTTTTAATCGTATTTATCTGGTCATATTTGATAGCAGCAGCTCAGGTGAACTGAGTGTTGAGGCCTGTATTGGGTCCAATGACCATCCATGCCTTTTGATAGCGAGAAGATCATCATATTCGTCGATGCCATTCTCTGGCATGGTTGGGATGTCGATTGTCTCAGATCCAAACTAGGGACAGATTTGATAAAAATAAAGCATTGGTGTGATGCAAACTCTTTATGATTTATTGTTTCGAAGACTAACATTTTAAATTTTAAGTGTGTTGTGGACGATATTTATCTGGAAGGCAAACTCATTCGAACACTCAACATGGGCATTTTTCTGGGCTTTTCAATGAATACTTCCTTGCGGTTTGAAAAGGATGTACTGAAGGTTTCCAATAAGATCTCTTCTGGTTGCTATACTCTCAAGGTAATTTCGTACGGTGTGAACTGCTCCATCACTACAAGTTTCAGTTTGCATTGGTCGAGCCCCACCTTCGATCGATATGGTATTTTTTGGGGGGTGCTTGTTCAACTCTGTGTTTATCTTGTGTGTGGTGCAAGGATCCGCAATTGACGTCGTCGGTTGTTTGTATAAGACATGTCATTTGGCTCTGTGTTGTATATTTGTTTCTCGTGCGGTTTGTCTTAATTTAAAAAAATACGAAATAAGCTGTCTGGTGGGCAATATAATGTGCATCACACCTATTTCATGCTCAGAACTAATTGAAAATCCTATGATTTATGATGGCAAGAAGATCTTTAATCATGTGGATATTCATTCTGTCTTGACACATTTCAGTAGGATTAGTTATTGGATATTAGGTATTTTTTTACTTTGACACACTCCTCAGTGAGCGAATACACCTTGCATAAAAGATCAAATATTAGGATTTTTGGTTTATATTGAAATGATCGTATACGAAATATTATTCTATATGACGAATGGTAGAAAATTCCTATTTCACATGCCTCTATGTATTTATTTTTCAGAAGTGACCGTCAGAGATGACCTCAACCTCTTCAACTTTAGACAGCCTGCCAAAACAATTTGTAGTTGCGATGAGGACTTTATTCGATATCATGGATGACAAACAAACTGGATTCGTTAACTTTGCAGACATAGGTGAGCATATTCTCAATAACATATATCTGTCACAATAATCAAAATTTTAATACAAGCTTTTGGACGTATTTTTAACACAGGAAATGTAGTATCTTTAAAATATCATTGACGGATTAAAATGAAGCATTTAAATTCTATTTATTTATTTCTGCGTTTTAAAATGATATCATTTTAGTTTCGAAATAATACTCTAACCCAAATGTTACTGAGGCAATAGTTGAAAATAAAAGTGATTAATACAATGATATGTGTTATGAATATTTACATTTACCACACAGATATTTAAATACCACTGCTGCTGCTTTTCGCGACTTACCTAATTCATAAACAGATGTTCCGCAAAGGTCAATAAAAGATTAACGTATATTTACGGATTTTAGAATGGCAAGTACTCCTTTAATTCGCTGGCCGACATGTTTTTTTTAAACAGTTCAGCTTATTGTTTTTATAATGCTAATTATCCTTCCTTGTAGACATTATAAAAAGGTGCTCACACTCACATAACTGAAGCATACTTCAAATGGGATCTACTCACAGTTCCCAGATAATTTTCAATATCACAAAGAAACAGGCTGAACAATAGCGGAGCGCAATGCCCACCCTGGGGCAAACCAGAAGTAGCCTCAATGATACCCGATGCAAAGTTTCCAATTTTAACCCTTTGTGTGCGCACCACCAATACTTCACCGACCGCTTATCAAAGCCAATCGCTCTGAGCTTGGCAACGAGCGAATTATTATCCAACCTGTCAATCGCCTTGGAGAATTCAGTGTAGTTTGCATCAACCTGACAACCCCTCTCCAAGGCGCTCACGACCGTCTCATGAGAAACCAAATTTTAAACGGTAGACCTACCGTTGACAAAGCCGTGCTGACGTGAGACAATAAACTGTTCACACATCCAGCCGAATTGATCCTGCATAGGTACTATGAAGCTCTCTTTCCAGATCCCCGGAAGCTCTCCCTCAACCAGTGACCTATTAAACAGCATCCATAGAGGCCTGGATATGCTGTACATAAGATTACTCAGTAAATACTCTGGTATACCGTCAGGTCCCGATTACATTTTTTGTGCAAGTGTGAGATTTTCTCAAAAATATCTGCCAAGCTAATGATGACCTTAACTCCAAAGTCAATACATTTGTCAATTTTTTAATCAGGCAATGCATAATTGTGTTACTATTACTATACACTGTGGAGAAATATTCACAAAAAGATTCGCAATGCCCTGTCCACTAGTGGCTATTTTGTTGTTGTAATACATACAGCTAGGTAGTTCATTGGACCGTTTCTGAGAATTTTCAAATGGATTCTCAGAAATACTATGCTCAGCTGTCTCCAAAAAGATTATATAGTCCCTCTGTGTTCTGTGCCAAAATCATATATCTTGATATGAGAATAGAGAACTGCCCATAGTGGAACCGAGATTACAAAATTCTTTATGCGCCTTTTTCTTGTCAATTATGCAACTTCTCAGTTAGGCAGAAAAATAATTAGAAAAGTTTGAGCTTCTATACATTCTCAAAGGTACGAAATCGTCCAATGCCTGAGTCAATATTTTATAAAACAAACTAGTAGATTTATTTATGTTTTTATTTGAGGAAATCGTTTGCCATTGAATATTTACAAGTTAATTATTCTGAATATTTCCCTCATGTATAAAAAATCCCATTAGAGGAGTGCAATTCTCAGAAAATTACAGCGATAATTGCACAATAGAAACCGAAAGAGCACGGCGATAATTGCATCGTACCTATCTATGGTAATTCCATTGTAAAATTACGATGACAGCGACAATTTGTAAATAACGTCAAAGTCAAATGAATATATATTATTATAAATGTCTCGTTTCGGATTAAAAAAATCGTATTTTTGCATCTCTGTACTTTGTTTACAGTTACATGTACGTTTTTGTATTAAAAAAAGAATAAAAATGTATTTTTTAAATCATGTCCTTATTCGGGAAATATTCTCCCGAATTACACTCGTGCATCAAATAAACAGATAATTTTGCATTCGAGCGTGTTGTCTTAGAAAAACTGCATTCGGTCATTTTCATATTTTGGAAAAAGAGCCCTCCACCTTCGGTGTCGGGCTCTTTCTCCAAAATATGAAAATGAACTCATGCAGTTTTTAGACAACACACTGTCATGCAAAATTATCGATAATTTTGACGCAATTGTGCAATTACTTCCGATAAGCTATCTCACAACTCACTGTTTTGATTTGCATATCACTCATCAGGCATACATAAGCATTATGATGTATGCTACACGGAAGTAAAGGATCACTGGCCAAATCAACAGATGCGTTCCTTACATGACTAAAAAATAAATCTAAGTGTATATTGCGACTATTAGGTATTGTGATCAGCTGGTAAAGATTCAAAAAAGGAAAGTTCTCAGCAACTATTTCAGCATGATTTCCTGTAGGGCAGTCCACTCGAAGTTGGTGATCATTGTTGCTCCAATTAGCAAGAGGTAAATTATAGTCCCCACAAAGGAAAAGGCTGGCAGTAGAGTAGTCATGGCATATTTGTTCAACAGCTTCGCAATGATGAAAATAGGTTTCCGCTCCTTTGTTCGGAGATATATAAACTCCACCGATAACCAGAGGAGAGGAGCCCTGCTTAACAAATACGAAGAGGTGTTCCACCAAATTATACTTTGTTTTTATCTTCCTAGAGCTCAGAGTCTTACGCACAAAAACAATGACTCCCCCTCCTCTCTTCTTCTCACTAGTTGTCTTAGTTCTGTCGCTACGAAAAGCAGTGAAGCTTTTTACACAAACCTCGGCATCATCCACTCTACTATTTAGCCAGCTTTCAATTAGTAAAATAATATCGTAATCACAAAGAGAAATTGCTGTTTCAAGTCCTTAATTTTCGTATTCATGCCACCAACATTTTAGTAATACAGTGAGCAAATCGTTTTCTTTCATCATTCTTCTATCATTTTTTATTATTTCTAGTAGGAATTCTCCTGTTTCTGGTCCATGTTTGGTGGAAAGCATAAGTACTTCTTTATTCTTTTTTGAATGCCACTTCATGACGACCATACACTTCTTCCAATTCTATTTTTTTACGCCTCAGTGTGCCTACCAAATCAGTTTTGTTTTCTAAAGGAAGTTTAGCAATGCCCCGCAGATTGGTTAAGAAAAAATTACCACGTGTCTGAAAGCATGACTTCATCTCGGGAATACTCGGGCATTGTCTGATATATTGTCTAGAACGGTTATTATTTATAGTTTTATTCATCGTCGCGAACTATTTTCCTCTATGGGTAACAATCGATATTGCTACCCAAAGAGAAAAAAGTTTACTACTAAATCGGGTTTGTTGGCCCACGGACTACTGAAAACGGCAGGATTTTCGTTTACTTGCTTTTTAGTAATTTGGTAAAAAAAATTAAGGCGCGTTGAAAATGTCAAACTCTACAAAAGCCAAATCTTATCATTAAGCAAAACTCCAAACTTTTAGCAACGCTTCCGACGAAATACGAGTACAACTTTTTCGCCTAAACCAATGCAAGTATCCCCAGACTTCCCTGCACAAATCTTAGTTTTTCAAGTGTATCCTTTGTGATTTGTAATTTTAAAGGGTCTAACCCCATATTTATGTTCTTGCCTGGCTATATTGTTTGAATCAAAGTCTGCCTCGCCAAAGCACCAACAATCTCTTCTTCGAGGCTATACACGTATTGAACAAGTGTTTCCAGTGTTTGGTTCAGAAGTCCCACTTTATCTGTACTTGTCAGCAGAATCATTGCCACGGAATAATAATTCAAATCTAGTTCGTACTGTAGAGACCAGTACTTAGGCAGTGATGTTCTTTGTTCTTTTGCGTAAGTGCATCCATCCATCCAGTTTCATCTTTGGAAGTATCTACCCGTACGTTCATGCCAGAATCTCGTGTCATGTTAGGACTTGCTTCAATTTTCTGATTCGCGTGTTTCGGTTGTGATCATTTGCAGTATATCATCGTTCATCAAAAGTTTATATACTTACTTATATACTTACGTGCCCAATAAAGTCAAATTTCCTTTGTCTTATTTGATAAAACTTCAGTTAAAGTTGGTGTTCGAAGGACCGGAATCGTCATCATTCTCGTTATGTTCATTGTCAGCATTTTCAGGAGAAATTTCATTGTGAGAAACAGGCTCCAGAATTTCAGAACTGGAGTCATCCTCACTTTCTGATGGTAAATAGGGATCAGCAATGAAATCATCGTCTGCGCAGACTAGCTTTTCTAATTCAGCACCATTTAGAGTTCTCTTTGTCCGGAGTTAATTAGAGAGGTTTTTAGTTCTTAGAAAGTGAAAAATTGGCAGCATCTAATGATACAGTATTATAGAGCCGAAAAACAAGTTATCGTTTCAAAAAAAAAAACAGTTTTTATAACTTCCTACTAATTTCATTTTACAAATTCAATCTATTTTGCCGTATATACTATCGCCACACCAATATTCTGATTATGTATAATCGCCAAACATTGTCATGATGATGGCATTTTAACCAGGCTCGTCGCAAATTAAATCTACTTATTTATGGTAGATTTCCCGACATTATCTAATGCGTTTGACTCCATAGTTCAAAAATTACTAAAAGTAAATAATAACAAGTGTTGACTTAAGCTGCTGAGAACAATTTGCATAATTTAATTTCTAAGAGAGAGTGCGCATCTATTGCTACCTATTTTATAAGTTAATACGGCAGATTTCATCATATCGGCGCGGCGCGCGGCGCCGCGAATAAATTTTAGCGTAGGCATGACATGTAAAAAAAATGTTAAATTTTAGTATCAATAAAATTTTTTGTTGTTGGCTTTAATCTAAGATCTATGTTATTTAGAAAATAATCTAGCCGTATGTCACTCGACCTATAAACAAATTTAAATCGATTGAACTATCCAAATATTTTTTGCATGGCTGTGCTTTTGTGCATGAAACTATGTACAATAATTTTAAAATAAAATGCCTCGACGGCTTCGCGGTCTCGGTTCATTATTAAATTATTGTGCATTTAACTATTTTCCAAGCAAAAGCATACTCAAAATATCTTAGATAGTGTGAACTACTTAAAAGCATTAATTAAATATCACCCTGTCGTAAGTTTGAACTTGAAAAATGATATATAAACATTCACTGTTAATTATAAACAACTTGAGCGGTCGACGGGAGCGATTTTAATCCTTAATGATGCAGCCATCAGCATTTTGTAACATATAAATACGCTGGCAAACGTCAAGTTCATCAGGCTTTCGGGTCTTTCAATCCGGTCAATTTAGTTGCTGGGCAGGTACGTCCACTTCTAGTTGTTCTATCCCACCCCACAACCCCCATATCTGAGAACACCTATGCACAGGTATAGGGTTGTCAGGTCCTTACCTAACCTGGATGAACGTATGCACAGGTATACGGCATTTAGGGGCTACTAAAAGTATCAGAATTTCCAGCAAAGGGATAGTTTTTGGGGAGTTTTAAAAAGTAGTGAAAGTGCCTTAGCAGTTTGTATTAAACTTAAAAGACTTACCTTATAAATATCAGAACAAATACCTAAATAAAAGACAACTCCGCTCACATAAACTTTATTATTAAAATAGTGACGTCGCTATGCCAAATAAACTTTAAAATAAGCCTCCCTCGCTTGCCAAGCGATTTAATATTAATTGAGCGTCGTGACACTCATAATTCATCTACGTCACATCTATAAGCAAGCGTCCAAGCAATTTAGTGTTAATTGGGCCTAGTGCCGCCATCTTAATGAATCTACGTCACAAAAACATTAATAAATTAAACTAAACAATGAAATCAAGTAAATCATTAAGTAATTAAACATTTAATAAATGCAGGCTAGGCCAGTTTAGCTATTGCATAAAATCTATACATATAATAAGCACATATTGGTTTCGAATCACGCGCCGAGGTACGGCCAAGTGCTGCCATCTACGGACGGTCGGTGTCACCAAAGACAGAGTACGGACACGAGCTGCATCCACGGACGCTCGCCGAAGTACGGGCGGTCGACGTCACAAGCGCCATCTAGGGGTCTACGTTCATACCTGGAACAAACAAAGAAAAAAGTTAACTACGTTGTGCTATTTTTGGCGAAAGTGCAAGTCAATACCGAAAACACAAATATAGTTAATTATATGGAACGGACATCAAAATGGAGCAATACAACAGATTTGTATAGGAGAAACTAAAGAAAACCATGGAGCAAGCAGGAGAAAGAAGTGAAGAAGACGAAGAGAGGAAAAATATAATTATATGGAACAAGTACTCAAGTAAAAGAAGAATATAAGCAACTAAAACAAAACACAAAAATTAGGAGAGACCCGAAGCTTCAAAATGTAAATAGTGTAAATATAAAACCCAAGCGCTCATAGAAAATGATATATACAAGGCACTTAGGAGGTTAAAATATAAATAAGAAAAATATATAGTGAAACATAGAAAATATATAGTGAAACATAGCATAATATAAGCCAGTGTTAATAGGACATGTATATAGATAAAAATACTTAGGAATTTAATAAACTATATAGAAAAATGAACATAGTATAGAACATAGGATTTATGAGGACAAATGAAGTCGTGTTAAGTGAATATTAGCGAGAAGATTAGTAACCTATGTATGCAAAATAAATAGGTGAAGCAAATATGAAGATATATTAGTAAAGCACAAGTAAATGTGAGTTGCCACTAAAATTGTGTATTGAGAGTATATACAGAAAGAATAAATATGTATACGAGGAAGTATTATAAAATAAAGTGTTCTCCAGTCTAAATAAAAATGCAACGACGGATGGTCTAAAAGATAACGTCACAGCAAAAAATTTAGACATGGAAAAGTTGAGCATATAGGGACTGAAGTGGCTACGCTGACGTTGAAGGAAGCCAAGCAAATATTTTGGTACCAAAGAAGCTCAAGGGTGAAATGTTACATAAGCAAGAAATGTTTATGTAAAGCATGAAGAATATAGAAGAAGCATAGATAAGTTGAAAAGTTGTTTATGTAAAGTGTGAAGAAATATAGAAGAAGATGTTTTTGAGAAGAAGCGTACATAGTGAGGAAATATATAAGCAAAAGTTGTTTATATAAAGCATACATAAGGTGAAATAATGGAGATATGTATAAGCAAAAGAGAGCATACGTGGATATATAAATAATAATAGAATGTTTCTCTGTCCCACACAATTTACATAAAGCTAGTCACGTAATGAAGCATAGACACATAGCATAGCATAGTTACAATGCCCTATATTTTTTACATAAAGATAGCATAGATATACATAGCGTGCCTAAGTATATACATTTAAAATAAACCTTAAGTAAGAAAAACTTAAGATATGGAAAGTAAATATAAGAAATATAGAATAAAATAAATATATGGGAAAATGTATATGTAAGCGATACCAAGAAGAGTATAGAAGAGCAGTAAGAAATTGTAAATAATGTATATACCTATAACCTTACCTTGAGAACATGATGCATGGATCACAATCCAGGACCAGTCACGAGCCATTGGAAAGCACCAATCGAGTCCATACAGGACTTAGCCATTTGAAGAATCACTAGTAGAAGTTCAGAAGGGGCTCCTAGAAGATAAAAAAGTATAAGAAATTATAATATACGAATGAAATACCTGCAGCAGTAGACAACGAATTAGATAATTTTAAAAATAATTGAATAATAACAAACCTTAGATCAAATCTTGCCAAGTGTCTAATATTGCCAAAAATCTCGTGCCTATGTCGTATTTCAGGTCAATGTGTGCAGACTACAGTAGCACAAGTCGACCAAAAAGAGGCACATTTGTCAGTATAATTATCACCATTCACGATACTTATATTTGATTGTATTATTTAGCTCATCGAATGCCAACACACGGAAAATCAAGAAAATCAAGTCGACGCCATTTTTGCCACGCCTTTCAAGGAACTACGACTACGACTTGTCTCTGCTACGGAACCGAAAAGGACGACTACGAGCACCATCTACCGGGCTTTGCGTAAACAAGCAGCCCTCAACACAAAAGCAAACTACTTAAAGGGAATGTCCGACAGCCGACAGCAAAGGAATCTGCCAACAATGACTTATTCAGTCGCCATCTGTGAGAAACAACTAAAAGCGTAACGTATAGTTTTCATTTATTAAGTTAATTTACATCACGTTTACTGTAATAATAGAAATGTAATTTGAATATCATTATTATAAAATAACACCAGATCGCATTAACACGTACAAATAATAAGATTCGTAAAGACATAATATGATATGTTGCAAAGATATTTTATTGCTTTAAACAAAGCTAGCATGTTGAATTAAGTCAGCAAGTAAAATAAATTGAGTGATTTGATATACCAATGTCAGCAAGTTTAGGATAGGTCAAGAAATATAACTGAGTCAATAAACTGTTATAATGCTGTTAGCAAATATTTTATACATAGACGGGAAAGTCTATATACTATATAGTTTGACAAATTTGTAGATAATGAATATGAAAATATGAAATAAATAACAATGGTTAAATAGAATATAGACAGGACCGGCTTTTGGGATTTTATTCTAACAAGAAATAAGTTTAACATAACGTAATATTGATAATATAGGATAGGTAGTTTATTTTAAGACAGAGCCGCAATAAGTTGATTTTTAATGTCAAGGGTAAAAATTCATTATCTTTATATGTATATACCTCATTAACAGTCCTTTCCCAAAAAACTAACCGATATAAAGAATATGAATTAATGTCACCTCTGTTGGGATGGACGCATCTTAACAGAGGAGATATCATATAAGAGGCAATTTATTGTCCATAGACATAAAACTGTAGTTTTAAAAATAAATGGCATTATAAGACAGTATAAAAAGAAAAGCAATGTTCTCAAAACGGATAGGTTTGCACTATATATAAGGTCTAATAGGCCAGTAAGATTAAAGAAATCAAATCGGGAGAATTTTTGTTCATATATAATTAGTAATAAGGTAAAAAACAGAACCGTATTTAAATAATACGTTTGTCACGTAGTTGCTTTATTAACACAATGAATACTAAGACGTAAAACGTTGTTTGCCATAGAAGCAAATAAATTTTAAAATAATACATTTCTAGTAAAAAGATAAGATTATAATATTGTTAATATAACTTGTAAAACTATTTTTCTTTTGTTACATGTACCTATAACTAGCACAAAGAGCGAGACAAACCACACAAGAACTTACGACTACATGAAATGGAAATGGGTGGATCTAAGCCAGAACAAGTCCTCTGACGAAATATATATTAAAATTATAATAAATTTAGGTGCAATACAGTATGTCTTCTCGAATTGAGGTCGGTTTTCTCTCTTTTAAAGCAAATAAGTCAGGTTAAAACGTTGGGGACCAACGTTATCAGGGAGGGGGAATGTGTGAACTACTTAAAAGCATTAATTAAATATCACCCTGTCGTAAGT
>MU181986.1:578004-604563 GCA_016904865.1 Pissodes strobi
TTCACTGTTAATTATAAACAACTTGAGCGGTCGACGGGAGCGATTTTCATCCTTAATGATGCAGCCATCAGCATTTTGTAACATATAAATAAGCTGGCAAACGCCAAGTTCATCAGGCTTTCGGGTCTCTCAATCCGCTCAATTTAGTTGCTGGTAAGTACACAGGTACGTCCACTTCTAGTTGTTCTATCCCACAACCCCCATATCTGAGAACACCTATGCACAGGTATAGGGTTGTCAGGTCCTTACCTAACCTGGATGTACGTATGCACAGGTATACGGCATTTAGGGGCTACTAAAAGTATAAGAGAGAGTCGAATTTGTGAAGTATCAGAATTTCCAGTAAAGGGATAGTTTTTGGGGAGTTTTAAAAAGTAGTGAAAGTGCCTTAGCAGTTTGTGATAAACTTAAAAGACTTACCTTATAAATATCAGAACAAATACCTAAATAAAAGACAACTCCGCTCACATAAACTATTAATAAAATAGTGACGTCGCTTGCTAGACAAACTTTGAACTAGGCCTCCCTCGAGAAGACATGCATTTCATATTAATTGGGTATAGTGTAAACTCTTAATTCATCCATAATCTTAAACATGCCTTTATTAGTATACAGTCTAACCGTTGTTAAGTTTGTTTGTAAATAAACTTGTTACTGTTTTTATCGATGTGTCTCCTTTATTATCTCTTCTCGACTTGACGTAGTGCGTTCCTAAATCTGAGCTACTCTCTTACACGCTAAGTAAGGCGTGGCGTCACAGATAAAAAATACAATTCGTGACAATAGTTTAATCGAATAAATTTATAGGTCGTGTGATACATTATGAGAATATCTAAAATGTTTTCAGCGAAACTCTTGATGGAGCACAGATTTTACATTTAAACATCCTATGTATTTATTAACTATGTAAATAACTTATTATTTACAATATTGACTGTGCCTGGATGTGCCCCTGTCACAAGCTGCTTTTTATTATTTATAATATATCCATGCGGGCGATTTCAAGGATAAAATAACACGGGAGCTTTAAGTAGACAACAATTTAATAATTTGGTGGGTTCGCCTTCACGTTTTAAAGAAGGTTTAATTCTGCAGTTTAACTTACCTTGATCGAAAAGAAGAGACATATGATTTTAATGCAATAAACTTCACATATAAACTTATCACAGTTATGCTCTTTAGCCCTATCGACATTATATACATATGTACAATATTACTGAGGTATGTACAAAAATCGAGAAATATGCAGTGACATTGCAAATATTAAACATGGAAACAAATAATATAGTTCATCTACACAACCGTTAACTAAGTTGGAGTTTGGAAGCTTCAGCAAACAACTCTGCAACAGAGTTTTATCCGCAATGCTGGTATTGGGAACAAAACTATAGGATGAACTATTATATCGTGTACCAAATCAATATAAATATACAATAGTTCGACAAGACATTAAAGCGAAATATATAGCCTATATGTTAATACGGTCACTGAATTATTAATATTAATGGATTTTAGGGTTGGTTACTTACTCGTAGTTCGAGTTCACACTAAACTTATCACTGAATATTACCCGTATTTACAATTATCACCTGGTTCGAGTTAATTACTTTACAGCTTTCAACCTTTTATTATTTTATTAGGCTTGTGACGTAAATGCCTGGACTAATATGAGAGTAGCTAATACGGTTGTTTTGCAATATGGAATTACAATGATTTTTTCTTTTGCACAAATAATTTAGTTGACTATCCGAACAATTATTCACTAATTTACTTTAAACTCGACAATAGATTTTAAACCGAGTGACTGTTTAACTGTGAATACTGAGCAATGCTTCTTTAGACTTGAATTAGACTATTATACTGTGTAACTTGCATTTTACTGGCTTGTGCGAACTGCGAACCCACAGAGCTTAGCTGCATTTTTATTGGAGAACCTCTTGTAAAACTCTTGTGCTCGCGGATAATTTTTAGAACTTTTCTTGTCAAACTCTCGGTTTTTGGCTTGGTTTAGTGTATGTCTACGTTTCCTCTGGCTATTGTCGGGGGAACGCTAATACCTCCCAAATGCCCAGGAGACTCCGGATTGGTACCCGGAATTCTATATCCATGGTGGCTACCGTACACTGACACTAGAAAACGTACTGCTGAACGGAGATAGACTCATATACCTTTTGTATTTTACGTGACTCTCGGTTACAGCGTTAGGAAAACATAATGAATTTAAAAACTAATAGGCTGGTAAAAGCATTTTATTATATGTAAGTATCTAAAATAGAATGATAAAAAAAACGGATCATCACACCCCTGAGGGTGTCATTGCATTGCAGATAGAGAGTAAGTCTTTTGTAGTTGTATTGAGGTTTAAAACATGGATATCACCGTTGAATGTTGGTTCTGTCACAACTTGTTCTATCAGCAACTTGCGGTTTACGTGTTCGAAAATCTTCCACAAAGCTCTCAGCCATTGAGGTCGATTTTTAGCCTTCGAATAGCGACCAAAAAATAATCTGAGCTTAATTTGCATGCTCAGATATGGAAACGGATATATTTAAATTTGTGCCCCATATTCTCTCAACTTGACCTCTGTGTATAGATGACTTAAAATAAGCGAATATCAGGAAATATCATAGGTTAGACGATCTCTACATACTTGCCTGCTTAACTCGATGGTTTGTGTTCAATCTCAATTGCCTATAGTTATTTTGGTTGAAAAAAATTCTATTTAATTACTTTATTTTATTTGATGAGGCTTGTGACGTGACGTAAATGACTGGACTAATATGAGAGTTGCTAATACGGCATTATAACAATTTTTTTCACAATCTAAACGCTATAATTGACTTTCCGAACAATTATTCACTAATTTACTTTAAACTTGAAAAAAATATGCTTCAACTTTAACAAATCTACTTATAATAATTTCAGAAGCACGATGGCAAGACGATGGGTCCAAAGGGCTGCCAAAAGGAGTGTTGGAAAGTCTGAGGAAAGTAACACCGGCAAATGGAATGTTGAGTTTTGAGAGATTCTGTGCCGGCTTGAAAATCTGTCTTTTGAGAAATCAGGTGGACAGGAGGGCTGATTCAAATGGAAAAACTCAGGATATGGGAAAGGTAAGAAATTTTAACGTGAATCTATTAAATTTTCATCCAAATTGCATTTGGATTTAAATTAAAATTTTCTTGGGTTTAGTGTACATATCGTCTAGGATTTTGGCTTTACTTATAAACTTATAAACGAATTTTTAGGCAAATTTGAGCATAATATTCCTAAAAATCTAATAGTGTGGCAATATAGTCTGCTTAGGTGGTTTCAATATAGATGCATTTCAATTTAATTGTATGGGTAGTGATTAATTTCCTCTCATTGCTACATGCATATAACTTAAATTTTATTATAAACGAGCTCTCTAGGCCTTTAGTTGCCGAACAAATAATCCAAAAAATATTGGAGACTTTGAGAGTACATACCATTTGCTCAAAGGCTGCAAAGTCGATAGACTTCAAAGAAATGTGAAACGCTATTAATGAAAAATCTCAGAGAAAAACCTAGATCAGAAATTGGTGATTGAATTGTATTTGACAAGCAATTGCATACAAATCATATGGAGACAGTAGAAAAAATTAATCAATTTTTCTTGAGTGTCGATGAAACTACACAAATATTAAACTGTAACAATGATAGCTACACCGAAGTAGTGACAGGCCATAAATCAACCAAATTGCTATCAAAAAGAATTTTCAGAAACATTAGTTTTAGAAGTAAAGCAAATAACAAAAGTAATCAAAGACAAGACTGGAAGTATAGATGATATTAATATGAAGTTTTTGCATTTAATTTTAAGGTATGTGCATTAAACATAATATGAAGGTTTTGCATTTAATTTTAAAGTATATGCATTAAACATAAATTAACTTTTGGGAACTCCACCTTGAAGAGTATTTGTAAAATCTGATATTTTTGCATAATACATATAGATCATCATCATCACTAAGTGTGAAGACTTTCACGGACCTGACAACTTTAGAGAAGCAATTGAAGAAGAGATACTCTAAATGTCTGGAATATCCAGACTTAGTTCACCGATAAGTTCACATATTATATAAACGCGGAATTATTATATGTACAGGGTGTTCCAACGTGGACTGAACAGGGGCTTATTTCTGACCTTCCCTGTATTTTTAAAACAAACCAAAATAGCCATTCGATGTATTTTTTTCTGCTAAATTCAAAAATTTAACCAAAAAAACATTTGAACCAGAAAACAAAAGAGTTACGCCATGGGTGAACTGTTTTTTGAAATAAAACACCCTATATATTACTACTTTTATGGACTCTCTAAAGAAATCTAAACACATTTCGTCTATCATATGTTATACCCATCTTTAGCTGTACGAAATATTGACAGTTAAAAGTCCGGCATTTTGACACTTTGAAGGCTCTAAAATTTAAACCTCACGAGATCAAAGAAAACGGTTCGCACATTCCTATCTTAGCTTTTCATAAGCTATCGAATGGCAGTTTTATGGTAGTGGCGTGGCACACACACACACACTAAAGGGACATCCTATGGCGCTCGACGATCGGTGTGTGTGCGAAGATGTTGATTGACACGGATCTTGAATAGTTGTAGGTTGTAATTAGGGAGAAACAGATGTCCTGGGAGTAAGTTCCACAGTGATGTAGTGCGCCAGACAAAGAAGTTCTTGTAAAGCGATGTTCTAGGTGTTTCCAGTTGAACGACGAACTGGTGTACTCTTGCCGTCTGACGTGATTGTCTGACAGGCGTTGCCAGGGGCGGGATGAGGCGGGCCAAATCCTTGAAACATCTGCCGTGAAAGTATCTGTAAAACAGGGACATCTCGGTCACATGTTTGCGGTGTTCCAGATTATCCAGATTCCGGGTCAACTCCGGGTCGCCGACAAGACGCACAGCTCTCTTCTGAATGGAATCCAGCAACTTTAGGGTGTGCTTTGGTGCGGCACCCCAGATGTGTGAGCAATATTCTAAGCACGGTCTTATTTGCGCTTTGTAGAGCAAGAGCAATGATGCGGTGTATAGAGTTTTTTGTTGCGAAATAGCGTACCAAGCTTATGGGAGGCTGATTTTGCGATGTTAGCAACGTGGTCATGCCTGGACATATTGCTGTTGACCGAGACACCCAGCAGTCCGATTGACGAGGATGATTGAATGGTCGATCCTGCCATAATGATGGTAAACGTGGCTGCTTGAGTCTTTGCTGCATTGAACTGGACCACATTTCTGTGGCCCCAAGTTTGAACTTTCTCCAGGTCTTTATTAATTGCTGTAATCTGCTCCTGTCGGCGGTGATAAATCTTTGTCGCTGGTAAAGGTTTTTTCGATCTAAATTGGGAGACAAGGGTACTGTCATCTGCAAAACTGTAAACAGGATTATTCGTTTCGGTCAGCAGGTCATTAATATAGATGAGGAACAGAGTTGGTGAAAGTATTGCGCCCTGAGGCACGTGTCCATCAACTGCAACATGCAGAGATCGGTTCTTAAGGAAACTGGCAAGCCAGCTGCACAGAGAGACTGGCAATCCGAAGGGCGGCAGTTTGTTGAGCAGTCCGTCATGCCAAACTCTGTCGAATGACTTCGAAATATCCAACGCAGTCGCTCGAGACTCTCCGTAGTTCTCAATTGCCCTACTCCATATATGAGTGACATAGGCCAATATAATCTCCTGTCGATCTCTCTTTGCGAAAGCCGTATTGATTATCGCTGATTATTACTTGAGTAGTTGCTGATTGGCTACACGTTCCATGACTTTGGAGATTATTGGAAGCAAGGCAATTGAGCGATAGTTTGAGGGCGTGATTTTTTTGGAACAGGTTGCACTCGAGCGACTTTCCAAGAAGGTGGGTAAATCCCTTTTCCGTAAGACAGAGAAAAAAGCCTGGAAAAAAACGGGTGTTAGTTCGTTGGCGCAGTTCTTTAACACGATGGCAGGTATTCCGTCCGGTCCTGATGCCTTTTGCGTATCTAGTTCTTTAAGGACTTTACGAATATCACGGTGATGAAACTTGACTTCTGCCATGGTAGTGTTGATGTTCGATATGGTGGGGAGAGCCTTGCCTTGGGGGACGTCTAAGCAGAGTCTATAGATATTCTAAAGTCTAAGGTAGAGTGTAATGAAAACATTTTGGCGAGCATGTTTGCTTTTTCCTTGGCTGTAGTCGCCGTGATGCCACGTTCGTCTACAAGTTGAGTAAGCCCTCAACTGATGGCAAATGCTTCAGCTTCTCTACCTTCGTTGTTGTGATGTTTGAGCCAGTTGGTGTTGTGGGTATTGAAGTCTCCCAGAACGATTATTTCTGAATTGGGGTGAACTTTGAATTTAACCGGAGGTTTAAAAGTTTCGATTAATTTTATTCGCGGGTTAAATTCGAAGTAACTGTCATTAGATAGCTTATGAAAACCTAAGATAGGAATGTGCAAACCGTGTTCTTTGATCTCATGCGGGTTAGATTTTAGAGCTTGTCGAAGTGTCAAAATGTCCGACTTTCAACTGTCAATATTTCGTAAACAGCTAAAGATAGGTCTAGGATATTATACACGAAATGTGTTCAGATTTCTCTAGAGTTAAAAAAATTTAGTAAAATACAGGGTGTTCCATTTAAAAAACAGTTCAGCCATGGCGTAAGTCTTTTGTTTTTGGTGCAAATGCTCTTTTGGTTCAATTTTTAAATTTAGCAGAAAAATACATCGAATGGCTGTTTTGGTTTGTTTTAAAAATACAGGAAATGTCCAAAATAAGCCCCTGTTCAGTCCTCGTTCGAACACCCTGTACACAGGCCCAGATAAAAGTTTTATCTGGGACACAGGTCTATAGCGATTCATAAAGACTGTATATTTATAAACCAAACAATCAACGATACCAGAAGCTAAACTGCTTAACATGGTACATGGTATTAAAAACGTATCCGGAATAGGGGAGACTCGGGCAACAAGGGTCAAAATATTTCAGAAGATAAGATTAAGGTACGTTGGTTAGATGCGATTTCAACACTTCTCAACATGAAGTAGGTTTCCTATTTTGGATTGCGAAATTAATTTTTGCGAAAGGGTGTTTTTTAAGTTTTTTATTTGGAAAAATATCAGAGTATTTGATTCCGTTTGCTCTATCCTTCCGAATAAAATGAATATAACAGCAGGGCAAAACAAATCAACTCTAGGACAAGAGGAATAGCAAAAAACAATTGGATTTTTTTAAATAATTTAATTAGCATTATAAAGTTTATACACTACACAGGAAACATAAAAAAATATACCTTACTTGTAATTATTATCTTGTTTCACAAACATAGCATAATTAAAGAGAAACCAAAAATTCGAAAAGTGTTACGCGAGTTGGCGTTGTTAATGTTATTGTGCCTTAAAATGACAACAAACTACTTTGTTTGTTTATATGCTAAACAGATTTCACTACTGAATATTAATAGGAAGCACGTACTCACTAACAAGTATGATGTATGTAAAATGTCAATAGACGATTTTATTGGGTGTGCCTAGGCCTTTATTTGCATACCAATATCTTAGTGATTGTCGCTAATTCAAACAATCTACATGATATAAACTAAATATCGTTTGAAATAGCACACCTATTTCTAGAAACTTGTTCAATTGCCACATAAAAAAAATCACAATTAAGATTGTAGATTTAAGCAGTGACCCTAATCTCCGATTAGTCGCTGCTAAATTAATAATTAAGGTTTTGAATATCACACACTAACACTGGAACAATCAAAGTACTGATTAATTTAACCAGCCCTGAGGGCTACTACTTTGAACTTCGGTTGGTCAGTTTAATAGCTCATTAAAATAAACAGTGTGAATGTGTTTTAATTGCATTTATTTTACTTTCCCTGTGTTCTAGTAAAATGCGGTTTAAATAATTAAATAAAGTAGGTAATAATCTCCCTATATGACACGATTTTATAGTACTAGAGTAAATCAAAACTTTTTTTGGCTTGCTGGCTATCGGATGGCAATGAATTTATATCGGCGGCACCTTTATTCATTAATCGCAATTTTGATACCAAATATTTTAATTTATCTATGTTCTAGTAGATAGAATGAGGTTTAGATAATTGAATAAAATAGAAAACACTCTACTTATGTCACATATATTTATAGGATTAGAGAAAAGAGAAAAAATACAAGCCTGTTTTGTTAATAATAGTGGGCACTATATTTTGGTGAATTATAAGCAGTTTTAATTAAATTTTTTCTACTTTCCATGTGTTCTAGTAAAATGTGTTTAAATAATTATATAAAGTAGATAATATTCTACCTATATCACACAATTATTTTATAGTATTAGAGGAAGGGGAAACATTTTAGAATTAGTTCTATCACATGTTAATGAATTTATATCGGCGGCACCTTTATTCATTAATCCCGGTTTTGATGACAAATATTTTAATTTCCCTCTGTTCTAGTAGAATATGGTTTAGATAATTAAACTCAGTAGAAAACATTTTACTTATGTCATATAACTTTATAGTACTAGAGTAAAGAGAAAAAATACAAGCCTGGGTTTTAAATAATAGTAAGTGCTATAGTTTGGTAAATTATGAGCAGTTTTAATTGCATTTTTTTACTTACCCTATGTTCTAGTAAAATGTGGTTCAAATAACTCAATAAAGTAGATAATATGTTAGGCTTACTCGAGGGCTTACTTTTATCCGATGCTACTGAATTTATATCTGCGGCACCTTTATTCCAAAATTCCAAATATTTTAATTTCCCTATGTTCTAGTAGAATAAGGAATAGATAATTAAATAAAGTAGAAAACATTTTACTTATCACATAAGACAAAAATACAAGCCTGTGTTGTAAATAATAGTGAGCACCAAAGACATATATTATATGTCTTTGGTGAGCACTATATTTTGGTAAATTATGAGCAGTTTTAATTGCAATTTTTTCCCTGTGCTCTAGTAACTCTAAAACAAAGTTTAAATAATAATTTAAAAAATATATTCTTCTTTATACGTTCCATAATTGTATATTACTAGAAACATTATTATTTTATTAAAAAAAAATAGAAAATAACGCATACAAAATAAATCATAATTTTACGCGTCATAATAACCCAATTAAAGTTCCTTGTACTTAACCCCCCCTTGTTGACGTAGGGGTGTTGTAAAAAGCAGAGCTAATTAAATATTTAATAATAAAATTAATTGCAATACATACAATCTTTGTTCCTTTTGAACAGGGTGGCTCGAATTCGAGTCTATGTATGGCGAACTCGAAAACCGTAAGAGATAAAGGGTCAATCAAATTGCGCATTTAGGTGCTTAACAATATGGGGAAAGCACATCCACAGTACGATCGAGTTATGGATCTTAATTAAACCAATAGGAATGCACAAAAGTGACAGTTAATGGGTGCAGCTAGATGCAATTTATGAAATTTGAAAAATGTAAAAACAAAGCCAGTAACTTCTTCTGCTAGATTAGAACTGATTTTGGGCATGCCTTGGGTTAGTTTTAGTTGGTTGCGCCCCCGAAGCGAGCGGAGGGCCATGCGTTTTCCCTCGCTCATCTAGCTCCGCTCATTAACTGTCACTTTTGTGAATTCCTATTGGTTTAATTAAGATCCGGTGGATCGTGATGTGGATGTACTGTAGAAATCAAAAATTTGTACAGTAAACGAAGTATGTTTGAATTAGAAGCATACAGAGTTTATAAAAAAAACTAACATTTAAATTCACAAATATTGAACATGAAGAAATATGTTTTTTTTAGTAATTGATACAAAATACGTCAAGAAAATGTCATCCATCAATAAAAAACTTAAAAAACTTAGGAAAATGAATCCTAAGTCTGATAGTTCTCAGAAAGTCGTAAGCATTGTGGAAAACCTATCTTCTCAATCTTTTGATAAAGATGAATTAGATCTTTTAAATAAGGGTCTGAATTTTGCATTGCCTCCACCAAAGGATAACTTACTTGATATTGTAGGTAATATAGAAAGCTCTATTCAACATCTTCCTGACTCTACTAAAGGATTTGATCTCAAAAAATTTAATTAATAATAATGTTAAGTCTCGTCCTGGAAAAGGAAAAAATACAAGATGTTTTCTATCTAAAAGCTGACAAAGGTAATAAGGTTGTTATATTAGACAAAAGAGAATATTTTCAACGAGTTGATAATATAATAGAATCCGAGCCATATAACAAAATCTCAAGGAATTCGTTATCTAAGATGGTAACACAAGTTAAAAACACTTTGAAGAAATGTAGCAACCTTATTTCTGATCAAATTAAATACAAATTATCTGTGAGCAATCCTACTATGCCGAAATTATATTGTCTTCCCATAGATTCATAAACCTGGGAAGGCAATGCGTCCCATAGTCTCGGCAATAGGATCGCCAACTTATAATATATCCAAGTGGCTAGCAAACCAGTTTGAAAATTTACCTATAAAACAACAGAATTCAGGAGTACTAAATTCCTTAGATTTCATAAACAAAATTAAAGGTACGAACCTTAAAGAAGGTGAAATTTTAATCTCGTTTGATGTTTGCACATTGTTCCCTAGTATACCAATCCCACAGACCTTGCAATACATTGGTGAATTACTTGAGACGAACAGTTTTGATAACGAAATCAAACAAGAATACTTAACTTTAACCAAACTTTGCATGGATCAAAATTATTTTCAATATAAAAATAGCTATTACCAACAACTTGAAGGCACGGCAATGGGCACTGTTTATCGCCGTTCTTAGCTAACCTTTTCATGAGTAAATTTGAAAATGAAATCAGTCAGGAGTTCGAATATTTTCCAAGGGTATGGTACAGGTATGTGGATGACATTTTCGCGATTTTCGACACAAAAACCGCTGATATCGAAGATTTGTTTCCCCACCATTAAATTTACTTATGAAGTCGAGAACAATGGCAAACTTCCATTTTTGGATACTTTAGTGATTAGGAACGATAATAACACACTAGAATTTGATATTTATAGAAAAAGTACTGCCACTAACCGATATATTCCTAATGACTCCTTCCACTGCGACCAACACAAAATGGCCAGCTTTCATTTTTTGGTACACCGTATGGCAAAGAAAGATTTAATAATGAAAAGGAGACAATTAAGAATATAGCGAAAGTTAATGGTTTCAATACTAACTTAATAAATAGACTAATTAATAGGCATTTGTTTAGAAAGACCATTCGTGATTCCACTTCTTTCGTCAATCAGGATGAAAATATAATAATCCCCAATATACTAGAGGACTCCAAAAAGTTTTTAAGGAAGTAGGTTTAAAATTAGTATACCAAACTCAATTCAACATTAAAAAATTATTAGGTGGTCCAAAGGACAAAATTGAAATATTAGAAAGAAGTGGAATATATGAAATTGGATGCATGGATTGTAACGAAAAATATGTTGGGCAAACTAGAAGATCTATACAAACAAGATTCAAGGAACACATAGCTCATTTAAAGTATGGTAGAACAGAAAAATCAAGTGTTGCCGAGCATGCTTTTGATAATAATCATAGAATAACAATTAAAAATTTAAAATTAATTCATAATATAACTGATAGGAGATTATTAGACGCATATGAAAGTATGGAAATTATTAAATGTAAGAATATTTTAAATAGAGATAGAGGGCCTATTCCGTATAGTCCATTGTATTGGTTAATCGAGCCTGATTAGTAGAAATTCACGACTTGACTTGATTTTCAA
Source organism: Pissodes strobi (assembly GCA_016904865.1). Lineage (NCBI taxonomy): Eukaryota > Metazoa > Arthropoda > Insecta > Coleoptera > Curculionidae > Pissodes > Pissodes strobi. The sequence continues at coordinate 589,746 of MU181986.1, forward strand.
GCTACTTGACTTGACTTGACTTGATATCAAGTCAAGATCAAGTCAAGTATTTGTTTTTGAAATTCAAGTCAAGTCAAGTAGTTACACATCAAGTAACTTGAAAATCAAGTTTTTCAAGCTAACTACTTGATTTTTCTTGAAAAAATAGTACTTTTTTGATATTAATCTGATTAACTGCCAAAACGGAATAACAATAAAAATCTATGTATATATAGATTTAATCTTTTATTTAAAAAACATCTAAAAACGAAAACTCTAACAAACTCAGTTTAATAATAAATGAAATAATATGAAATAAAAATACGAAATATTCTGAATTCTGACAATAAAACAATAGAAAAACAACAAACATGAAAATGAATATCTAAAATAAATCTTTAATATCCTCATTTGCCATGCATGATTTGAGACACATAAGGCTTCTAACGGAGTTATCGCCTAATCGATTTCTTGTTTTGGTAAGAGTTAAGGCAGCTCTAGAAAACTGCCTTTCAACTGGAGCTGAAGAAGCTGGCGTTGCCAAATAGTCTTTGGCCATTGCGGCAAGGTTTGAAAAAATGCATTCGTGTCTCTTCCACCATTCTAAAATATCTTCAGTACTGTCAGCTCTTGGGTCAGAAATATATTTGTCGATTTCGTAACGCCAGGCCATATCGTCGTCTGCATTATGGGCAGGTTTTCTATTAAACAAACTTAGTAGATCTATTTCAAACTTTTCGACGCTACTATTTTTACTAGGGTTTGAAGATGCTGCTACTTGAAGTGATGGTTCAGAAATTTGCAGAGAGTCAGCCCTAAAATATTGTGCTTTAAAAATATCTTCAAAATGTTTAATTGCTTCTATCTGCAACTCTTTTCCCCAACTTGTATTGGAGAATGTTTCCACTTTATGTCGGGGGTCTAAAATCAGGACAACACAGTACATCCAGTTAGTTCGTTCGTAATGTTTAATGATTTTGTCCCTTGCCGCTTGAATACTATTTATAATCTTTTCATCGATTTCATCTGGATCAGGTTTATTGTCGAGTTCCATAGCCCACGATTCTAGTCTATCCAGCAACATATTAAACGATTATTACCATGGGTAAAGTAGCATATGATTCACCTTCCAAAATTATGGAAATACTCTTAAAAACATTAAGGTACTGGCAAATTCGTTCAATTAACGACCATTCTGTGTCGGTTGGCTTTAAAGTTTTTAAATTTTCTACATTATCACAAAGGATGTTAAGTGCGTTTCTCATATTTAGACTCCATCTCAACATGTCGAACGTGGAGTTCCACCTTGTTATGACATCAAGTTTTGGCATAGTAAATTTCAGGTTTAAAGTGGTGCAAAATTTGTCAAAATCTTCACGTAAATGTTCATAGTTTTTTAATTTTTTAGCAAGGGAATGGATTTTTCTTACAGAAGAGGGCGGAACTTGGCAGTCATCATCATCATCATCTGATATATCTGTCAAAATGTTGGCGGTTTCTTCAACCTCAGAATCAAGGATTTTCATAAAATCTCTAGCTGCCAAGTTTAAGATGTGTGCAAAACAAACAAAGTGGATATTTTTTGTATCGAATTCAGAAATATGCGTTTTAAGTTCTCTGATGAACGTAAAATTACTATTTGTGTTGTCGGTAGTAATACCTTGTACACATTTTGTAACATCGTAGAATTGTAATACTTCGAAAAATAGCTTTGCAATTGCATTACCAGTATGTTGCCCATATGCTGGCACAAAATCTAGAAATATACAATGAAGTTTCCAATTTTTTACCCTTTCATATTAAAAGAAGACCATCCATCGATTGTGAACGAGATTTTTGAATTGCATGTTTTCAAAAATGACTTAATTGTTTGCTGCGCTGCTGCAAATGTTTTTTTCTACATCCGCGCGCAAAATAACTAAATACTAAATTCAAATGAAATCGCAAAATCGACTAATGCCGTGGATCCTTATTTTGCGCTCTAGCGCGAACATGGAAAAGGAAATTCTTACTTTTTCCGTCTAGTGTGCTGAATGGTCATGGAAACCGAAGATAAATAAATGACAGTCGTGCGTTTGTTACAGTTTGTTGCTGGCAATCCTGTTCTAAATATGCCCGAAGCCCGAACATAATATGTCAAAACTGACAGTCACTCGCAAATTTCATAATAAGTATAGAGAAAAATGTGTATTTAATTTAAAAAAATGCGGCTGTAGAAAAAGTTCTGTGTGTTTTTCGAGCGCAAAGTAAGATTGCCGTTTTCGAAAGATTACTGCGCTCCGCTACGCGTCGCGCAGTAACATTCTTTCTCAAGCGGCAATCCGTTACTTTGCGCTCTAAATACACAAATAACTATTAATGTCAAAGATTTCATTTGATTCCGACCAGGTAGAGTAGTAAAATATCGATGGGTAGAGTTGCCTTTGGATTTAGGAATTTGTACATTTTTCCACTTATAGCATCTTCAAAAAAGTTGAAAGGGAGATACTTCTGTGCTATATATTCCACAAGTAGTTTTTGAAATTTGTCTTGTTGGAAGTTTTCTGAACAACTAGTGGTCTGCAAAATAAACAAAACTGGAGTTAGTAAAATGCAGCGCAAGGTGCAAGAATGTTTCCGTTATAATATCCCACTTTTAAATGAAAAAGTAAGTAATTTTTTTGTAATGCCCTGTATAAAAATTTATAGCATGTCCCACAATTTTGAATAGAATGTCTTAAAGTCAATATAGATTTTTGTAAATATACTCTGATGAGTTTTATTGATGCAGGGTGTCCAAAAACTGCTGCACCGACTTCAAGATCAGAATTTTAAATGAGACATCATTACACAATTATATCATCAAACAAAAATTATGTTATATAATAAAAAAGCGGTTCTAAAGTAGAAGTCGACAGTAGTTCTTATATTTAAAAAAACTTTTATAATTGTTATTAGAAAGTTGTAATTTTTTCCGTTTAAGAGCCGCCTTTTATTTAATATTTTGATATCTCGCCTATCTCTATATTTATTAATAATTTATTAAACCTTTTTAATATAGAATAACTTTTAAAATCAAGGAACCTATAATAATAATAATAAACATTATAAAACTATAAGTGTGGCTTAAAATGAACTGATCGGATTTTGAAAAAAATAGCTTTTTAAGGTGTTTTTGAGGATCAAGGAATCCAAATTAAGCATTTTTTTCTAGCATATCATTCTTAATCTGTTTTTTAAAGATTTTTCAAGAAGGGATAAAGTTAGAGAAAAACAAATGAAAGATTCGTGATCCTTGATCCCGAAATCATATAAAACGATAACAAACTCGAGTTTTCATGATCCAGATTAAAATTAATCATTTTTGTTCAATTAAAATGAACTGATCCGAATTTTGAAAAAAATAACTTCTTAAGGGGTTTTCGTGATCAAGGAATCCAAATTAGGCATTTGCTTTTTTTTCTAGCATGATTCCTTTATGTGTTTTTTTAAAGATTTTTCAAAAAGGGATGAAGTTGGAAAAAAACAAATGAAGGATTCTGGTGCAGCACTTTTCGGACACCCTGTATAAATAAAATTCTAATAGGTAATTTAACTTTTTTTGATTGCCAAGAATCTTTTATATAATTATTTTTTCTACACCCTGTAGTTTCTGAGGAAGAGGTATGCATACGCCCCTAATAAAATGCCCACCCTGTACAATTATTTACTATTTAGTTTTAGCTCAAATCTAATTATTATTAATTTTTTACCTTCTCAAGCCAATTTGTAATTGTGCTACGCCTATTCGAACTGGCAGAGGCTTCTGCCTCGGAATTAGGTGGGCTGGATCTACCAAAAATGTTTTCGTAGACTCTAGTGTGTTTAGCTTGCAAATGCCTCCTTAGTGAAGATGTTCCACAGTTTTTCATTTTTAAAACTGTATTTTTTACGACACATAGGGTACATTTGCCTTGTTTGTCAGTATTTTTCTTACTATTAGGATCCTGCTCGATTATGAAATAATCCTTAATTTTATTCGTTTTATTAGATACACTTTTATTAGCTTTAACTCGTTTTGCCTTTGGTGGCGCCGACCCTGCACTTTCTTCTTCTGGTTCGGTGTCATAGGATTCTGACACTTTTTCATCTACGATATATTCTGAGCCGCTGCTTTGAAAAGGTTCCGACTCCATTTCTGACAAATCACTTCTTAAATCAGACATAATAATTCTTTTGCGGTCGCCGTTTATCCTTGAACAACGCTGCTCTACTAATAGCACGAGCACGTCGTCATCGAGTGCCTGCTTGCTGTGTGAATCCCCTATTTAACCTCGGTGAATCCCCTATTTTAACGCTTCGATGCGCATTTCACAGATCACTATCAAGTAATATAAAGTAGTTTGATTTTACTTGATATCAAGTCAAGTAGTTCAGTCCGAAAATCAAGTCAAGTCAAATATCAAATTTTCAAAAGCTTGAGTTTTCAAGTCAAGTCAAGTCTTTAAGAAAAAATTCAAGCTACTTGTCTTGATGAATCTCTAGACTGATTAGTGGGATTCCAGGATTGGTCCCTTTGGTTCCGCTTGATTAAGCAAACATTTAGTATAAAAGCGAGTTAGGTAGAGTTTTAAATTTAGTTTTAATCATCTCGTGATGATGCTAACATGGTTAGCGAAACGCGCGTCGAGTGCAATAATTCTGTTTCGGTATTGTGGATAAAACTCCGTTTTAGTGTATGTTGCCGAAGGTTCCAAACCCCAACATGGTACTATTTTTATTTTTATTAAAAATAAAGGCTCCAATTTTTCACTTAATATAGAAACAAAATAAAATATTTTAATAGAATAAATATTTCAAAAGTAACTTAAACAATTTAAAAATACGCCAAAGCAATAATATAATACTAATTTTAAAAAAAATAAAAACATATTCATGTTAATAACGCCAATACCATCTGAAAAACGATAAAAAAGGTTCGTATTTAAAAAAATAAATTGGATGATGACCCCATGAAGACGAAACGTCGGATTCCACATTGGATACCACCATTGGATAGAGCGGAAAAAGTGGCAATGCAAAAGTGAGATTCAATTTGAAATCTGTTTTTAAATAAGCTTAGGAAAAAAAAATAAAACGACTTTTCAATATTTCGGTGTTTTTCGGAGTACTCCGGAAATCCTCGGAATTTTAAAACTTTCTCAACGGCATATTGTTAAGCACCTAAATGCGCGATTTTGCGTTATTTAACCGACACTGCATCTCTTACGGTTTTCGAGATCCCCATACATAGACTCGAATTCGAGTTACCCTCTACAGTATCTGAGTGTATTCGTATTCAAGTTTATAATAAAACTATAAAATATTTAACGTATTTCGTGAACAATTCTGGCCTAAATCCCCAACAAGAAGATCTGTCTAAGGACATGAGCAACATTCTTCGTGAAAATATTCCATATTTCATCCATAAATCCAGTGTGGAAAAGAACAAAATGGTGTCGAAGTATTACTTTGATTTCATGAAGCAGAGACATTTAATGAAAAATTCAAGGACATCTCACTTTACTCGCTATTGACGAAAAAGGAGATGGAAAAGGAATTTCTAAAGCAGTTGTCGATAAATAACATGTACTATATATTTAAGTTAAAAATTAATATCTATCATTGCTATTGCTTCTATTACACCTGTCAGGCCAGGGGAGATTTCCACTTATTAATCTTACAGCTAGGCGCTTATGAGCAGGGTTATTTTCGATAAAATTAGGTTTTTAGCATAGCAACATGTCAAAATGCAAGCATCTGATTCGCTAAAATCAACAAGTATAACATTTTCTATTAAATATCAGATCCCAAACCCGACAAATCGTCCACCCTCAGCCCCCCTACTGGACATAGCTGACAACACCCAAATATCCAAGCCTTCCTGGGCTGCCAACAATACCGCCGCTATTCGCCCCAACAATGTTATTCCTCCGCAACAAAACGTCACAAGAACCCTCAGTATGCCTCAGCTTAAAGATGCACTTCAGAACGAGCAGGGTTTTGAGAAAGCTCCAGTATTACCAGGTAATTTTTTACTTAAAAGCTTAAAAGCACTAATATAGTTAGTTTTTATGTAATTTTTATATTTTCAGGCCCGAATTTGGGTAAGGCACCGTTGTACGGGCCCCCAAAACCACCTAGAACTGCCATTGGAATGGAACGTACGAATGGAAATTCTGGTGGAAATATAGATAGAGCCGAAATAAGAAACGCATTAGCGAATTGGCAAATGGGACTGCTGACCAATCAGGATCAAAATAATAAAGACAACAAGAGAGTTTCTAATGGAACAGCTCAACAGGTAAATAAATATTTATAATGAAAATGTTATTCACATGTTTAGCATAATAAATATCAAAATACTAGCATTTTTAAAAATTGTCTGAAAACTGACCTGATGAATTCGCTCATCCCAAATTTATATGAATTCTATAAAAAAAGATGTGCATCCATATAAAATAAAATTCTTTTTTTTTTGGGTTTCATGTTTCAAAATTTATTCAAAATTGAGTACAACTACAGTGGTAATTAGCTTACATACAGATACATCTTATACAAACTCTTGGTTAATAAAGCTGTATGATTCACAGATTATTTTTTTTTAACAGGGATATACGGGACTACTCCGGACAAGCCGAAGTCTCGGAGATGGTAAAGCGGCAGTACCGCCAGAAGTTCCGACCCAAATTCCCCACCAGATACAAGGAATATACCAAAAGAAACCCAACGCGAGAAGAAGAGAGCCTAGAAGACATACCCTGCAAAATGGAATCGATTATAATATGTTGAAAAGGATGAAGCAGATTGAACAAGAGAAAGAGGTAAATCAAATTATATGGGATTTTGGCATGGTATATTAATTAATATTTTACGGGTTGTAACCAGAGCCTATGCGGAGTATTTTGAATTTTATCCAGACTAAAATCCTAGATTTTAACTGCATATTATGTAAGGAAAATATAGTTGAAAATAGAGAAAAAATGTACCTACAGACTTGTATGAGAGTCGAATTTTTATTTCTTATCTGTAAATATTTTTATTTAATATAAAAGCTCATACTTTACGTAAATACTGTCAAAATTAATGTCCTTAATTTTTTGTTATTGTAATTATTAATTGTCATAAAAAAATAAATAATACGAACTTATTAAACTTATGATGATTGATGATTCTTCTTGCTGTAATGTTTTGTTGCATTGTTTGGTAGTGTTTATGTTATTTCAACTTTTAACATTAAATATTTATTAAATTTGATAACTTAAAAACTTACGTTTTAATTTACAAAAAAAAAAACTATTTTTGGAGTGTCCTATTTGACGGACACTGCTCAACCGCATATCTACTACAGGAAACAAAAATGTGGCTCAACTGCAAATGTGTGAACTTGTCTTTAGTAAAAATTGATCTGGTTACGTCTCTGCCATCTATAATAATCTATAATCTAAACCAACGACCTCTAACCCAAAAGAATTCGTTGGCTGAAACAATTATTGGCATTTTAAGATTTACAGTCACACGGCACTATGCTATCTTAGTCGCTTCTGATTGGTGGATTAACGTCACTTTCACCACAGTTTATACCGTCACCGAATTACGGTATAAACTGTGCTTTCACTTTATCTACTGTCCAGGCACAGTTTATATCGTCACCGAATACGGTATAAACTGTGGTCCAGGTCCAGTCAGTTTGTTTCAGCAGGTCTAGATGGTCTAGGTGTCAGATTCCGTGTTTATGCAATAAAGTACTCTTTGGCAATACGGACGGCCCGCGTTCAGTTCCAGTCGGGGCAAAGCATGGTTTCATTATTTTTTAAAGCTTATGTTTGTTTATTTTTGTAAAGTGACGCTAACCCACCAATCAGAAGCGGCTAATATAGCATAGTGCCATAGGACCGTAGAGGATTGTATTAGGACAATTATTGCTTCTATGGCAATTATCCTATTGGTAAAGTTGTCAATACATGGATATATCGGACCTTAGTCGACAATGAGCTGAAGTGTTTTTAAAATTTGTTTTAGGTATTAATGACGGGACTAGGCGCTGTAGAAAAGGCCAGGGATTGGTACGTTAAGCAAGTCGCGGGAGTACAAGAAAAAATGAAATATTTGGGTCGAATGGGCCATGTGGTAAGGTCTCCTCTTTTCCTAATTTAAAAAAATATATATATATTTCTACACAAAGAACATGCAAAATTGCTATTTTCTGAGAAGTTTATTTTGACATGACATTTAAGTTACAATCCCAAGTAACACAGATAGTTCCAGATCCCTTCGATTTTGGACTCGCCATCAAAACACGGTTCCTGCGTACACCCTGTTACCTAATTTGTCACTATGTCAGATAATGCCACTCCAAAGGATTTTTGGATAGTATCTGTTTCCACTCTGCTACTAGTCATTTGGAATTTGAACACGAAAAATTAAGGTAACAAATGGGTTGTTACGTCTAGTAACTGGGACTAGGCATATCCTTTCATTGTTACCACTAAGTGGCGAAAACTACATAGTGGCGATAAATATGGAACAGCTACCAGCTTGTGCTACTAAAATGGGTGTATTTAGTATCTAGTCCGATGCTTAGTCACAGAATAGTCGCAGTACCCTATATTTTGGGCCTTAAAGTTACGAGGCATTTGGGTAATTATTAGTTCCAGTCGTTACCATAGTGTAGAAATTAAAAAAAAAATATTACAAAGTTAAAAGTTTCAAAGTGGTAACCGATACTACAAAACAAAGTCACTTTTTGTAGTAACAACGAAGTCACTGAAAGTAACAGATCTTTTAAAGTAAAAAATGGGTAGTACCTGCTACTTTATAGGTAAGGGCATAACTTTATCGTAGCGAAGTGTAAGTCAGCCATTTTTTAAGGTCAAGATTTTTTTATGGATTTTTTTTTTGATTAATATATTTGCCATTTTTCTTTATTTTCCCAATTTTTATAGGGGTACCGGCAGGTACTTCTCCATGATCCTGATGAAAAACAGACCTCCTCAGGGAATGGCGACCCTGCCCTTGCAAGCGCTTAATCTCTCCGACGCCCGTTCCTGGAGAGATTAAGCCCTACATCCTCTATCCTATCCAAACCAGTTATCCCTTCCCACATCACATCCCAACCTCTAGAGGAAAGCCAGGGGATGACTACCTCTAGTAAGTTCCCAAGATAATCTCATGGATCGTATCATAGATAATAAAATCCGGAGTTTAAACATTCCCCCGATCGGATCTCCGGGTGGGAAAGCTATGAGAAGATCTAACGTCGCAAATATACAACAACAAAGTTATCACTACGCAAGAACATATCAATTGCCACTTGGAATGTCCAGGGTCTCGTTTCACACCCTGGTAAATTAGATATTATTGAACGGGAAACATCAAATATCACAATAGTTGGTCTGTCCGAAACGCATTGGGCAGGTCAAGGACATGTTAACACCAAAAATGGTAACACCATATATTTACCTGGCCACCAAACAGATTCAATACATGGAGTGGCGATAGTCACTACAATCAAGTGTACTGGGCTACAAACCTATTAACTCAAGAATAATCACGATAAAGATCAATGCTAAACCGTGCAGTTACGGCTTGGGCAAGAGGAATGATTCCGGTCAAAAGCTCGTAGAGTTTTGAATAGAAAATAACTTAGCCATCATAAATAGCACGTGGATATCTCCAGGAGGACAATACAAGAATCAAAATGACTTCTTCCTCATAACAGCTAGATGGAAATCAAGCGTCAATAACGTGAAAACTCTCCCTGGAAAAGAATGTGGAAGTGACCACAAACTCCTGCTAACTAAAGTCAGAATTCATATAAAAACAAAGAAAATAGAAAAAATAACTCCCTCCTTAGAACTAGGAAATATGGAACAATTCAAACAAAAATTGGAGCAAAACCTAATAACAGATTGGGATATCTCAAGACAGTCAAATCCACAAGAAATGTGGCTAAGCCTCAATACAACTCTATTAACCCCCAAAGAACAAGTGATACAACAAAGCAAAAGGAAAGTAAAGAACAAAAAATGGATGACCGACGAAACTTGGAGTGTCTATAAAAGAAAGGAAGTCTGTCAGACAAGCAGGCACAAATACACAAGAACGAAGAACCGAATATAGGAGACTATGTAGAGAAATACAACGGCTATGTAGACGGGATAAAAATCATCACATAGAACAAATATGCCGATAGATCGAAAGCAGAGCTAACACCAGCGAAACCCGAGACCTCTTCCAACACATTAAAGAAATTACAAGATAATTTAAACAAAAAACGTGGAAGATAGAGGACAAAGAAGGGAAAGTCGTCAATGAGATAGACGACGTAGTGGAGGTATGGCGGAAGTACTGCGAAGACTTATACACACATGAAACAAACAATCAAGAATTAATACACATCCCTTCCATCGGGAAAATTGAACAAGAGCCGGATATACTAAAAGCAGAAGTAGAGCAAGCCATCCGTTACTTAAAAAACAATAAGAGTACAGGTGAAGATAATGTGAGCGCAGAAATGCTAAAACAGCTTCCTCCAAGCGGTGTTAATCTATTATGGAAGATTTGCAATAGGATCTGGCAAACTGGACAGTGGCCGAGCGACTGGATTTCATCCACTTTCATTCCTCTGCATAAAAGAGAGTCAAGTCAAAAATGTAGCAACTACAGAACCATCGCACTGATATCCCATCCAAGTAAAGTTATGCTTAGAATCCTACTAAACCGACTCAAAAATTTCTTAGAGTGGCAGATCCCAGAAGAACAAGCCGGATTCGTAACCGGAAAAGGCACCAGAGAACAGATTATGAACGTACGACAGATCATCGAGAAGGCAAGAGAGTTCGGGAACCTTACGTTTCTATGTTTCCTCGATTACAGTAAAGCCTTTGACTGCGTGGAATGGTCTCAACTCTGGAAAGTGTTACTAGACATCCCGTTACACCTTGTCATACTATTGAGACAGTTATACGACAATAGCATAGGAATAGTCAAGGTCGATGGCAGGATCTCTAAAACCTTTAACTTACAACGCGGCGTTCACCAAGGATGCATGTTATCACCCTTGTCATTTAACATATATGGTGAATACATAGTTAGAAAGCCCTGGAAGGCTGGGAAGCCATCAATTAATCGGTATAGTTATCGGCGGCAAGACAATAAATAACCTCCGCTACGCGGATGACACGACCCTTATCCCGAAAGAGGAACATGAGATGGCAGAGTTGATTGAAAGGGTCGAGCAAGAGAGTTTACGATTCGGTTTAAAACTCAACCGACAAAAAACAAAACTTATGGTAATAGATCGTATCAACAAACTAGCAGCCGCGCCTAACATTCATGATGTAGAAAATGTAAGTGAAATAGTCTATCTGGGTGCAAATATAAATAATGAAAGCAACTCATCAACGGATATAAAAAGAAGAACAGCGCTTGCCAAATCGGCTATGACTAAACTAACAAAAATTTGGAAAGATAACCACATTACGAAGGCAACAAAATGCAAGTTAGTTAGAACACTTGTATTTCCCATTGCCATATACGGAGCGGAAGCTTGGACCTTGAGGGCCGCTGACATCAAAAAGCTGGATGCCTTCGAGATGTGGGTGTGGTGAAGACTCCTGAGGATCCCTTGGACGGCACGTAGAACCAATGTTTCCATACTGAATTGGGAATTCAGGAAAGGCTGTCAAGTGTAATAAAGCGGCGAATCCTGAAATACTTTGGACACGTCACTAGAAGGAAGGACGACAATCTGGAAAAACTTGTTGTGCAGGGGAAGCTGGAGGGGAGACGACCTCGAGGACGCTCCCCAAGACGATGGATCGACCAGGTTAAGGAATTCACCGGTGCTCCGTTTCAAGAAAACATCAGGAATGCCTCAGACAGGGATAAATGGAGGAAGATTGCCCAAACCACAACTTAAATGGCAACCATGAGATCACGACACTTCAGCCATGAAGTATACGACTAGAGAGAGAGAAGCATTTATTTCTCTACTAGAACTCAAATACACTTTTGTACATTAGGAAATATTACTTTTTATATTTTTGATATTAATTTTGCTCCGTAAATTTCTACAAAACTAAGTTAATTCGAGGGCGCATTACAATATTTCCATCTGACTGAACCGGTTATATTGTCAGTACCTAAGTAATGTTAATCTTGGGAGTGCCCGAAATACGCGATAAAAAATCATAATTTTCGTCATAAACTTGAGCGCCAGTTTTTTACGTGCCTGTTAGTATTACCAAGAGGATAATTTCCATAATAATCATTGTTGTCACAATTGTTTCCATGAAAATTATCTTCTTGCTAAAGATAACAATCACATAAAAAACTGGGTCTGATGAAACTAGTTTATAAACGCGCTATTATTAACTTTAACATGGTCATGACTCCGCGACGTCATGTTATATTATATCATTTGACAACTTTTTTTGCAAAGTAGAGGTCGCTAGAGGAACGTTTAGTGGCAGTTACCAAGCAGCCACGTAGAGGGTAGTAGGCAGCTACGTAGCAGGATAGTGATTGCCACTATCTTTTCACTTTATAGTAAGGAAATATAGTGGCAACGTTAGGCTCTGGGCACCCATTATACCCAGTTACCCTAAATTCTTCCTCATTTTAGTAGCAGGCAGCTACGTGGTCGCTACTTAGCGGCAACGTAGCCGCCGATCGGGCGGTCTACTTGATGGCCGTTTTTGTAGTCCCAGACCTGCTACTATGTGTGTTGCTTGGGATATGTAGCTTTATACATTTAATGAATGAAATCTCATTGAAAACGATTTGAAGCATTTTCTGATAATTAGAGATGGATTTTATGGTAGTTTTGAGGTAAAACTGATGATTAGGCTACGATCGAAGAATTTGGATATTTTACACGCGATAAGCAGTTAATTTTATGGAAGATTTCCAGGTAAAATTTTACTTTAAACATCGAAGCTATAGCCGGTAATTTCAAAATATAGAACACAAAAAATATCTACTTGTATTACATAATATTATTCTGGCATTGTTTTTCGTGTGATTTTTTTTGTGTGTATTTTTACAACTAATAATACAATATTATAATATAATATATAAGATGTGATCATTAGAGTTCAAGCCTTGCCACTGGCGTGCAAAGGTGCAAATGTTTGTCCACTTAAAGGCTAGTTTCATTGAATAAATTTATAAAAAAGCCAGAATTAAGAACACTAAAAAACATTGAATAAAGGTGTTTCCGCCTCTTGCTGCAATCACAGCCTGAGGGCATCGTAGCATGTTTAAAATAGGCGGACGGATCTCGTCTCGCGCAATTTAATGCCAAATTTAATTTAAGCTCTCTGCAAGTTCATTGAAGTCTACTTCTTGCTGCTGCAAATATCGCATTTTCCTGGCCTCTATATCACATAAATGTTCAATGTGGTTAAGGCCGGGGCTACGTGGAGGCCAATTAATTCTTGTAATGCCGAATTCTACATTGCATGGCATGCTATGGATAACGTTTCTTATTCAATGTCTATCAGGAACTGAATAAAGGTTATATTAAGGAAGATCTCTGTATCTCAAATGATGATTAACAAAAAAAGATGGACAAAGTGATTTTAATCGAGAGTTACCTGTTCAACCTGCAGGGCGTTTACAATTTGCCGTAAAAACGGCTGGTACATATATCACTCTGTATATTAATAGAATTGTTTGACAGGAATTCTTATTAAGATTCCTACAACACTAACCAACATTTAATATGCTTAGTTATAGATTATTATAATATAACAGCATATAACGCCCATATAAACAGGGCCTATTTTCCAAGGAGATGGGCCCTAGGCCCAGCAAATTTTTGGGCCCCAATATAACTTCAGCTCCCACTTGGTTTTTTTTTGTTTCGATTTCGAACTGAAAATATTAATAATAATGTAGTTTTTATTCAGATTTAAATTAAGCTTTTCTATTATTTATAAATTTGCATTAATTTTAATAAAAAATAACAGATTTTAGAAAAACTAAAAAAGAAACACGAAATAAGATTTTAAAAAAATTATTGAATCAAAGCACAAATTAGTAAAAATAAAATAATATTTAAAATCACAGAAATACACTGAGGTTAACGTTAACACTTTTCTTCGAAAAAAGTTTGGATACATAGGAGTAAACACAGGATTTGGGACTATACACTAACTACTCGTTTTTTCGCCTTTACTTTAACTTTGTAAAATTCTGAACTTTGTAAGGGCCTGTTTTTTTAACCGTCAAAATTGTTTCGCAAACCCACTTACTTTGTTTGTATTTTGTTCTGGTATATTTTTAATAAAATGTTTTTTTATCAGCCTACGTTTTGTCGAATTGTTATTTTTGTTTAATAAAGATTAGTTTTGTTTTGGAATCCAGATTATAAAGATGGAGAAATAGTATCCTGATTTTTTTTTATCGAGGCAATGTATATTTAAAAAAATATTCTTATAATTATGTAGTTTTTTATGTTGCACATTTGGGCCCCACTTGTCATTGGGCCCTAGGCCCGGGCCTAATGGGCCTAATGGTAAAAAAGGCCCTGCATATAAATTCAAGTTTAAAGATATTCTAAACATTTCAATCACTCCTCTGATGTTCTTCTAAAAGCCGGGCTTTTTTGGGTGCGGTCGTTAATCATTTCTTATCTCGTATACCAAACCACTGTGAAGCCATCACCGTCTAAAGATAATTAGAATATCTTTAAACGGTGATAATAGCAGAGTACATTAATTTATACCGTGATAATAGTGTCTTGGTTACTAATACCAGCGAATATTAACTACGACTTTGTTTATCAATGACTACGATAAGAAGATTCACTCTCCGCGGCGGCACGTCAACGGTA
>MU181986.1:604963-637334 GCA_016904865.1 Pissodes strobi
AAGTATTACACGTTTAATATATCGTGTTTTAGACAAATAATTGTTGAATTTTTGGCTCATCATCTATATTATATATAGGGTGTATCAATTATCACTAACGATAAAAATCATGTATAAAAATCATTTGCATGTTCTTAAACCGTTTTAAAAAATGATTTTGAATATTAAGGGCTCCTTCGTTGTAAAAACAAGGGTTTTAAATTTTTAATTCGATGATCCAAATTTCGTTTTTGCAACGGTTAATTCAGGAGTCTCACGAGCAAAATGAATGTTAAGCGGACGACAGAAACGCGTTGATGAGGGCCTGCAATTTTGCCATACATGTATTTCAGAGTTATCGCTATTTTTAAAAATTGATCTAATAAGGACGAAACTAGTAAAAAATATAGAAGCATCAGTGCAGCTGTTGTTCAAAAACACTTGCTTATATTCTGACTATCCCAAGGTAATATCAAAGCCATATTTACAAATTAAAACTAAATTATAAATTTTTATCTGCTGATTCAGCCAAAGTATTTATTACCTTTTTATAATAACATCAGTCTTGCATCAGCAATAATGATTCTACCGAAATTTCAGCTTCAGTTTCACTTACTACAATATTATGGGAATAGGGGTGGGCGACAATAATCGATTATTCGATTCACTTTTAAGAAATTACCGATTAATCGACTTATCGATTAATATTTCAGAACATATCGATAATCGATTATTTCGATTATTCGATTATTCAGTTATTTGCTAAAATATTAAGCGTTTAATCGATTATTCAATTTCTTTACAACAGATATAGCTTTTAGAATTCCAATTTAACATGCGTTGCGTTAAGGGTAATTTAAATGACATAAAACCATTTGAAAATACTTTCAGTACAACATATGAAGCAAAAAAACAGAGAAACGTAAATGCTCAAACAAGACAGCAGCAGGGAAAACTGCGCACGTTACAAATTTAGCCAATAAGGGATCCTCATTTCGACGCGCCATTTTCTGATAATCTGGCTTCAGTTGTTGCATAATTAGGTATAACACCAACACATAACCTCAACGGAGTGTTAGCACGTTAGCAGTATAGTACATCAGTCTTTATCTTTTTATTATGTATTTGGGCAAAACTATACGATAAGAAGGATCACTCTCCGCGGCGGCATGTCAACGGTGTGTCTCCTTCCCCGCGCGAAAACTAACAGAATATCGGCAGGCCATGACACAAATAAAACAATCATGTTGGCAGGCGACCTTTGACGCGGCGGCCATAGACCAGCTCATCCTTTTGTCAGATTAATTTTGACGCGTAAATTCTATAGTCGAGTCAATATTCGATATAAGATAAAATAAATAATTAATAATAAGAAATATACAGTAAAAATATTGTGCAAAACTTTTAACCAAATTTAAAATCACCCAAAACGCCAAAATTTAATTACATATTAAAAGATGGGGCAAATTCGAGCAACATTTTCTTCTTGATGTCTTTTGTCAGAATATTTGTATTCGGAAATATGGTGAAATCATTAACACAAAATCAAAATCTTTTAAATATTAGTTATTACACACCTTGAGTATTGTTATCAATAATAACTAATTAAAAACGTTAATAGATTTTTGAAACAGCCAGTTGAATACAAACTTTATCAAAATATTTATTTGGCGATAATAATAAAAAAAAACCATAACGTAAGTTTGATAGGGCGCTGCAAACAATTCAGAAGATATCAATTGTATTTTTCCAAAGCTAAGTAGAGTATTAGAGTGCTATAAATAATTTCGTCATAAATTTGATTAAATATACCGCAAACGAAAATATCGTTTATGGCCAGCTTTTATTTAAATTCAGCCTGTGTGCGGCGAAATTCGCCGATCGTTACCAGGCAACGAAGAAAATAAACGACGATTCCTTTGTCGCGCTCTCTGGCCATGGAGTGGGCCTTCTTGTCGTAGTTAATATTCGCTGCTAATACCTTTGTTTAAAGACAATGCTAATACCTACATTATTTCTTCAACAAATCGGAAGGATAAATTGAAAATCAATTCATAATTTTAATTACAGTGATGATCAAATAATCAAATATATCAAGATACCTACTTTAAATAAATTAATATGCAAATGAAAATCTGCAAATAATAAAATGTATGTTCAAATGAGCATAATGGGTTTTTGCATAGATCTTCAGGCATCAGGTTAATGATACTTTGTTTGTTGAAATAGATTGCGCAAGGAGGAAAACACTTAAAATCAGTTTTGAATTTCGATAGTTTTCCTCTTAAGACCTTGCTCGATGCGTAACCTGTTTTTATATAACGATTCCATATACGCTGAAATACCAATAAAACGACTTGTCCCTTGTCTCATTATCGATTGAAGCAACTGCACTGGCAACTCCGGTCTCACTAAAATGCCTTATTTTGATTTTGCTAATGTCTAAGTGATATTTTCAAATATTTGTCCATGGTTATCATGCCTAAACTATGTTTAATTACCTCGTTTCTGGAAGTTTCTTTTCATTGTTTACTTTATCTTAGGAATGCCTAAAGAGTGGTTGAATTAATCATTTATTTAGAGGACATGTGCGGCTTTCAGGATTGGGATTTATCATCTGTATATCGTTCTAGATTAAAAAGTTATGGAGATTCAAGAAGGTATTCCCCAATTTTTTTGTGCCATATATAACCGTAATAAGCGATTGTCTCAGATCGAACACTCAAATATAAATTCAAATTCACAACAAGCTTTATTATCCAAAGTAAATAATTTTACCTATCGACAAAGCAAAAAAAATGTAAGGAACAATAAAATCGTCAAATTAGCAAAAGCATTATAGTCAAGTCAACTGTACAAAGGCACTAAAATCAGAAGACAAAACATCCAACCTAAGATTACACGTTATATAGAATTAAAACCTATGGAACAAATAAAAATTAAATATCACAGCTCCAAGTTATCAGTCCAAAATTCAGACATGTTGTAATATCCCCTACCCAACAACAACCTTTTCAACTATCTTTTAAATTTGATTTTACTTTAAATTTTCCTTAGTTTTAGAGGAAGGTGATTAAACATTTTTTTACTTGCATAAAATAGTGATTTTTTTGTTGGTGGTGAATGAGGTATAGGTAATGGTACAAAATGAGATGATCTGGTAGAGTTTACCGCACTTTCCGAAGCAATAGAATGGCTATACTTTGACTGGATCAAACAACATGTCTCCAGAATGAACAGAGACCACACAGTAAAGATTCTCGAGATTTAAAAAATGGCCTGCAAGATTGAAATGCATTGATTCCACACAAATATCTAAGTGCTCTCTTTTGCAAGACGGACAGTGATTGAAAAAGATGCTACATGAACCCCAAAAACAGATGCCATAACGGAGGTGAGCCTCGACCAAAGCAAAATAAACCCCCCTGGCTATTTCTTCACCCAACTCATAAGCCAGGATTCTCACTGCGTAACAGCCACGTGCGACTCGCTTAGAGGTTTCCAATATGTGAGAGCAAAATTTGAGGTTTCTATCAATATACAACCCCAAGAACTTATGAACCCCATGGACTTGAAGAGGCTCTGAGCTCAGGGTGCAATCTGGGAGGGTTCATTTAAAAGACACGATGTTGGTCTTTCCCACATTCAGCTTTCAAATCAAATCAAATCAAAAAATGCTTTATTGTCGGAAGAATTAATTTCTTATTGACAAAGCTAATTAAAACTAAACAAAATCAATAAACAAAAGTTAAATAATAAATCTAAATGTTACATATAAACGAAATATAGATATAAAAAAGTTTAAGTACAGTCGTCTAAGTATAAAATAAAATATATAAAAAAAAACATATCAACAACCAACAAGGATAAACCACATACATATAAGTAATTACAAATAAATACATACATATATACACACACATATACACACATACACACACATACATGTGTGTACACACATACATACCCATACACATATATAGAAAATAATATTTAAAAAGTGTCACTGTAGAATTCACCTACGCTGTAATAAGCTTTTGACCCTAACATTTTTTTGACATTTCTGTTAAAATATTTAACATCATTTAGAGTTTTTAATTCAGCCGGTAGATGATTGTACACTTTTATGCTTTCATACACTAAGGAGTTCTTTGTTAAAGTGCTTTTTGGAATTGGCAGTGGTAAATTATGTGCATGACGTGTATTATAAAAGTTAATGCTAATAAAATGTTTGTACTTTTTATGTACCAGAGTAACTGTCTCCAAGATAAAAATACATGGTAGGGTTAAAATATTCTCTCTTAAGAAAAGAGGTCTACAGTGATCTCTTAACCGTGCCCCACATAAATACCTAACGGCTCTTTTCTGGAGAACAAACACAGTGTTAAAGAGCTGTTTACAACAAAAGCCCCAAAAAGCAATTCCGTACCTTAAGTGCGATTCTATTAATGAAAAATAGGTCGATTTAGCCATCGATAACCCTAGCTCTTCAGACACTATTCTTACAGCATAACATCCACTTGCCAATTTTTTATTCAGAGCCAAAATGTGATCCTTAAACTTTAACTCTGAATCAATATATACACCTAAAAACTTTACATGGTTTTTACTTGATAAGCAACTGTTATTTATATTTACATTTAAATTGTGAAAGTCAGACCTAAAAGATAAAATATTTGTTTTACTGATATTAAAACAAAGGCAATTTGAATCACACCACTCTTTAACTTTTTGAAGGTCGTCAGAGATAATACTAGACATTAAGGTCGAATCCTTGTTAACCCACAAAATAGTTGTGTCATCTGCAAGGATGGTACAACGACCCTTTATGTTAAGAGTAGCTAGGTCATTTAAATATAACAAAAAAAGAACAGGACCGAGCACAGAGCCATGTGGTACGCCATGCCTTATTGATAACTCTTTCGACCTCTCCTTAGAGTAAACAATCTGCCTTCTGTCAGATAAATGAATCGGTCATTTGAGAAACAACATAAGTCACTGTTTGGCCGAAAACGAGATATTAGCAATTTCGTAATCTATACATGTAAACACCTATTCCAGCGAAAAACCACATAAGTCAGACTATACGTTATTCGTTAATGTACGGTAAAAATATTTCATTCATTTGAGAAATAACATAAGTCATTCGACTTATGTTGTTTCTCAAATGGGTCGGGAAAAACGAATTTTGACATTAAAAAAAAACTGTGGAACCTAGGGGGTAGGCTCCGCGAAAAAAAATCGATTTTATAGGTGGAAATCGACGAAAGTCGGTGTGGTGGGTCGGACGGGTACCATTTAAACGGAACCTAGGGGCCCCTATTTAGTGTGAAGTTACGTCGAGCATAGTAGTATTATTAAAGAGCATTGTGAGACATGTTAGAGGGATATTTGGGAGAGTGGAGTTATGTCGAGCGTAGTATTATTAATATAAGTGCGTTGTGAGACATGTTAGAGGGGTAATTCGGAGTGTGGAGTTACGTCGAGCGTAGTACTATTATTAAAGAGTGTTGTGAGACATGTTAGAGGGGTATTTGGGAGTGTGGAGTTACGTCGAGCGTAGTACTATTATTAAAGAGCGTTGTGAGACATGTTAGAGGGGTATTTGGAAGAATGGTTACGTCGAGCGTAGTAGTTGTGTTCCTCTAAATATATCTTGTTTCTAACAAAACGTAGTTTAATTAATTTCTAACCACAACTACAACATAATTAGGCAAACAAAAATTAAAAGCGTCGTTAATTTGAGAAACAACATAAGTCATCGACATTCAAAATTTTTTTCCTGCTTCAAATGACAGTTTATAAAAAAAATCCCTGTTAACACCTATTTGGATCATTACAACAGATTGAAGGAAAAATCGTGAGTTATGTAGTTAACCAGGGACATATTCTATAATGTTTTATCTAGTTTCTGAACATTTTGCACAAGCTGACTTATGTTGTTTCTCAAATGACCGATTCAAATAAGAATATAGCCAATTGTAGGCAACTCCCCTAAAACCATAACAATAAAGCTTCTCCAGCAGTATTCTGTGATTCACGCAATCAAATGCCTTTGAGAAGTCACAGAACACTGCCGCAGCCACGCATCCCTCATTCAAACCCAAGTACAGACTCTCCAACAGACTGAATACCGCATCCATAGTACCCTTGGAGCACTGAAAACCAAATTGACATCCAACTAAGATATTTTGGGAAGAGAGAAAACTGGTCATTCTCTTCTTAACAATCCTTTCAATAATTTTTGACATAGTTGGAAGCAAAGAAATAGGACGGAAGTCAGCCGGATTTCTACAGTCACCACCCTTAAACAAAGGAATAACAACCGCCGTCTTTAAACTGGATGGAAATTTCCCAGAGTCAAATGATAGATTTATTGCCTCAACCAGGGCCCGAAGCGATTGATCCGGTAAAACTTCAAAAATCCCAAGCGAGAGGGAATCTATTCCAGCAGAATTTTTGTTTTTAATTTCTTTAAAAATACATTTAATTTCATCAATACTGGTATGTACAAAAGAAAAACTGTCGCTAACAGATTTGCCACGCATATAAGACATTGGGTCTATTTGTGAAGGCAGATTAGACGTTAATTTATCAGCAACAGAGCAATAATAGGAGTTCAATACATTGGCATCAAGATCTTCCCCACTGTTAGAATTATTTGACTTACCCCTCAAGCTGTTCACAATATTCCAATTTTCTTTAGTTTTGTTATGCGCCTTATCTATTCTGTCCCTATAATACCACTCCTTTGCCAACTTAATAATCCGTCTGTAAGTAGCCCTATATTTGTTAAAATAATTCAAGAAGGACTGAGTTGAAGTATACTTCCTTAATCCATGCAAGCATCTTAAATTTGTGGAAGATTTTCTTATGCCCAAAGTTATCCATGGCTTTTTTTCGTTTTTCCTTTATTTTACAAATCGGAAAGCTTGCATTAAGCATTTGAACCACAACACCATTAAAGCTGTTCAGGGAATCATGCGATGCTACTATTGACTGCCAATCAATGTTTGCCGCCCGTCTCCGAAAACACTCAAAATTTTTTGTGCTGTATATTCTTCCATACCTAACCTTTTTTAAGTTTCCTACGTCACTCATAAAAAAACACGAAATAATTGCTTCGTGATCAGATAGACCCGAAGGCAAAACGACAGTCTCGCTACCAATAACATCAGTAAAATTCGAACAAACATAATCGATAGTTGTGCTAGAGTATTTTGAGACACGGGTCGGATGATCAACAAGCATCTGCAAATTAAAAGAGTGCAAAAGATTTCTCAAACTGTCAGTATCAATATGGTTCTTATTATCATAATTTATATTAAAATCTTCGGCTACTAGTACTTTAGAACGAACAGATAGATCTGATAAAATTGTTTCTAAATTTCCTATAAATTCCTTTACACTGCCGCTTGGAGGCCTATACAAGCACAAAATGTACAAATGAATCCCCTTAAAATAGACAATAGAAAACTCAAACATTCCCTCAACCAACAAAAAATCGTACTTATTAACATTAATTACACAAGAACACTGCAATAGCAAATCATTCAAAAGTATCATCGTTCCACCATGACTACGCTTATTTCGACAAAAAGTGGATACTACAGAGTAATCAGGAATATAGCAGGGTTCCTCCGGTCTTAGCCAATGCTCAGTAAATAGCAGAATATCAGGAGAATTATGAGCTTCCAGAAAGACTTTCAATTCATCCATCTTGTTGCGGATTGATTGAACATTTAATAATAATAACGAAATTGTGTGTGTATTATTGCCAACAAAGTTGGACCGCTCTACGTTACTTGCTTGTGATGCATGGCTGCATAAAAAAAATTATTTTCATTTTCTATAAGTTTACGACTATTGCTATACACCATTTCGGCATTAACATTTACATCAGTTTGGCTAAGTTTACGACTATTACTATACACTATTTCGGCATGAGCCGTATCATCATTACAATAATTAGAATGAACATTATCAGGAGTTAATGGTATGTGAGTAAGATTACAGAATTTATTGTTTACATTATTAAAATTATTTATAACAGATAAAATAAGGGATGACAGCCTATGTAAACCCTTATTATTTAAAAATGGACTCTGGTTTTTAAAATTTCTGTAACTAAATTTATTGGCAAGATCAAGTAACTCTATATTATTAGTGAAGGTTTTTAAATTGTTTACCGAATTCCTTATTGCATTATTAATATTGTAGTAGTCATGGTCAGACGGAATTGTACAAATAATTAAATTCGTATAAAAACACTTATTAGCTATTAAAGTTACATCATTTAAAGATACCTTCTGGCTGTCTAAGCCTATTAACACAACAACATAATCCGAACAGTCATACTCTTTTAAGTAAGTGCAGAACTTATTATATTTTTAAAAGATGCTCCTGGTTTGGATACAATTTGAAGAGAAGTGCTATCCTCCAATTTACTTATAAGGGGACTATAAAGTAGCTTACCACAATGGTCAGTCAAAATCAGAACTTTATTTTTTGTCCATTTATTATTTTTGATTGCTTCCTGATTAGCACTATGTCCGCACACTTCCCTGTCCTCCTCCATATTTTGAGCGGAGTCGTGTAGGAATGCAATTTTTTGATTTAAGTTTGCCGCGTCTATTGCATAAGATTTATTTTCTTCCTCGAGAGATTGGATAAACGTAAATTGGGAAGCGATTTGTATCTTGAGATCTTCTAAGTCTGTAATATAGGATTTATTTTCTGCTTCAAGTGATCTGATGGACGTCAACATGTTTTGATTTAGTATGTTGAGCTCTTGAATTTCTTTTACTTGTTTCTTCATAATTTCATAACTTTCCAAAACATCATTTGTTTGTGTTTCAGATGAAAATAAAACTACATTCTCAGTCTGGGTGTCAGCATGCTGAAAATGACCTGCAGTTTGTGTCTGCTTTGCCACAATAAATCCTGCTTGGCTCTGCTCCAATTCCCTATTTTTTACTTCAAGCTCTAGCATTTTATTTGAAAGTTCCCCATTTTGATCAGTTGACTTTCTAAGTTGCGTTGCTCCTACACCAGTCTTCAAAAATTTCCATATCAGAGCATATTGCTCTATGAAGATCATCTGATGACTTATTGTGCCACAAAATTGTGGTGTCCTCGGCGAGCATGGTAAATTTTCCCGATATGCCGATATTAGGAAGGTCATTGACATAAATCAGGAATAACAAAGACCCCAATACAGAGCCCTGTTGCACACCAGAAGATATTGGATGTACCCTGGATGCGATTTTACTAAATATAACCTATTGCAGCACAAGACACGCCCCCAGCGATATCGAATGCAATCGCGTGCTGTAGCCGATTAGAATTTGTAGGATTGTGCTGAGGCCGATTATATTTTGCAATGACGTCGCTGGAGGAAATATTTCACTTTTCGCATGGCCCTCCGCTCGCTACCGCTCGCTACGGGGGCTCAAGAAAAAGAAACTAACCAGGTGCTAACCCAAGACATACCCAAAATCAAGAAAAAAACTATTTAGAAAAGTAATATTTCAGTTATTTCACTTTTCGCATGGCCCTCCGCTCGCTACGAGGGTTCAAGAAAAAGAAACTAACCAGGTGTTAACCCAAACTAACCCAAGACATACCCAAAATCAAGAAAAAACTGTTTAGAAAAGTAATATTTCACTTTTCGCATGGCCCTCCGCTCGCTACGGGGGCTCAAGAAAAAGAAGCTAACCAGGTGCTAACCCAAACTAACCCAAGACATACCCAAAAATCAAGAAAGAAACTGTTTAGAAACTTAACCTTAAAAAAAATAAAAAAAGCAACGGGGTTTGAACCCAAGCCGTCGGCCGATAGCTGGCGCTGCCGAGTTGAGACCTAACCATCTAGACCTCTCAACCATCACGGCTCATGCTGGAAATCGATTGCATCGCGATGACATCGAATGCATTCGCGTGCTGCAGTCGATTAGAATTTGTAGGATTGTGCTGACGCCGATTATATTTTGCAATGACGTCGTTGGAGGCGTGTCTTGTGCTGCAATAGTTTATATTTAGTAAAATAGCACCCTGGATGTATTACCCTGGAACACTACCGATTGTTCCCTCCACGATAGGTACGATGAAAACCATTGCAATGAAGCTCCTCGGAACCCATAATACTCAAGCTTTCGCAACAGTATTCCATGATCAACACAATCGAAAGCCATCGTAAGATCACAGAAAACTGCTAAAACCACATCTCCACCATCCAACGGTAAGTAAAGGTCCCGAAGGAAAGAGAATACTGCGTGATTTGTGCCTCTTGCATCCTGAAAGCCAAACAAACTGATTTGGGGACAGAATGTTGTGCCTTCCAAGGAATTTGAGCATTCGGCACTTTACCAGTCTCTCAGCTATCTTTGTGGAGAGCAGACAAATCGGCCGAAAATTAGGGGGCGATCCCAAATCACCATCCTTGTAAAGGGGAATCACCTTGCCCAACTTTAAGCTGTCAGGAAATACACCAGCACAAAAGGATCGGCCAGAACGGCCAAAGACGTATCTGGAAGTGACGTTAAAACTTTCACTGAAATTTCATCCCATCCCGACGCATTTCTGTTTTTTATAGAAAGTAATTCTCCTTTAATTTCCTCCAGGTCAGTGGGAAAAAAGAAAAATGATGCTGCATTGCAGGCACCCATACATCGGAAGGGGTTGCCACTGGCAGATGATATCGACCTTTATGTTTGACGCGATCGAAGTGAAAAAGTTGTTCAGTGAATCGGCATTGAAATCAGAAGCAATGCAACGTTTCCTCTGACCAGTCAGATCCCGTACCACACACCTTTTGTAAATTATCAGCATTAGTTAGTCGATCATTAAAATATTTCTTTTTTGCAAGTCTGATAGTTTTTTTGTACAAGCCTCTGTACCTACTTATTAAAATATGTTATAAAGAAAGTACAAATCAGAAAATGTTTTCTAAGTGTATGTAAGCAACGCATATTACGAGAGGAGACCTTCAGACCTTTGGTGCACCAAGGTTTGCAGGATTTTTTTTACTGATCTGTAGGGAAACGCTCTTTCAAAAGCCTGACTTAAAATTGCACAAAGATTGCTCAATGGATTGTTGTGAGAAAGAGCAAGACTCCATTGAGTATTTACACAAATTGTAGCAAAAACTGCAAATCTTGGCTGTGGTGCGATATTACCCTTTTTACAGAAAAATTAAAACTAGATATTATTGCCTCGTGATCCGATAAACCCGGATTTACAATTTGACTCTGAATAAAGGCCTCTGGAAAGTTAGTACATACATAGTCAATACAGGACGTTGACGCCGCTGTTATGTGTCTTGATCCCTCCACATGCATATTAAGGTTGAAAGTCAACAATAAGTTCTCAAGGTATTGTGTGTTAATGTGGGCTTTATTGAGAAAATGTACAGGGTGTCCCAAATTCGAGCCTCATCATTGGGATCTCGGGAACTAGAAGAGATACGAGGTCGGTTAAATGGAGGCAAAGTTGCGCGATTTGATGCTGATCAAAATGCCATTTTACAAGTTTAAAAATTCCGAACACTTCCGAAGATTTTTGAAAAAAACCGAATATTCGCCATTTCATTTTCATTTTTGTATGACTTTATTT
Organism: Pissodes strobi; assembly: GCA_016904865.1. NCBI lineage: Eukaryota > Metazoa > Arthropoda > Insecta > Coleoptera > Curculionidae > Pissodes > Pissodes strobi. The sequence goes on from MU181986.1 coordinate 616,555, forward strand.
GAATAGATATAGCAAAATAAATTTCACATTCTCATTGTTACTTTTTCTTTTCTACAAGATGGTGTTATCAGATTTTCAAACCGACGCACAGTGCTTCGTTTATATGGGATAATGGGACAAAAATCATAGCAGTCTCGTCATTGACGTCATTTGGCTAAAATTTGGTACTCGGGGGTTTTTGAGGTCAGGGATTAAGAATATGAGGTCAAAATTGAAGTGTAGCAATTTTGGAAAGATTTTTGCCAGATTACTTGAAAAACATGTCGAATAAAGGCTGGGAACTTGTTTTTGGAAATATTTGATATGCCCTGGATAGATCTTACCTCATTTGATAAGGACTGTAATTTCTGGATAATAATAAAAATCTGGATATTTTCGTTTATCCCGGATTTGAAAAAGTATGTAAATTTGAGAAAGTAAAATTTTTTCTTTGGAGGAACTTAACATTTTCCTCTATAACAGTTTTAGTTATTCTGAAAAAAGATATAATTAGACCTGGAACGGTTTTGAGCAGGTAGGTTAGGGACCCTCTTATTGAAATTATAGAAAATGGAAAGTATCGCACATTCCGATAATGAATGATCATTTGGATTTTTCTACCTTTTGACATTAATGACTTGTTTTTGATTGAAATCATTTCTGCTGGTGCTTGGTAATAGAGAGAAACAAACGAATTTCCACTGAATTAGTGTCTTATAAGTGAGCGAATACGAGGATTTAAGCAACGAGATCCATTCATTCAAAAGAATCTATTTATATTCCTTGTCACCTTAAAGAACCATTTCTTTGCCTAAGGCAAAACTTTACCCTAGGTCTTAAAAGCAATAAAGAGGACAAACTATAACAATATTTGTATCTATTAATAAATGGTTTGAATTTTTATAATTGGTTTGAAATAACCAAAACACATATTAAACCATATATAACAAACAATATATAGAACAATATTAACAGTTAACTATAACAGAAAACATAAAATTTCTTCAATTTAGGCAACACAGGTCAGACTTTAAAACAATAATTTAAACGGATAATTAATAGATATAAACATAAACTTAAAACAGGAACAAGATGATATACAGTGTCATCCAAACAGTTTACAACAAGTGGGAAATATTTTTACTATTGAGATTTAGGAAAAAAAATTATGGCCAATCAAGTTAGCCTAATAAATGACAAAAGGGCACTATGACATATGTCACGTGTCACGTGACAACTGACAACTGTCGTGGCGTGAAATTAAAAAATTCCACCTTAAATATGCGAAAAGTGAGGTTAGGTGACCAGATATCAAAAAATGTCAAAGAGGAAAGTGGTTCAGAATTCAATTTTACCCTTATATGGAAATTTTTAGAAAAATATGACGACTTTTCAGATTTTTTACTGCCTATCCAATCTTCAATTAAATCGGCATTGGTAATACGTCGATGACCTAAAAAAATCATAACTCCTATATTAGCAGGAAGTAGCACAAAAATTTGACAAGGTTACAAACTACCAACCATAAGTAATCTGTAACAGTCCACAGCACAGGATATTTTGCATAGAACTTTTTAAAAGTTTCCTCCAATCGGTGAATATATCACAGTTTACATATATGGCATACTAGTTTCGAATGCACGTTTCTTATCTCATATCAAATGATATTACTATATACATATGTCAATACAGAGATACACACTTGTCGTATATGCGGTCATAGTCAAAAATTCACAACCACTGAACACTACAATCTAAGAAACTAATTTTATTGATTACTTAATTGAATTGCTACAGTCCTTCATTTAGCTGCTATAAGGTATGACTTGTCCATGTAAGACGCCGCGGGGACGTGGTGTCCGGCGAAATATATTATAAGTTTTTACTACTTTGGTTCCCTCTGGATCATATGCAAGAGATTGGTAGTACATTTGATGTGTATTGATATCCGAATTTTGTCCACGGGCGGCCGCACTGTGCGACGTTTCGTCTTTGAGCTGCCATCATCAACTTTGTTTTTTTAAATACGGTCCTGGATTTTTTATTAGGGACTTTAAGAGCTTCTAAGGTCCCAGAATCAATGATGTATCGCACTTATTCGAAAAATTTATATTAATGGCAATTTTCATAAGAACTCATGTGTTGGAGAGAGACAGAAAACAGATTTTTGGTAAGAACTTACCAGGAAATCATTACAATGATTTTTTCGAAGAGTATGCGATACAACAATGAGAATGTGATTTATTATTTGTTCCAAATCTAATCCCACACAACTATTTACTTGGATAAATTGCTAAAAATATAGCCTAGAGAGCCTATGATTTGAGGGTTAACACTTTAATAATTATATTATTTATTAACTACTTCTTATGTTAGTTTTTAAGCTTTCTTTATGCAAAGCGCTAATGCGTAAAAAAAGGTTTTTGTTTTTAATTCTATTAAAAATCTATTTTCTATCTCTCTCTAACACATGAGTTCTTATGGAAAATGTCACCAATATGAATTTTTCGAATAAGTGCGATACATCATTGCTTTTGAGACCTTAGAAGCTCTTAAAATCCGTAATAAAAAATCCAGGACCGTATTTAAAAAACAAAGTTGATGATGGCCGCTCAATGACGAAACGTCGGCTTGAAAATCTGATAACACCATCTTGAAGAACAGAAAAAGTAGCAATGAAAACGTGAAATTTATTTTGCTATATCTATTCAAATAGTCATAAAAAAATAAAAATGAAATCGCGAATATTCGTTTTTTTTTTCAAAAATCTTCGGAAGTATTCGGAATTTTTAAACTTGTAAGGTGGAATTTTGATCAGCATCAAATTGCGCAACTTTGCCTCCATTTAACCGACCTCGTATCTCTTCTAGTTTCCGAGATTCCAATGATGAGGCTGGAATTTGGGACACCCTGTACATTAAGATCCCCTGCCAATAAAACACGTGCATGCACCGGCAATTTAAACAATAAACGCTGAAGTTGACCCAAGAATAATTCAAAATTAGAACCTGGAGGTCTGTATAAACAAACAATAAACAATGTATGTATGAAGCTTTAAGGAATGCACAACAGCAACCTCAAATACCTTTTCAACAACCAATTCACAAAACTCATCACAGTCAACAAACCCCAGGTCGTTGCAAAGGTCCTAATGCAACAGGATCATTGTTCCCATGCATATAATAATTAAGTCTAGCAAACGCAGACATCACAGAATAGTTCGACAAAACAATATTTTCGTCAACCTTGTATACTCTGTGTATACTTAACGAGCAACATCCTATATCAGGCTCAATGGTCATATTTCAATGTTCGTGTTTTATATTATGATTATGAAACCAAGTCTTATAACAATTATGATCATTTTAATTTCTACAATTCTCAAGAAACAATGATTCAAGTTATATGCTAAAAAGTCGCTATTGCCTACTAACCCACTTACCTCCAAACGATATAAACTATTGTAAAATATTTTCACACCGTATCTTATTTTATGATACTGTTTTTTTTTTGTAATGCTATAGCATATTTAAGAAAATGCTTCTTTATCATGTGAATCTTCGTTTGAAATTATTATTGTTGCGGTCATGACGACTTAATGCACTAGTTCACAAGACGTCACGAAGCCCAAGATTTAATTTCGAATTCATTTAATTATATTTTAATTATAATAATTTAAGACGTGACAGGACACTTCGCAAAATTTACGGTATTCATATTATCGTGATAATCACCTGTTTTCTAATCATATTTAAAAATTAGGGATGCATTTGTCACAAATCCATTTTTATTTCCGGAATGAACAATAACGTAACGTATCCCAATTCCAGTTTTTTTAAAGTTACTATATTTACTACCATCTATCCATATTCTTCTATCCCCACTTTTGCTGAAAACCCGACCATGTCTCATCCAGAAAAACCGGTTTATGTATGTATGATCTCTTTTTTAACAACTTGACATTTATTTAAAAATAAAATTGTTTTCTTCCGTCCTGCTTTTTGAAGTTAAAGCCCATTTTCTTAATTCCCAAATATAAACAACTCTTTGAGATCTTAATTTCTGGTGATTCTTCAATAAATTACCGGTAAATAGTTTCTATAGTAATATGTTCCTTTCGGACATACATTTTGCAAAATACTTCTTTTAAACAATGCAGAGTATTCTTCGTAATTTGAGTTTTGCTCTGGGAAACGTTTCAGACATATTCCTTCTAAATTCGAAATCCGTTTCTCTGTCTGGATTTTCAGGTTGTATAATGTGCTGTGTGGAACTTTTAGGGCTTCGAACGATTTTTGAATTACCTTAAATCGAGATCCTAAATTATTTTGAAAATAACTTTCTACGAAGCATAAGTTTTTTGGATTAATCGAAATATGGCATTTTGGTAGTGTATTTTTGCGTTATTTATTGACACTAACAGACATTTTTGGTAAGTGTTTTATCTACAAGCGTGCGGTAAGTAACTACTTACCGCACTGATTTGAGTGCGCTAACTGACACTTTACCGCACTAGTGTTGTAGGTAATTACATACTATAAAAACTAGTTTTTATATTATTCAAGTGTATTTTTATTTAAAAAAAACTATTAAACATTATATGCATAACAAATACCTACTTACATATTTAAATTTCTAAACTAATCCAAACTTATAAATAAAATAATTAAGAAATATTAATATTAATTGTAGAATTTGTAATATTTCCGAACGATATCGATGAAGGAAGTGTTTTACTATCCGATGAGACACAAGAATTGAAAGTTACAGATTTACTAAATCAGGAAGTTCTCTCTGCATATACTTCTACACCATTTATTTGCTTTGCAATTTGTATTTTATTTTGCACCGAATTTTCAATATAGCCCTCCGCAACACTGGAAGACTTCCATCCACCATGTCTTTCTAAGCTCATGATATCCCCGCCAGCATCTACTAATAATGTAGCTGACGTCCTTCGATAACAATGTCCCGTATATTCTTAGGGACTGGACAACTTTAAATATGATGTAATTTGAGAAGGTTTTTTTCCAAAAGTATTTATACCCAGTGGTTGGATAATGCATCTTCCTTTTTTATATGCAATAAATAACCGTGTATGGGCAGTATGATCGGGTCTTATGGCTCTATACTTCTTGAAAATTGAAATATTATTAATTTCTGGTGAAAACCCTTCCGCGTAAACCACGAACTGTCGATCTACATGTGTCTTTGTATCCGGGACAGTTACAACGAGGTGGGTTTCAAATTCCTTAATATCTTCAATTTTTATTTTACATAACTCCACTCGGCGACATGCTCCAGGCAACGATGCCCACAATGAGTACCACCTGAAACAAGCAAATAAGCAAGCAAATAAGTTATTATTTAAAAGTATATTTAAAAAAAATCGCAATTAAGTACCTTCATTAATAAAAACTCCTCATCCAGTGCCGTAACAAGGAATTTTACAACCTCATTCTTGGAGAATGCCTTTGATTTCTTAGCTTTGTATCCCACAGACTTCCTTTTTAAATATGCCATCAGTTTTGCATACCTGCTTATGTCGACATTATTTTTGATACTTATAGTAGATCTGAGCATTGAGTAATAACTCCATAAACAGGATGATTTACTGTCCATAAATTTATCCACAAAATAGGCAAGCATCACATCTTCACTAATTGCTTTAACTTTCTTTGATGAACACCAGTCCATGAAAAGCCCATAAGCCTTCTCATATCTATGCCGTGATTTATCCGGTAATAAATTAAGAGCAGCTGCTTTAGCAATGTTCAGAACTTCTTTCGGAATTTCATCATCATTGCTGCTACTGACTTCTATTGAAGGGACGTAAAACACACTTTCACGAAATTGTTACAAAAATAATTATCGTTTATTCCGTTGTCAAGTTTTACAACTGTCATATAAAAGCCAACTATTAAATTTCTATAATTTATTTCCCTAGCAACCTGATATTAATGCATTGTTGATAACGACTTACGAGGCACCTACGGGGTAAATTGAAACAGTGCTCTTTTAGTTTTTAATATTGGTGCCCTAAAACACGCTTGTAGATAAAATATCGTACAATACACTTACGGTAGGTGTCTTTACTGCATTTGCGTGATTTACCTAACTCGCCTTCGGCTCGTTTTGTTAAACATCACGCATCACGCACATGCGGTAAAGACGTACCTACCGTACTTGTATTGTAATATACTATTGTTTCACCTGATTAATGGCTGATAAATAAGGATGGAGTTATTCCAAATGGGTATTAAAAATACTATACATCTCATTTATTTTGTGCCAAATCATCTTAGAACTATATAATTATTAATTATAAGCATGAAGAGAATAGACACAAAAACCATCCATTTCACCATAAATATATTTGCTATAACGAGAAAGAAAGACAGCTAACTATGGCAAGCACCAAATCATACATACTTAAAAATTACTCGGCTCAGTGAAAGTGGCACATCAAGCAAGAAGAATAGAACAGGTCTGCTAATAAAACATAATTTATTGGTTTCTTCATTGATGACTTGTCAGATTCATTAAATAAAACACAATTTTTTATGAGAGTTCGAATGTGTTAATTTCTAAGGAAGAAAACACTTTCAGGTCGTATCTTTTAAATGCTTAGGGCTGATTAAGGCTATTTCGGATCCACCACGGACGCTCTGATTAGTATCTTAGTGTAAATTTTAAATCATTTGTAATGATTGTCATCCAGACTCGAAAATATTTTTAGACTATGTAGGAACCGTGTTTTTGAGTTCTACGCAAAATTGTTGATCCATTGTCCCCTTATCTATAAAATAAGTAGGTAACAAATTGAGTGTTTCCTGTTTTAATCGGCTTTGAAATCAGAACGAATTATCTTAGAATAAAATAGTTCTCATTATCTACCAATCGCCATAACACGAAATGTTGAAAAAATACAAAGTTATATCATAATTTTTTTCTCCTTCAGGAAACGTGGTCTGAAGCTCAACAAGAACGTCTAGAACTCCAAAGGGCGCGAGTATTTGAAGTTAACAGACATCTAGCCGCTCTTACAGAGAGCTGGGAAAGAGGAGGTTTGCCCCTTCACATGAACTTAGCTGTCCATCATTATCCACCACAGCAAGATTTAACAAGCAGGTTGAAGCAACAGAATCGTGTACTTACCGAGGTAGGTGTTCATGTTAGTTATAATACATTTTTAATTAATTGAGTATCTTGGAAGTTGTGTATGTTTTGAAATATATATATAAAAACCAGCTACACATTCATCAAATTTTCAATGTTGTATTTTCAACGGGGTGTAAAATATGGTCAGAATTTAAAACAATCGTTGGCGGAAATCTGCAGTCTGGGGAAAAAGTTGCACAGTTCAAAATTAAGTAGATATATGCCCCCTAAAAAGTTTGAAGATTTATATTCAATTCAGAAATAATCGTTCTGGGAGACTTCAATGTTCCCAACAATCCCAACACCAACTGGCTCAAACATCACAACAAGACCGACAACGAAGGTAGAGAAGCTGAAGCATTTGCCATCAGCTGCGGGCTTACTCAACTTGTAGACGAACCAACTCGAATCTCCAGAGAGGGGCGAATTCGCCGCCCTCCTGGATCTTTTTCTAACCACCAGTCCTGACCAGTACACAATTATTACAGTTGATCCGCCATCAGGTACTTCGACCACAAACTTATTACAACGGTTTGTGAATTGCCACTTCTACAGAAAGATCCACCATTGCCTCGCAAAATCTGGCATTACAATTGTGCAAACTGGGACGATCTAAGGGAGTTCTACCTAGATTTTCCTTGGCTCGACGTCTGCTTTGGCACCAACGACCCGTCAGTCTGCTGCGAAGAGATTACGCAAGTAATCTCCTCAGGAATGGAAGCATACATCCCAAATTCCATGAAGTTATCGTCAAAAGGAAAGCCCTGGTTCGACAGAAGATGCGAAAGAGCTGTAGGTAGGAAACAGCAAACCTACAAGTACTGGCAGCAAAATCAGACCGCTGAAAATCGCAATTATTTTGTCGAAGCGACAAACCAATGCAAAAGTGTGATCGACGAAACTAAGGAAAAACACAATCAAAAGATCAGGAATAAACTTTGGCAATGCCCCAGTGGTTCCAGGTATATCTGGTCGGTAGCAACGGCAGTAAGTAATAACTTTACAAAAACGTCTCTCGAGCGATTGCGTTGGATATTTCGAAGGCATTCGACAGAGTTTGGCATAACGGACTACTCAATAAACTGCCGTCCTTCGGACTGCCGGTCTCTCTCTGCAGCTGGCTTGACAGTTACCTTAAGAATCGATCTCTGCACGTTGCAGTTGATGGACACATCTTAGACACATTCACCATTAACGCGGGCGTGCCTCAGGGCGCAATAGTTTCACCAACTCTGTTCCTCATCTATATTAATGACCTGCTGACCGAAACGAATAATCCTGTTTACAGTTTTGCAGATGACAGTACCATTGTGTCTCCCACTTTAGATCAGAAAAACCTTTACCAGCGACTGAGACTTATCACCGCAGACAGGAGCTGATTACAGCAATTAATCAAGATCTGGAGAAAGTTCAAAGTTGGAGAGACAGAAATTTGGTCCGGTTCAATTCAGCAAAGACTCAAGCAGCCACGTTTACCAAGAGGGCCAATACGGCATGAAATAATGGATAAAATAATAGACGCAATGAAGAAGCGAGAATGATATAGAATGGGACCTAACAAAGTCAATATAGTATGCTATGCGGACGACGCACTACTGGTGGCGGACAATGAAGACGACCTACAAAGACAACTTCACACATTCAACATCACGGCGAAAGCCTATAACATGAAGATTTCTGCGGAAAAAACAAAATGCATGGTGATTAGTCGGGACCCTCGAAGGTGCAAATTGGAAGTGGACGGGAGAAGCATAGAGCAGGTTATGACATTTACTTACCTTGGAATTGATATCACTAGCGACAGGAACATAACGGCAGAGGCAAAAGGACAGGCAATGAAAGCAACAAAAGTTAGAGGATTCTTGAGAGAAACCATATGGACGAATAAACACATGTCCACAGACAGCAAAATGAAAATATATGAAACAACTGTGAGACCGATTCTAACCTACGCGGCAGAAACTCGAGCCGACACAAAAAGAACAAACCAGATAATGAGTAACGTAGAAATGAAGACTCTAAGAACAATAAAGGGTATAACACTCAGAGACAGACAAATAAATAAGAGCATACGGGAGCAATGTAACATCCAGAATATCAACAAATGGGTAAAGGCAAGGAAAAGAGACTGGGATAGTCATGTTAATGGAATGGCACCTGACAGATTAGCTAACATCTGCAAAAATAATAAACCTTACAGCAGAAGACCAAAGAAAAGATGGAAGGACAAGCTACTGACAACAACAACAACAGAAACAGAATGAGAGGCAGACGAAGAAGAAGAAGAAGCCAATACGGCGGGCCCTGACATCATTATGGCAGGATCAACCATTCCTTCATTCTCGTCAATCGGACTGCTGGGTGTCTCGGTCAACAGCAATATGACCTGGCATGACCATGTTGCTAACATCGCAAAATCAGCCTCCCAGAAGCTTGGTGCGCTATTTCGCAAAAAAAAACTGTATACGCCGCAGCAGTTGCTCTTGCTCTACAAAGCGCAAAAAAGACTGTGCTTAGAATATTGCTCGCACATCTGGGGTGCCGCACCAAAGCACACCCTAAAGCTGCTATTCAGAAGAGAGCTGTGTGTCTTCTCGGCAACCCGGAGTTGACCCGGAATCTGGATAGTCTGGAACACCGCAGACATGTGGCAGAGATGTCCCTGTTTTACAGATACTTTCATGGCAGATGTTCCCAGTATTTGGCCCGCCTCATCCCGCCCTGGCAACGCCTGTCAGACAGTCACGTCAGACAGTCAGGACAGACGGCAAGAGCGCACCAGTTCGTCGTACAACTGGAAACACCTAGAACATCGCTTTACAAGAATTCCTTTGTCTGGCGCACTGCATCACTGTGGAACTCACTCCCAGGGCATCTGTTTCCCCCTAATTACAACCTACAACTATTCAAGAACCATGTCAATCAACATCTTCGCACACACACCGCTCGTCGAGCGCCATAGGGTCTCCCTTTAGTGTGTGTGCCACTACCATAAAAAAAAACTCAATATATTTTTCCAATATTTCCCCAAACTAAATTAATTTCGAATTAATCTAATCAAATGCTCTATTTGCACCCACTCAGAAGTAAATTTCTGGATCCACCTCTACTCCAACATCAACTTAATTTTTTTAAATGCAAACCCGTGCACAAATCTCCTCAGCCTGTAGGTAGGTAACCAAGATTAATAATGATGAAAAAATAACATTGATAATTTCTGCAGTGAAGGGGGCGGATTTATTGTTCACTTCACCCACTGATCATAGATCAGTGACTTCACCCAGTTTTTAACCTATGAGCCGCCACTGTCCCAAGTGCCGCATTATACATATATTATTATAGAAACAGTTAAAATACTTATAATTTTAAGTGGTTGAATTTAAAAATTATATGTAGCCGAAAGTGATTTTTTTCTATCCATTTTTAGGAAGTCAGTAAAAAGAGCGAAAGGATCGCAGCTTTAGAACGTGAAAAAGCCAGTCTAATACAAGTCTTACAAATACGATCTCAACCACCTAGAAGTAGTGGGAACGAAGAAGCTGTATTTTAGTATTATTTGTTACAACGATGTAAATATATTTCAAGAACACGTTACATGAAATTTCTAAATAAAATTTGGCACCCGCGTATTATAAAAAAAAGCTACTGAGATAATGGTTTTATGTAGCAATATGTAAAATATGAATGCTCAAACAACAAAAAACAATTATTCAGAAGTTTATTTTAAAAATTGTAAAATTTTATTTAAGGGCATTATTTTTGTTGCCGACTGTATCTAGATATTTTAGAAGAAACTTAAGGAAAAATATACACCAATTTACTACCATATTATATAAATTTTTTTAAATTGTTTTAATAGTTTTTATTTTAAATACCAACTAATGTAAATTTTAAGTGTGCCTATTATCAACAATGCCCCCATATATCAACATTTCTATTTGCAATAAGAGAATCCACATGCAGGATACTGGCTATATTTAATGGAGGCAACTTCAGGCTAGTTCAGACCATTTGTATATTATGTGATATGTGAATGTAACAGGTACTTTACTCAAATATGTATCTCAACATTAATTCAACATGTGCTCGAATGGTTAACTAAAAATAACATGGCACCATTGCATTGGTAATTGGTATGTTATATTCTAGCTGGAATGTCATCAATTTCAGGGAACCTGTATAACGTTTAACGTGTAAGGTAGTAAAAACAGGGGGCTTAAAATATCTCTATAGATTGCGGATTTTCTGGTGGCCTTTGCCAAAGTAGGTTTCAGCGGACTGCGAACATATGATCTAACTTTTCTCGCTTCCGAGCAGCGGGAAAGCTTTGCACATTGAAATGCTACCTCGGGTAAAGAGGGCATAGTTTAAAGTAGGTATTCCACAAATCAATTAGAGGTTTATAATTTGAGATTGTTCACCTGTAAGAAAATTCATTATTACTTACTACTAGTGGTTGATGAGCTAGGTCTATTCAATAAATAGTTCAAAAGACATACCTAGGTATTGGAACCTTATTTTTCGCCATCTCATGTGCTGCAAACTATTGCCCTTCTTATATTCACAGTTCGGCATATCGTTGATACACGACTTTTGAAGATGCTGAGGAGAGGCAATGCCTTGTTAAGTACTAGACTCAGATCTGTAAATTACCAGCTTTTACATTGTCCCCCTTGAAACCAAGCATTTCTGCTTGCTTATAAAAACACTTTTTTTTAAGAATACTGCATTTAATCTTATTTCAGTAAAACAATAACACTGAATACTAACTTAAAAAGGTATTCTTGATGATATCTTCTGAATGGATACCTATTATTAGTAGCATACCCAACTGGTCAAGACCAAATGAAAGAAATGAAAATGAAATCATTGCAAAAGAGATAGACAGACCTAGGGTGTTATAATCACCTACCAAAATTTGCTGTTACAAAATACAGTCAGGTCTACTAACTAATAATAATAATAATAACAATAATAAATGCTTTATTTGCTTAAGTACATATTATGTTTAGCAACGTCAAAAATTTACTTGAATAGTTGAAAAAATAATAAAGAATATATAAATATATAAATAATGTATGCAAATATAAAGACAAAGAAACGCTTATTGTGTATATATAAAATATAAAGACAAAGGAACAAAGAAACAATGACATATTGTGATGTTAAAACCCTAAATCACAAGCTAGAAATTCCTCAATAGTGTAAAGACAGATCTCCAGGATCGTTGCTTTACTCTTTGTTAAAATTTACATCCCTGTAGGCATTTTATATCTGCTGGCAAGAAATTGAAAAGCTTTATGGCGATATTGATATAACTTTTATGTAGGCTCTCACCTATGTTGTGGTAAAAGCAAATTTTCTCCATACCTTGTACTGTAGTTGTGTCAGCTATTAACTGCAGTAAATTCCAGTGCATATTTTTTAACATATTCCAGACACTGACAGATAAAAAGCCCTGGCATAGTTAGAATTTTATACTGCTTAAAGAGTGGCCGGCAGCTGTCAATAGCGCTTTTTCCCCCAATAATTCTCATAGCGGTTTTTTGTATTTTAAAAATTTGATACCAGTCTGTTGAATTTCCCCAAAATAGGAGACAGTAACATATCTTTGATTGAAATAAGCCCATGTATGCCATCCTGGACATCTCAAATGGAGCCAGTTCCGTGATCCTACACAGCAAATATAATGTAGATGACAATTTGTTTGCCAAATGTGTGATATGGTTTTTCCAAGTTAATTTGTTATTTAAATATACACCGAGAAACTTAACATGTTTCTGATCATTTTGCTCTTTAAGAAAGAAAATAACTGTGTCCGTCTTGTCGAGATTAAGTAAGAGATTGTTATTTGCAAACCAGCTATGTGAATTTTGAATAGTAGTTTGTGCTTTTATTTGAAGTTGTGCCGCGTTTGGGTGACGATGAAGGAGGGTAGTATCATCCGCATATTGCACTGTCACTACCTCTGGAAAATGCATTGGCAGTTCATTTACATAAAGAGTAAACAAGAGAGGACCTAATATTGATCTTTGAGGTATGCCTGCTGTAATAGGCAACGCGGAGGAGGACACCCCTTCACAATCAACCATCTGAGAGCGGCCATATAGGTAAGATGTAATAAATTCATGGCTTTTTCCCTTGAGCCCATAGTGTTCGATCTCATTAAGGAGGATTTAACTAACAGAAAAAAACTGAAAAAATCTACAAGGTTCATAAACGGAGGGATATCAAAAATTAATGTAATTTTTTCTTTATAGGTAGAAAACCAGTACTTAAAAAAATTTGGTTTAAAAACACTCTCGTCTTTACACCCTGTAGATAGTAAGATGTTTCAAAGCAAAAAAAAAACCTGATCAATGCCAATATGTGTTCAGAACCAAATTCTCTTTTAAGTACTCCAAACCGTGCATCAATATTGTTTGCAAAATATTTAATTCCAAAGGTAACCTAAAAATTCACTTGGTCCACTTGAATTGTCCAGCAGTTTAGTTGGAGCCTTGCACTGTGTTGTATTTGAGAGATTTTTTTTTTACTTATTGCACTTGTTTGTTTCCCTGTGCTCCTGTGCATGTTGAATAAATATGTATATAATTGAAAAAATATGTATCATGATTTATGAATTGTGCCAAGTTACAAAATACCTAGATTTAAATCTTTCTAGTTATAAAAATATAATTACCACAAACAAGTACCTTTTGTTCCAACATTATTTACCCTTGACAGAATTCTTGGTTGCCCATATTACACCATCGGATGGTAAGTCACTTTTTATAAACGGACTAATCCAAACTAAATACCATCTATCTCCGAGAGCAATTCTTAGGTTTTCCACTTTGCCCATATTGTAGATACTAAGCTTATCATTTCTTTCATGTGTCACCATTCCTTGTAATATTAAATTCATATGATAGTATAAAAGTGTTCCAGTGAACAAGCATCCAAGAATTACAATAATTATAAATAATACATACAACTGATTCTCTGTCCACTCCAAAAAGAGAGTGGCTAAAGGAAACACTATCTTTACAAGTGAGAGCCAAGAAGTAAAGGAAAGATATTCATAAATAAATTGTAAATTAAACACTGTCGAATATACTGTAGCAATAAAGATATAAAATAAAAATATTAAGAAAAATCTATGATTATAATGTCCTATACAGCAACTAGTAAACATACAATGATGGTCCCTCTTCAAGATGCAGGTGTTACATGTAGAACAGTGCCATGATCTTGGTGGAGCCAATGTTTCACAAATACAGCAAAATCTCCAATTCTTGCCCCCATCTGCAGGTAATATTTTACCTTGAATACTTGTATCGGTTAGTATCACTGCTACCAGATTTGAACACAGATTGAACAAGAGAAAGTTTCCAATGCAAAAATGGAATAAATAAGTTACACACCAGGGTTCGTAAAATCTTGGTAACACTATCCACAACTGAAAATAATATATTGCGGGAATAATCCCAAACATAAACGTAGTAACGCAAGCATCGCCGATTGATTTTGGGTATATTTTAACTCTTATTTGCATATTTGGGTACGCACTGTTCAAATAGACCGTTACATTTAGTATGTCCCCCTTTTTCCGGATGAGTAGGAATCGTAGAAATGCTGTATGTAGGTATTCTGTATTTAAAAAAAAAATGTTTTGTTTTGAATTTTGATTAGTTTTCCTAAACTAAATTGAGGTTAGGTTAGCTTTTAGTGTGAAGCATGCTCCTCTCCGCTTCGCTACATTTTTTTGGCCTTAGCTGCCAAGACTTTTCGGCCATTTAGCTTTGATTGGTTACACTACAGGAAAAAACGTGAGTCTGGATGAGCCTCATATTCTCTAGTGGAATATTCGGACAAAGTAGATGAATATAAAGGAGGCAGTTTAATGATTGATGTTCGGCCAGAGAGCTTATGTTCGGCTCTGACCACTACCCGACTACCCTATCAAGAGATGGTGTTCTGACATTAATCTTATGTAAATGAGCTCTGTTTTGTGTTAATTATTAACACTGTTTCTGGGAGTCCAACTGATAAGTTGCGTTATCCAGTATGATTAAGGATGGTTCTTCTAAGTTTCCAATAAACGTTTTATTCCGTTCTGCCTTGTGAAGTAGTACGGCGGTTAGTCAGCGATATTGGGACCAACCTTGCATTTTTGAGTAGAGCATTGAGATTTGGCACAATGGTAGTGCATGCCCATATTTCACTTTTAAGAAGTGGAACCAAGTTTGCAACCACGGGAAGCGGCGGTATGGCAGGTTGCATATCTGCCAAAGGCAAATTTGAGAAAATCGTTAAACGAGCACACCCGACCGTTTCTATGGGTGAATATCACTCACAAATATTACGGAAGGTATTCTGAAACGTAACTGGACCATGTGCCAGTCGCGTGCTGGCAGGTTGCCTACCCTCTAGGCGCAGAAACTAATAAAATCGATTTTGTAGTGCTAAGCTGAAGAATTGCAAGCTTGGGTTCTTAATAAAACTCCAACAATTCTTGTTTCAGTACCCTTTTTAATGTCAACAGATACAACTGACAATGACTGACTTCTCGAATGCCGCTTTGACCTTTCTAACCTTGTTTGTTGTCGTTCTGAGGGCGGGTTGCGCCTTCTCGCATAACTCTCGCTTAACCTGAAATAAGGTCTATTTGCCATATAATCAATTGTTATAAAAATGATTTTAATTAAAAAGTTAGTTTAGTATAAGCGATAGACATGCAGGGAGATGCAGTCCGCTCCCAATTTTCTACTATAAGGTAAGTACCCTTGTCTCCCAATTTAGATCAGAAAAACCTTTACCAGCGACTGAGACTTATCACCGCAGACAGCAGCAGATTACAACAATTAATCAAGACCTGGAGAAAGTTCAAATTTGGGGCGACAGAAATTTGGTCCAGTTCAATGCAGCAAAGACCCAAGCATGCACGTTTACCAAGAGGGCCAATACAGCGGGCCCTAACATCATTATGTCAGACAGTCGCGACGGACGGCAGGAGCGCACCAGTTCGTCGTACAATTGGAAATACCTAGAACATCACTTTACAATATCTCCTTTGTCTGGCACACTGCATCACTGTGGAACTCACTCCCAGGACATCTGTTTCCCCCTAATTACCACCTACAACTATTTAAGAACCGTGTCAATCAACATCTTCGCACACGCACCGCTCGTCGAGCGCCATAGAATCTCCCTTTAGTGTGAGCCACTGCCATAAAAAAATCGGTTATTTCTTTTTTGACAGATTTAGTATCATGAAAGATTTAAATGTCTTTGTTGAAGAGCAGCAGAATAGAAAGCGAAGTAGGGACGTTATTGACTAGTCTCTGTATACTATATCAGAAATCTTAGCAGGGAGATGACCTCATCGATCCATCACTAGACAAGCCAGCAAAGATAGATGCAGGAATCGCTACCCTGAGTAGGAATCTAAAAGCTTACCAGAAGCTTCCTGGTAATGCCAACGCGGATGCGTTAGATGCGGGCCTTCGCATTGAGCATAATTTAAGAACCAATAACCCAAAATGTCACAAGCGCTGCTTCGTACCTTGCGATTCAACCAAGCTCGCTAGAACTTAGAGAGATATTCAGATTGGGTGTCAAAATCGAACCATCCGTTAAGTTAGCTACACGGGGAAGTCTAGAAGAGGTGAAATCAGCTAATGACAAGATAGAATGAATTTTCTGTGGCAAGCACGGGCCAAGAGTCAATCCAACTCATAGACTGACTTTCACAGAAACTAGAAATGCGATAGAAGCCGCTGCAATAAAGAAACTAGACAGTAAAATTTTAATCGCACTCCCGGGTTGGCAGGGTAGGCTCGGCATATGGTACCACAATAACTGTCGGACAAAGTATGTGCGAGACTTAAAAACTAACTCAAGTCTAGGCAAGAAATCGGAGCAGTTAGCTGAAGTACGTGACGTTGCACTTGAACAAGTGATTAAGCAAATGAATACTGAAAAGGAATGCAGTGAAGATGCACCTGCATTTCTGTTCGCTGATCTTGCCCGGAGTCATGTCGACAAATGCTTAAGGAAAGAGTGAGTAACGGGTTTGTACACTCCAGCGGCTTTAAGGAAATGCTGCTTAATTCTGAGGGCTTCATACGAGGAGCAGAACGCCAGACAAGCGATCTCCCCAATCCGGAACCAGCCATCACCGTAGTGTGCGGCTGGAGAGCCGGCTCGGAAGGATGGAGGCTGCTCTATAGAACTAAGCCTACAGCACAAGAGGCTTGTAAAGAAACGCCGGTGTCATGTAAATATAAAAATAAATGCGCTAGGAAATGCAACTGCGCTAAATCTAGTCCTTTGCTATGAGTTTCGTTGTTGCCCATGCTCTAAGTTACCTTGATTAATACCAAAAAAAGTGCCAAAGTCTGATATTTATGACTCCAATTTGTGACGTAGTAATAGATTTAGTATTATTACATTCCGTGATTACATCTAGTACAATGAATAATATTATCCATTAATAACGATATGGAGTCAATGCTAAACGCTTTAAATGATGCTGTTGAACTGTCTGTTTGTAATAAATATGGCTTTTCTTAATCTTTTCGTTTTCTATCCACCTTACAACCGAGGTAACCTAAAGTT
Source organism: Pissodes strobi (assembly GCA_016904865.1). Lineage (NCBI taxonomy): Eukaryota > Metazoa > Arthropoda > Insecta > Coleoptera > Curculionidae > Pissodes > Pissodes strobi. The sequence continues at coordinate 634,297 of MU181986.1, forward strand.
AACTATTTTGATATTATTATATTTATGAGCATTCCGATTTAAGAACGTGTATGGGTCCATTGGGACCTGATTTATTTATATTTTGTTTGTGGTGGAAATGGAGTCTTAGCTTAACACTACAAAATCGATTGCATTAGTTTCTGCGCCTGAGGGTAGGCAATCTGCCACCACGCGACTGGTACATTCTCCAGTTACGTTCCAGAACATCTCCTGTAATATTTTTGAGTGGTACTCACCCATAGAATTGGTCGGGTGTGCTCGTTTAGCGATTTTCTCAAAATTGTCCCTGGCAGGTATGCAACCCGCCATACCGCTGCTCTCCGGTGGTTGCAAACTTGAAACTTGGTTCCACTTCTTAAAAGTGAGGTATGGGCATATACTTATATATGGGTATGGGTATATACTAGCACTGTGCCAAATCTCAATGCTCTACTCAAAAATGCAAGGTTGGTTTGACTAACCGCCGTACTAAAGCTAAAAGCCCATTTTCTTAATTCCCAAGTGTAAAGAACTTTTTGAGATTTTAATTTTTGGTGATTCTTCAATAAATTTCTTCCCTTTAACAATGCAGAGTATTCTTCGTAATTCGAGTTTTCTGCGGCAAACGTTTCCAGACATATTTCTTCTAAATTCGAAATCCGTTCCTCTCTCTGGATCTTTTAGGTTGCATAATGTGCTTTGTGGAACCATTGTATAAAAAGAAATAGTAGGATATTTCCTGTGCTGAGTTTTCTCCCACAGTTACCATCGAGACACGGACGTCCCCATCTATATTACAAGACGGAAACTAATTTAGGCGAGACATAAGAAGATTGTTGACATAATGGTGAATGAGTTTTAATTGTTATTCAGCGGGTAGATTTGATTGCCAATAGAGGACTCTGACTCCGAACTGAAACTTAATTCGGGGTTGCCAATGTGCCGATTTTTTAGTTGGAGTTGTCGAAGAACGATAAATAATGTTCTTGGGGGTTTCCCGTAGAAATGGGAGTAGGTTAGGTATTTGTTTTTGTTTTCTTTCTCATTCGTTCAGCGCGCTTTGTAGCTTTTCCACGAGTGTGTGTTGCGGTTGTGTTACTGTGTTAGTAATTATTTCATGTGATTTTTCACACTGTTTTTAATTAATTTAGTACAAAATGTCTGTGTGTGTTTACACAAACTTCAAAAACTCAAAGTGGCGTAACCCATCGGTCACTTACCACCGGTTTCCGTCCATAAATCGCGTTGGGGAGGAACATTTTAATAAGTGGGTGATTAATTGCGGTAAGTACATACTTAAATTGGTCATATTGCTTTTTATCCATTAGGTAAATAGGTAGCAACAACAGGCACGCCCCGTGAGTATTTTCACAGGTGGGGCAAAACTTGTGGGCAACTAATAATGTCATCGTAACAAGCAAATACCTTTTTTAAAACTAAGGAAAACCAAATTTTAATTATATGTTGAATCTAGAGTCTATTAAATCTACACGTGCGGGGTGCGGGCGTAATTAAATGTAAACAGAAACAGAAGTTTATGAAAATACAATGTGTATATTTCAGCATTGTATAAAAAATACAATCATTTCAACCAATTAGTATATGCCTAACCCAAATGTTTTGCAATAGTAGCCATATTTTCACCTAGCGGTTCGAGGGGTCAATCGGTGACGTCGCCCCGGACGTGATATATGAGAACGGCCGTCGACATAATATATTATATTTGCCTCTTTTTATAATAGCACAGGGCGTATGTTTGTTTCTGTCTATTTCAGTGCATTTTTACTGGCATATAAACTTTTGAGGTGAAATACGGCCGTGCTGATTGATGTTATCCTTGTATTCTTATTATATAACAATGATGATACGTACAGGGTGCGCAAAAACTTAGACATTTTCAAAAAATCTTCTTTTAAAACCGATGTAATTGTTCAAAAAGAGTCCAAACAACAAACAATGCATTTTTATTATGTTTTTGGTTAATCTAGTTTTTTAGTTATGCCCCTAGTTTCTACCTACAAAAAAGTTATAAATATTATTTTGTTTTTAAAAAAATCTCAACAATCTCTAAGTTTTTTGAGATTTTACGCTCTAAATTTTGTTATACCAAATAAGTCTTTCGCAAAAATAATTTAAAAAATTATAGGTACAGGGTGATCCCTTATAATGTCGCCCCGCCCCCCTTTAACTTTTTAATTTTAAGTGTCCCAAAAAAATTAAAAGTATGGTTATGTCGGTACTCAAAATAGTTATTTTAGTTACAAGTACCTAAAATGGAGTTTTTCAGGACGAATCATTGCTGTTTCCGGATGAGGCGTCAGCCGAGTCCGGAATAGCAGATGAGTCCTGAAAAACTTCATTTAGGTACGTGTGACAAACACTATTTTTTGTCATACGCTCCCAAAATTTAATTTTTATTTATTCGCTTTTTGCAATTCTTCAGAACGCCTAAATTTGCAAATTTACCATAATTTTTGAAATCATAATGTACGACAAAGTTAGCTTAGAATTTGATATCGTAGCAACTATGTGACAATTTTGTCATGTCATTCGAAATTTGACATTTAGACATATTCAGGAATTTTGGAATAGTCCGTAAAAGTTGCCATGACGACTTTTAGCGACTAGGGCTAAAAAGAAGCATTTTACGGACTCAAATGAGTCCGTAAAATAGCAATTTTTGAGAGCGTATGACAAAAATACTAGTTTTTTGCGTATAAAAAATATTGGAAAAATGATCATACAGGGAAAAACAAAAAGAATTTTTTTTCAATGGAACACCCCATATATGTATTTATTTTTCGATTCCTCGTAAAATTCTAAGCATATTTTATGTATGATGTCATACCTCTAGAGTTAGCAGTTTCACAACTATAAACAGTTTAAAATCGGTACTTTGGCTACTTTTCACCTTGGTAGCAAGAAGATCATTAGAAATGACAAATTTAAATTGCCATTAAAATTGATATTAAAATTTTCCCTTAAATTCAAAAATGCTAGGAACACGAATGTATATGGCATTTAAAATGTCAGGTTTAAAACTGACGTATCTAATAATG
>MU181986.1:652002-692439 GCA_016904865.1 Pissodes strobi
TATTTTAAAACATAAGTAAATCCAAATAACTTTTGTATTAAACTTTTTTGGGACACACCGTAGATTCTGAGATAAGGTGTCATCCCATAATAAACGGGCCACCCTGTACCATACGTATAACAGCATGCAGATTGTGACAATATCAGTCCATCAGATAAAAGTTTTTTAAGATTAATACCCAATAAGTCTATCTGATTAAAAATGAGCTTAAGATTGGTAAATGTTCGCTTACATTACATTAATATGTTCAGAAAATTTCATATACATATCAAGTCGCAAGCACCGACCTGGAGATCGGTGGTCGCAAGTCAAGATTTCCAGCTCTGGGGACTGGGGAAACAAATTACCTAGATTTTGTTGATCAATAACAATAATAATTACATTAAATTGGTGCTTATGTTGTTATCTAGCTTGAGGTTGTTCAAATAGTAATGCTTGACACTTTTGAGGATTCAAACGGTTATTATCCAAAGATCACAAGCATGATTTCATGGTTGGCCATACTTTTTTTTATGGCAGTGGCACACACACTAAAGGGAGATCCTATGGCGCTCGACGAGCGGTGTGTGTGTGTGTGCCAAGACGTTGATTGACTCGGTTCTTGAATAGATGTAGGTTGTAATTAGGGGGAAACAGATATCCTGGGAGTGAGTTCCACAGTGATGCAGTGCGCCAGACAAAGGAGTTCTTGTAAAGCGATGTTCCAGGTGTTTCAGGTTGTACGACGAACTGGTGCGCTCTTGCCGTCTGTCGTGACTGTCTGACAGGCGTTGCCAGAGGCGGGATGAGGCGGGCCAAATCCTGGGAACATCTGCCGTGAAAGTATCTGTAAAACAGATACATCTCGACGACATTGCTGCGGTGTTCCAGACTATCCAGATTCCGGGTCAACTCCGGGTAGCCGACGAGACGCACAGCTCTCTTCTGAATGGAATCCAGCAGCTTTAGGGTGTGCTTTGGTGCGACACCCCAGATGTGTGAGCAATATTCTAAGAACGGTCTTATTTGCGATCTGTAGAGCAAGAGGAACTGCTGCGGTGTATACAGTTTTTTGTTGCGAAATAACGCACCAAGCTTCTGGGAGGCTGATTTTGCGATGTTAGCAACGTGGTCATGCCAGGACACATTGCTGTTGACCGAGACACCCAGTAGTCCGATTGACGAGGATGAAGGAATGGTTGATCCTGCCATAATGATGTCAGAGCCCGCCGTATTGGCCCTCTTGGTAAACGTGGCTTCTTGGGTCTTTGCTGCATTGAACTGGACCAAATTTCTGTCGCCCCAAGATTGAACTTTCTCCAGGTCTTGATGAAGGAATGGCCGATCCTGCCATAATGATGTCAGAGCCCGCCGTATTGGCCCTCTTGGTAAACGTGGCTTCTTATTGGGTCTTTGCTGCATTGAACTGGACCAAATTTCTGTCGCCTCAAGTTTGAACTTTCTCCAGGTCTTGATTAATTGCTGTAATCTGCTTCTGCCTGCGGTGATAAGTCTCAGTCGCTGGTAAAAGTTTTTTCTGATCTAAATTGGGAGAGAAGGGTACTGTCATCTGCAAAACTGTAAAGAAGATTATTCGTTTCGGTCAACAGGTCATTAATATGGATGAGGAACAGAGTTAGTGAAAGTATTGCGCCCTGAGGCACCCTCGCGTTGATGGTGAATGTGTCTGAGATGTGTCCATCAACTGCAACGTGCAGAGATCGGATCCTAAGGATACTGGCAAGCCAGCTGCAGAGAGAGGCTGGCAGTCCGGAGGACGGCAGTTTGTTGAGCAGTCCGTCATGCTAAACTCTGTAGAATGCCTTGGAAGTTCTCAATTGCCGTACTCCATATATGAGTGGCATAGGCCAATATATTATCTCCTGTCGATCTCTCTTTCCGAAAGCCGTACTGGTTATCGCTGATTATTCTGTTGTTGAGTAGTTGCTGATTAACTACACGTTCCATGACTTTGGAGATTATTGGAAGCAAGGCAATTGGGTGATAGTTTGAGGGCGTAGTTTTCTTGCCTTTTTTGGAACAGGTTGCACTCGAGCGACTTTCCAAGAAGATGGGTAAATCCCTTTTCGGTAAGCCAGAGAAAAGAGCCTGAAAAACGGGTGTTAGTTCATTGGCGCAGTTCTTTAACACGCAGGTATTCCGGCCGGTGCTGATGCCTTTTGCATATCTAGGTCTTTAAGGACTTTACGAATATCACGGTGATGAAACTTGACTTCTGCCATGGTAGTGTTGGTGTTCGATATGGTGGGGAGAGCGTTGCCTTGCAGGCGCGGAACTAGATGTTTAAAAATGGGTGGGCCAACTCGAGGCCGCTTAATTTTTTTGGTGGGCCGAGAAAAAAACCACTAAGGTGCAAGTTTATCTACTTATACAAATGTAAAATTGTAAATACTCACGTAACTTAGTGTAACAGGATCCGACGATTATTGTGAAGGGCGTCGAATTCGGAAACTACCGTAGAAATGTCCAACTCCCTAGCAGCACTTTGTTCAATGTTTATAACCGCTAAATAATTGAGATTTCCATTACCGATGGAATTACGGAGGTAGGTTTCCAAATGTCTTAAACAGGAAAAAGTACGCTCACACGAGGCGCTGCTAACAGGCATGGTAACTCCAATAATAGCAAGGTTGTAAGTCTCTTGAAACACAATATTATATTTTTCCAAAAGATCAACAAACTGCATTACATTGGTAATGCTGATTTGATTGTCATTTTCATATTGCTTTATTGTTTGGGTAAGGCAAAATTTTTAGTTCAGTTTCCACGGAACAGTAGTGATGTGCTGCAGGTAATAAAATCTCCAAATTTAAAAATGCACGGTTTTGCGGATATATACCACTCATGGATTTAACAACATTAGAGTGGTTTCCTAATCGATTTTTCATTCATTTAAAATAAGATCTATAGCTCCAAAAAATATTCGTATTTTATTCGATTTCGATGCGCTTGCGATTTTTCAGCATTATCGAGTTCTTAATTGATTTTTCCGGTTACAAAAAAGTGTTCGAACTTCTTCGGGATCTCTTTCTTTCGCCACATAGATGCAGTAGTCTGTAGTAGCCGACGTTGGTATATTGTTTTCATTGCTCAGGATAATAGCCTCATTGTATATGGATTCAAATTCTGCATCATTTCGTAACTCCGCGAATGTTTCTTCAGCAGAATTTACTAGACTGTTCGCCTCCGTCAAATTAGATGTTACTTTCTGTAGATTAGTCACTTACACCTTTAAATATAGTCGAAAACTTGGTGTACATACACATCTTAAATATAAAGCCAAAATTAATTTAATGTATGAGTCCAATAGCTTTTGGTGCACGATCGCATTTCTGCTGAACAAGTTCGTTAAGAAATGTCAATACTTCGCCAAGCAATTTCTTAAAAGCAATACAGGCATGCACTTGTGCTGTCTATCTTGTATATGAATTTTTTTTCAATTCCATGTGTGGGTTGTTCGGGTTTAGTCTTTTTTGGCAAGCCATGAAACGTGCATGTATCGAAGAACCAGACATGAAAACATACAAAGTTTCTTTTACCATTTTCAAGCTTTTTGCATACGTCGACCACAATCAAATTCAGCCGATTGTTGTAGCAATGCACATAAATGGCTTGAGGCACTTCTTTTTGAAAAATCCTCTGAACACCGTAACACTGGCTCTATCATAGGTTTGTGCCACGCAGTGTTTAATATCAACAAAACATTTTTCCAATAATTATTTGATGTAAAATAATAAAGATGCTGCATTGAGACATTCGGCAGCTATAGCCTATGAATCTTTCTTTTACTGTGCCATTTAAATAATAACGTAAAACTACGGACACCTGTTCAGTTTTACGTATATCTTTAGTTTCGTCGACATTACGGCAAACTAACCACTTTGCTTGATTTCCGAACTTATATTTTCTCGAATCAATTTCGAAAAAAATAAATAAAATTTTGTTCTGAATTTTCGGGCTTGTTATTATTAGGTAAAGCTGAAATTCCAACGCCAATTTTCTTTCCCACAACATCGTTATATCTGCCAAATAATTTCAAGAGTTCCAGAAAATTGCCTTGATTTGTGCTGCTGTCAGATTCGTCATGACCTCTCTGAGCTATGTGTTGCGTCGCTGTATGCAATAATATATCAGCCAGGATGCCAATAAAAGTTCTATTTTCTTTGACCAAAGCAAGATATGCCTCACTCACCTGTGCCGAACATTTTTCGAATCTCCCACAAAAAAATGCCGACACGCAAAACAAAATGCTGAAACTGTTAAAGCACTATATTATATTCTAGCCATTTGTACAAAGAGTATCACCCAGGGTTGAATTGTCGTTGCCGATTTCCAAACTTACTCTTGGGAAAATATAGTTGGGGCTGTTTGGGCGAATGCTTTGGATTGAGGGAAAGATCAGCTGGTCCTGGTGCATTAATTGTTAATACTTCTGAAACCGGCGATTCATCAAGTCGGCTTTCTATACATCCTTCGAAATCGCGCGTTTCTTCACTTTGGATTTCATCCTCCTCAATATCGTCGTCACTATTATATGAAATTAGTTCAACAATCTCGTCATTAGTATCAATATCGATTGAAGGATTTTCTGCTTCTGAAGATGCCGACGTACTCGGTCCTGCTGCTGCCTCAGCGAAATGTTCTCGTACTTCGGACGCTCATCACTAACCACTTTTGTTTTTTTTTCTTTACAAAAATAATCATTTAAGTTTAGAGGTTGTGTTGAACTCATAGTGATAACTAAAACTAAATTCCGTTTTCCGTTACCGTTCGTCAAAGTCTAAAGTTAAACAATTTTAGGCTGTCAGCCACTTGGCCACCAACGTCCCGTGGCACTCCTTTATGTATCCGGAAGGCACTCTAACACGTTAATTTATTTAACAAAAATTTTTAAAATTGTCAAAAATCCGAATCAACAATGCCAACACAATGTTTACTATGAGATAAAATGAAAAGAAGATTGTTAAGAAATTATAGTGCAGTATTGGAAAGCGAATATAGAACATATCGTAATTATCTTAATAAATTAATAAATAAGGCTAAAAATAATTACTATAAAACAGGCGCGGATCCAGGATTTATCTGAGGGGAGGGCGATTTAGAGTAAAGGGACAAAACGCACTAAGAAAAAAATAACAAAATCAATTATTATATTAAACATTTTAGTTGAGGGGGGGGCGAAACCCCCTTCGCCCCCCCTCTAAATCCGCCACTGCTATAAAAGTCAAATTGAAGTGAATAAAAATAACATGAAAAAAATTTATGAAATTATAAAAGATGCAACATATGAAAATTCTAACTTAAAAAATAATATTAACATACTGAATGATAATGGTGAGACTTTTGATTGTGATTTTGATATGGCTATTTATATTAATGATTATTTTATAAACGTTGGTGTAGAAATGGAAAAACATATTGCGACACCTGATCAGGCATGCGCATTGGGGCCTGCCATACCAAACTCTATGTTTCTCTCTCCTCTAACTAAAAATGAATTAATCGAACATATTTCAATGCTGAAAAACAATAGTTCCCCTGGACATGAGGGAATATCCTCTAAAATAATAAAATCACCGCATAATGAGATTGCTGATCCAATGCTGCACATAATTAATTTAATCTTTGAGACAGGTATTGTACCAAGTGATTTTAAAACATCAATTGTGATTCCGATCCATAAGTCTGGTGTTGTTGCTAGTGTCAAGAATTACAGACCAATTAGCCTAATAAGTAATTTTGCTAAGATATTTGAAAAGAGTTTTAAAGCTAGGTTGGGTGGGTTTTTAACGGTGAACTCTGTTCTTTCGCCAAATCAATATGGATTTATCGAAGGTTGTAGTACCGCCGATGCAATGTACGGTCTAGTTTCGGAGGTTGTTGGGAATTTGAATGTTGGTAATAGGTGCATGGGCTTTTTCATTGATTTGGCAAAGGCTTTTGACACTGTTCCTCATGACAAACTTATCAGAGTTATGGAACATAATGGAGTGCGGGGAACGGTGTTGCAGCTGGTGAAAAGCTATTTAAGTGACAGAAGTCAGAAAGTCAGAGCTAATGATACACTTAGTAGTGAACTCAAAATAAGAATTGGTATACCGCAGGGGACGGTATTGGGTCCCATCTTCTTTATTTTATATATAAATTCATTATTAAAATTGACTATAGGTGGTAAAGCTATTTCTTATGCAGACGACACTGTTCTTATCTTTAGTGGTAGTGATTGGGATGAAGTAAAAAATAAGGCAGTGAGAGGACTAGCAATTATATAAAACTGGCTACAAACCTATAAATTAACGTTAAATTTAACAAAAACTAATTATGTAGCTTTCTCATTAACTGCCGCAAATAGACCGGCCTACACAAATATTTTAATGGATGGTCATGAAGTAAGTGAAGTTCCCGAGGGGTTAACCGCCGGCGAAAATTTGTACACTGAATACCTGCAGTACAAGGGAATACAAACGAATACATAAGAATACAAGGGAATACATAGGAATACATATGACTACAACGGAATACATAAGAATACATGAGAATACATAAGAATACATGAGAATACATAAGAATACATGAGAATACATAAGAATACATATGAATACATAAGAATGCATGCGATTGTAAGACCATACTAAGCATTTAAAAGAAGCGCATGTAACTACTACTAGCGCACATAAACAAGTTATGTTCGGTGCTATTACTGACAGAAAATATGCTGCATTTTAAAGAACACAGTGAACATAATAGATAATTTAGTAGCTATGATAAAAATATCGGCCGTTAGGTATAGAATACCTAATGCTTAATACTATGAAAGAGTTTAATGCTTTGGAAAGTTCTATTATACATCGAATAATATAAAGGAACAATAATTGTTAAAACTAAAACTAATTATTGAGCTGATTATTATAACTGTTCTTGTCTCATAATCTTCTGCTCGATCTTATATTTTAGAAATGCATAAGGTATCAGCTCTTTTCAATTTAAATGGACCGTTATGCGTTACCTAATAACTCAATAGATCCATGAAATATGTATGCTTTATCTACTTCAGCAATGTCGTCAGTCTTAGGCCAAGTAAAAAAGTCCAGTTCAGATTTTAAAAATTTCAGTCGGTATTTGTTAGGCGACAGCGTAATATTTCTCCATTATGATGTCCGAGATGATACCATTTGAATTTTCTTCACTTGAGCTTTCTAAATTCAAATTCAAATTCAAATTCAAAAAAGTTTATTACCAACAAAATAAATAATTCCAAACTAATACATTTAGAAATCTACACATATATAAAAAATATTTGTGGTAAAAGGAATTACCCCGCGATTATAAAAACCGATAGCGTAGATACGGAAGCATCTACGTGGAATAATCCTAAATAGATAAATAAAACTAAATAATAAAATAATAAAAAAACAATGAAAAATAAATAGAATATTAGAAAGAAAATACAACATGGCGACTCGACCATAGGGCAGGCTGCAAAGAGGGGGGAGCGCAAAAAATATATTATCACCTTCCGTATAGAATATTAAATAATGTTATACTTTTTCAGACCAGTATCTCCAAACACAAAGCAATTTCAAAAAGGAAGCCAAAACAGAAACTACAAAAACTGTTCAGTTAGAAGAAAATGTTTAATAAATTTTGAAAATGTATAATAAGTTAATATTTTAGCATGATTTGGCAAGTTATTCCACATTTGTACGGCAACGACACTAAATGATTTATGCATTGGGTTGGTACGGTGCTGAGGCATTAAGAAGTTAGTTCGAATACCTCTTGTATTATGGTGATGGTTGGATCTTGAAAATAAATCCTTTAGGTATGGCGGTTGTCCAGAGCTTATAATTCTAAAAATAAAACTGTACATATGACATTTTCTTCGATTCTTCATATTTAATATCTGATATTCATTTAAAAAAGGGGTTATATGGGATCTAAAAGATATATTATAAGCAAACCTCATACAACTATTTTGCAATTTCTGAATTTTCTTTGAAATATCTAATGTTAAACAATCTGAATAAACTATATCCCCATAATCAAGAAGTGAAAGAACCAAACTATTACATAAGAAGTATTTTGTTTTATCAGGTAGTACATTTTTAAGCCTATATAAATTCTTTAGTCTCATATACGCAATTTTTATTTTATTAATTATGTGACTTTGAAATGAGAGTTGTGAATCGAATGTGATACCTAAAATTTTTGTTTCATTAACACAAGGTACATTAACATTGTCTATTTGTACAGAAAAATTGGTCTTTAAATTAGGATTTAAACTATTTTTTCCAAAGAAAATTAAGCAACTTTTGGCTGGATTAATTTGCAAATTATGATTTTTAGAAAATAGTGCGAGTCTCTCAATGTCGGAATTAAAACGAATATTAGCATCATGCATATTTTCAATGGAAAATGGCATATATATTTGCGAGTCATCTGCATATTGCTGTATCTTGGAATGTTGTATTGATCGATTCATATCACAAACATAAATTGAGAATAGCAATGGTCCCATGATGGAACCTTGTGGGACACCTGATTTTATTTTTAGAAATTCAGATTGCTGAAGATTATCTAGTGATACGGAATGCGATCTGCCGTGAAGGTAAGAGCCAAAAAACTCTAAAGCCTCAGATGAAAACCCAAAATACTTTAATTTGGCCAACAACATACCATGGTCAATAGTATCAAAGGCCTTACTAAAATCCAATATAGCCATACACGTTGTATTTTTTAATTCTTCATTGTGTCTTATATTATTAACCATATTAACTAGACTTGTTATTGTACTATAATTCTTTCTAAAACCTGACTGAGATGAAGGAATTATTTTATTACACTCTACGAATTGATTCACTTGCTGAAAAATATGTTTTTCGAATACCTTTGACACTACTGACAAGATGCTTATTGGCCTGAGATCTTTAAATTCCTTTGGATCCTTAATCTTACAAATAGGTTTTATAATAGCCCTTTTCCATAAGGTGGGAAAAGTATTATTTAAAATACATGAATTGATAATATTTATGAGTGGCTTTATACAAAAAGGAAAACACATCTTCAGATCCCTTATTGATAAGCCATCCGCACCCACGGCATTAGAACTAATGCTATTAATTATTTTAATAAGTTGCTCCTCATTAATCAAGCCTAAATTAAAATTTTGATCACTAATATCTGGACATCTATTTTGAAGGTAAAACTGCCTCTCAGGCTCGGAAATATTTATTGGACTATTATTACATTCATAAAAATAAGAGTTTATCAAATCAACATTCTTGAGATTTTCAGGTATGTCAACAAATTTATTTTTACATAACTGGAGCTTATTAATATTTTTCCAAAACAACTGGCCATTATTATCATTGTCTATAGAAATTGAATTAAAAAACGTTATTTTTTCCCTAATAATAGCATGTTTAGTGAAATTTTTGAGTTGTTTATAGTAATCTAAATTGGGCATAGTTTTATTTTTAAGATATTTACGATATGCTTTATCCCTTAATTTCATTAAACATTTTATGTTATATGTGATCCAAGGTGTAAACGGTTTATTTTTTACTTTTCTACTTTTTAGTGGAGCATGTTTATTAATTAAATACAATATGTGATTATTAAATAGGTTAACCTTCGTGTTAGTGTCATTTGAATAGTAAATTCGGTCCCAATTAATGTTTATTGCGTCCTGTTGAAATAAATTATTGTTTATATTGGAATAGTCTCTGTATTTTATATGAACATACGAATCACTTGTTCTAGGACAATCTAAGACAGCATAAACTAAATTATGGTCCGTTATAGAATTAGGCATTACAAGGGAACCAACACTTGTAAAATTCACATGGGTGCTAGTAATTATAACATCTATAAGTGTAGAATTATTATTTAATATATTAAATCTTGTAGGCTCGTTAATTATTTGACTAAGGTTAAAGGTTTCAAGAAGGTTCAGAAAATTTTCTCTCGGTCGTGTTGCGGTTAAGAGATCAATATTAATGTCACCCATGTAAATTACGTTTTCATAGAGGGGTATCGTGAGAGCAAAAAGATCCTCTAAAAACTCTATAAAACTATTAATATCAGAAGAAGGAGGCCGGTACAATACTACTAGTAAAAATGTTTTTTTATTTATGCAAGCTTTAATACCCAAACACTCGTTAGTAGGTAAAACATTTTCAAAAGTTACAACTTCAAACGAAATTTTATTTTTAATATAAAATGCCACACCGCCACCCCTCCCAACTCGATCCTTTCTCACCAGTTTGTAACCATTAATATCGTATCCACAAGAATCTGGCGTTAACCAGGTTTCCGTGAGTCCAATAATGTCAAACCCTATGTCTGTTATATAATTTACTAACTCCTCAAAACCAGTTTTTATTGACCTTACATTAATATTGCCACATAGAAAATTATTGTTATTTTGCAATGATCGGTGTGAATTTAGAGGACACTGGCCTGTACATGGAGAAAATTCACCCATTGGAAAATTGGTAAATAAAATGCACACCCACCAATACACAGCCAACCAAAAAGCTGCCAAGCCATGATGTAGTTAAATTAAGAAGATAAGACATTTCTAACCCATACGATAAATGTCCAATAAATAATACTGAATAAATTGTATGTAGTATAAGAATATAAAAATAAAACATAGTTGGCACGTCAAGAAGTCTACTAAGTAGTTAATAGAAGAATAAATTTATAATTCGGACAGATATATAAAAATACTGAAAAATATAATAACCCTGCCAAAACGACCTGGTTAATTTAACGAAAAAAGAAATAATAATTAATACCACCCAACATTGACGGTTTGCATGAGCAAAAACAAAAATCATTTTACATAATTTTTTTAAATTTGTGTTATAATATATGTTAATAGAGATTAAATTACTATGAATACATTGGTACATTTGAGCTTACGTTAATAAGGTGTTATAAAACAGTGAGCGAATCCGATAATACAGATACATATAGAGACTATGTGCTGTTTATTTACCTTTTAAAGGAATATTAGTCCACATGTTTGACTATGATGTCTTGTAAGCTATCCACTGATTCCACATACACCTTTTCACCCTTCACGAGAACAAACACTTTGCCCCCAACAGTCCAACAGGCATTTTTGAAATGTTCCTGGGTATTTTTAAAAAGTCTTAATGTCCCCAGGCTTAACAACTCCGTAATAAGAATTTTGGAGCCTTTTAAACGTCTTTTATTAAAAAAAATCTCGTCGCGCTTCCACCGTTGGCAAAAACTGACGACTACTGGTCTAGGTTTTGTCGAATTTTTATTTGCTTGACCCAAGCGATAATAAAAATTAACGTCGGACTTTGCTATTGGAATGTCCATATTTGAAGTGAAAATATTCTGTATAGACTCATACAAATCGGTCTTCTGATTTTCTGCAATCCCGTGAACAACAACCGAATTAAAATTTATATGATTGGATTGGCGTATTGATTCTTTTTGAAGAATAGCGATGTCACTTTTTAGGGAGGTAAGTCCATCTTGTACACGCTTCTCAAACTCAGTGAATCTCTGGATGAGAGATGCAGAAGAGTCATCAGCCTCGGAAGACACAGAAGTTGATCTAGTACGTTTTTTCGTCCCCAGAAGATCTTGTTTGAGCTGTTTAAGATCGGCTGCAAACATGGCCGCCATATCGTCAACACGGACATTGAGTTTATTAATTTCACTGGACTTTGTAGAATCTTCCTTTTGAGATTTAACCATTTTGTAACTTAAGCAGAATGTTTATCACTCACTATTTCATTAATTATCAACTATTATCCACTTAAAAAGCTGAATAATTTAGAGACCGACGTTACACACGTCTGTTTATCTTAACAGCGCCATATTCAAATGCATTTCGTCGTCTGAAAAATCGTCAACTAGATGCTTTACTTGTACTTCATTCTCTGATGTAGATGTACAGACTGTCCTTACAAAAATTTCAAAATTCTTTTTCTTTATCTTTTATCCGTTTTTTGGGATTTTTTGTAAGTCTAGGTTTTTTGGTGCGCTTATCTGGACTGGATTTAAGCAAAGTTCTATTGCTGGAATTATATCTTTGGAGTCTGTACCTATTCTGCCAAAGGACTCATCTAGAAGCCAACAAAACGAGGACTATTTAATTGTAACATATTTTCCTTTAGCTTGACCCCTCGCTTGACCCTAACATATGAACAAATGAATTCATTTCCTCTCAGGCGGAATGTTTTCTCTCGTGTTATCTTGAGCCATACCTCATCAGTAAGGTTTTCAAGTTTGTGTAATATTTCGTCTATTTCAGTTTCATTACAGTATTAAGTTAAATTAAAATCGGCACGTTATATAAATTTTTCGAAAATTGTTTTGAAGTGAATACTCTTTGGTTGCGTGAAAGTGATTTTTCAAGCCGTGTAACGACACAGTTTATGGGATTTTCGTCTCGCAAGAGAGATAAAGTAAATGCCTGTAATGAGAAAGAGAGAGGTTCGAGTCGCGATTGAATCGGATTTCTAGAGGACTCCTACCAGTTTTATACTATAACAGATTTCCTATTATATACTGGCGGTGTATTTGGATCCATAGGTTGATGTCATTAAGCTCATTTCGGTAAAGAAGTATTCACTTCTAACACGTGTACTGTGTTACACGCGACTTTTTTTTGAACAAATTTTTTTCGTTTTTCTTTCGGAAACCATTAAAGGGAACTATTTACATCTTGCTATCATAAAAATAAATTTTTGGAAAACACAAAAAATAATTTTGAATAAATTTCTCGTTTAGGGGGCCGATATCTCGAAAACTAAGAATATTGTTTTTTTTTCTAAAGAACCTTTTCTGTTTGTCTTCGTGCCCTTTATCTAAATCCAAAATTTAGAGTCGATCCGAAAAAAAAAATCGGTAGGCTCCTCCGGTAGGTTCCAATGCTCCTATTGATCAAAAGAAAGGTAAGGTCGATATAAAATACGGTTTTGTCTGTTTGTCGATATTCGCATATTTACTACCGGAGTCTACCAGTAAAAACCGCGCGGGAACCTATCGAATAGATTCATTCCACCGATTTAGGTTCCATTCTTAGGTTATAATTCCGGGGCCAAATGAAAAATATGAATAGTTTTGAAATTTCGATACCGAAAAATTAGGGTTTCCTAGGCTCCGATCGGCAAACCTATCGGCGGTAGGTTCCCGACGAGGTCGGATTCGAACTCGGGATCGTCCCTAACCCTCAAACCCAACTTTCAGCCCTCCAGGTCGAACGATACTAATGGTTCCTATTTAGGGGCCCCTAGGAGACTTAGGGACTTGAATTTTTTTGAGGGCGTTCAAGCCGGTCCCTTCCGTCCCTCTACCGAATATGAACTCGCTAGCTCGAAATTTACCTAAACACAAACCGTAGGAGCCGGATTTTCAGAAGGCTCTATATACAAAAAAAACCGTCCTCTAAATATAAAACTATGTTCGGAAGGGTTTTTCCTCGAATTAATATTTAGGGGTCGAAAACGCCGATTTTCTATTTTCGAAAAGTTTAGGCATCTGTTTTGGGAAGTAGGAGCCACGGATCGAAAATCGCCGAAATTACTTTTTTTGACTTGTCCGTGAGGCGAACATTTTTGGTTTCTCGTTCAACAAATCTTTTTTTTACCTCGTCCGTCTCCTACCGCGGAACCTACTGACATCGTCGAAAACCCGGGCCCGGATCCGATTTCCAGTCGATTATCTGCAAGAAATTTTTTGGGGGACTAAATAGGCTCCGGTAGGATCCCAAATTTTTTTCTCGTTTAAATCATTCCCCTCCGAACTACTACTCCCGATCATTGATTTCCCCCAAAAATAAACTGTTTTTCTTCTGGAGCCTACACGGTAGGCCCCACGGTCCCCTATTATCCAGATTCGGGCTTTTTGACCTCGAAAGCCCCAAGTACCAAATTTCACCTAAGTCCCTAACCTACGGTTTCCAATTTTCTAACGGGGAAACTCAAATTTGAATTTATCTGTATAGGATTTCCTAGAAAACATTTAGAATTCCAAAGCAATTCATAGGAATACACTCGGGATTACATAAGAATACAAGGAATGCTTAGGAATACATATGAATACATAAGAATACATAGGAATACATGAGATTACATGAGATTACATAAGAATACATGAGATTACATAAGAATACATGAGATTACATGAGGCGTGTACACCGGAATACATTGGCGGTTTACCCCTCGGAAGTTCCATATATCAAGTATCTTGGGATTATTTTGGATAAACATCTTAAGTGGGGGCCACACATTGATTACTTATCTAACAAATTACGAAGACTTATTCATAAATTCTATCTGTTGAGGGAGTTTTTAAGCAGGGCAATTATCGAGAATATTTATAAGTCTCTCGTAGTTTAATCTTGATATGGGGTGGACTTTATAATAATTGTCTATACAAGTTGAACATAGTTCAGAAGTCGATACTTAAAATTATTTACAAAAAACACCGATTATATCCATCCCACTTACTATTCTCTGAAAAAATATGTAACATTAGAACTTTATATATATCCACTGTTTGTTCATATATTTATAAAAATAAAAATTTATGGAATGGTATAGACCATATTTATAACACTCGTAATAAGGCAGATGGAAATAAACAAATACCTGTTAACTATAACAACATTAATTTGAGGTTTATCAGCTACATAGGACCTGAACTTTATAATATAATACCCCATGTAATAAGAAACATAGGAAATAGAAATAAATTTAATAAGGACTGTAAAAAATTTATTATTGAAAATTACAATGTTTTTCAATTTGTATTTGATTAGTTATAATTTTAAATTAATTAATAATGATAATAATAAAATTCATGAATTAATTTGAGCTAGTTTAGTTCTTAGAAATATTTTGTTACATAAGTTAACTGACTTTTATGGCATATACAAGTGTTGCAACACTTAGGTGCCTTTATAAACTTTTAAATGTTAAACAATCTGTATATATTTAAGTATTTATCTTTTTGTAACAAGATTTTGAAATAAATAAATAAAAATAAATAAAAAACATCTAATACAATGATTATTACAATAGAGATATATAGATGAGTGTGTTTTGTGTTCTTTAATTGGAGCTCCTGCAGTTTTTCTAGATAAAACCGTCGAGACGGGCCTGTACCTTTTTATTTATTTATTACCCTATTGAAGACTCAGGCAATGTAAAAAATATACTAAACCTAAAATAAAAAACAAACAATAATAAATAATAGAGAAAAAAAGAACAAAAAAGATTCAAAACAACCACATGTATTATTGGTGTCTCCATATAATCAATTTGATTTTGTTAATGTTTTTAAAATGATTATTATTGATTGGTTTTAGGTTAAAATAGTGCCTTACTCTCCAATATAACCTTATAACAAATAACTTTGGGAAATATCCACATGTATGACTAAAATGCAATACATTACATAGTAATTCTACAAGTTTGCTGCTAAAACGTTTTCTTTTTATTAACAATAATAATTATATCTTATAAAAATTATTTATAATCTAGAAATACGTTTGTACTCACCCATCGGGTTGTTTAGGAAACCTAAAGAATCTCTTATTGCAATTATATCTCTTGTGGCAGCTTTTAACAGCACAAACTTATCCTTCTTTTCTTTCACTGATAGTTATTAACTTCAAACACCAAAAACTCTAAAAACCTTGATAAAATTAAACACCGAACAAACAAATCCGAAAATATAGTCGTAACTACGTCTATGGCGTGGCTCGATAGTAACCTACTAATATCGACAAGCGAGCCGCTGTGCTACCCTGGAAGGCAGAGCTTAGGCAATGCGCATAGAGATCGGCGTAAATCGTTCACGCCATCCTAGTGTCCGAGCTGTGTGTTATGGTAAGCTGTGAACACTTCATAGTGTACAAAAATATCTCTACAATGCGCTCTTCTAGACATACCCGTGCAACTATTCTTAAAATTTGTTTCTGACATGAGAAAGCATTGCACCAACATATTATTTAGGTTACCGGTCACTACTTCGAACTTCGATTCACTGTTAAATTAATTAGTGTTTTGAATATCACACATCTATTCATGTTAACGCATTGAAAACACTGATTAGTTTAACAGCGTTTAAAGTG
The DNA here is from genome assembly GCA_016904865.1 of Pissodes strobi. Classification (NCBI taxonomy): domain Eukaryota; kingdom Metazoa; phylum Arthropoda; class Insecta; order Coleoptera; family Curculionidae; genus Pissodes; species Pissodes strobi. Next base: position 668,132 of record MU181986.1, read on the forward strand.
ACTAATCGGAGCTTGAAGTAGTGGCTCTAAGTCTGTACAAACATTATAAATTAACTACGATAAATTTATTAAGCGATGCTTTCCATATTTTAGTGAAGAAAATATTGAGTATATTTCGTACTCTGTTCTTTTAATAATATACTAGAGAAGTAGCTCTACAAATCCAATCCAGTCTACTTTTGTCTATGATATTTTTAAAATGACTCAAAAGCATTGAAGGTACCCCATAAATCGGTTCATTTCATTAAATGTTCATATTATTTGTAGAATAAGTGAGGCAAAGGCTAGTAATAAATTATAATATTAATGTACACTGTAAATCATTACTAAAGTAGACTAAACAATTCAATGATACAATAAGGATGTTTATTTTTCAGAATGTCTCCAAAGACAACAAGAATGACGATGATACTTTTATAGAAGAAACCTATATTGAAGTACTTTTACCAGGCACACCACAACTTAATTCGAGCGTCTTAGAATCCCTCCTTAATGCATCAGCTGCTAATGATACGAAAGAAAAACAAAGCTCGTCTGGCAACAGAACTAATGTTATAGATCTACCCTCCCAAGTTCGAGCTGTGAGGGGTACCTCATCCGAAAATGATGATGCTAACTTAAAACAAGAACACAGCTCCGAAAACGTGAATAGAGAATCAGATAGCATAGAAGACAGTTCGTCGAATGAAGATTCCTCCGAAGAAAAACCTAATAAATCGCATATTTCAGCTGGACTTCTAGCCACTTCTTCGCAAGACTCTAGTAGTCATGTAGTTAGAGACACTAATGACAAGCAGTCAGATTTGTCTGAAGAGAAATTAAAATTATCAGGTAGCACTGTAGCCCCAAATCTATATTCCTCACACAGTTCTGAATACGTAAATAGCGGATCAGATAGCTTAGAAGATAGTTCGTCAAATGAAGGTTCCTCCGAAGGAAAAGCTAATAAACCGCATATTTCAACTGGACTTTTAACCGCTTCTTTGCAGGACTCTAGTAGTCGTGGAGTTAGGGACACTAATGACAAGCAGTCAAATTTGTCTGAAGAAAAATTAAAATTATCAGGTAGCACTGTATCACCAGTTCTATATTCTTCACACACCGAAACCGTAAATAGAGGATCAGATAGCGTAGAAGACAGTTCGTCAAATGAAGGTTCCTCCGAAGAAAAACCTAATAAATCGCGTATATCAACTGCTCCTCTAGCCACTTCTTCGCAAGACTCTAGTAGTCGTGTAGCTAGAGATGCTAATGACAAACAATCAGATTTGTCTGAAGAAAAATTTAAATTATCAGGTAGCACTGTAGCACCAGTTCTATATTCTTCACACAGTTCCGAAAACGTAAATAGTGGATCGGATAGCGTAGCTGCTTCTTCGCAGGACTCTAGTAGCCGTGTAGTTCGAGACACTAATGATAAGCGGTCTTCGAATAAAAATTCCCCTCCACGAGTTTTAGCGACATCTGGGAACAGTAGTGTAAATCCAGCATTACGTTCCCCACAAAATGCTAATATTCATAAAAGGAACGCAGTAGAACATGAAGCGAGTTCCCCAAAACCTGGATCAAGCACTGAATCAGTCGTATTTGTTACACCGCAAGCCAAAAAGTTAGAAGCTCAAAGTTCCTCTTTGGTTAAACATTAAAAAAAATTGCATTCTTGCTATTAACTGTGAGATATTTAAGTACTGATAGAAATAATTATTAGAGTAAATAATCATTGTGCAAGGGCAATATTTAAACATATTAAGTAACACTGCATAAGGTGTTACGTTGTGTATGCTAAAGACTTCATACTTAATAAACATACAAGATTTAACAAAAATAGACTTCATTTTTTGTAGAAATAGTTTTAAGATTTCGTGTTTACACTTTTACAGAATAGTATTCTCACAGCCTGCTATAGAAAAAAAAACTACTAAAAACCTTTAGTCGCTAAAAACTGTAAGTTTATAGCATATTTTATAATGACTAAAAGAAAAATAGCATACATGTCCTAAAACATTTTCTATAGGCTATTTTTTTTTTCTTAAGTAGGTACAACATTATTTTTGTAGTTGTTAAAACCTTTTTTTAGGGCATCCATTAACCGTAAAATAATTAACTCCTTTAAAGGCAAAAACGTTTTTGAAGCGACAAAATGTGAAAATTTAGTACCATATTGCTTCACAAGTGACGAAAATAACAAACACTTGTAATAATATTAATTGCATAATTGCTACTTTGCTATCCATTTAATCCTATTAGGCGTAAATGCAAACAGTCTTAAGCCAAATATGTGCAATTTTAAAGAATTACTTATAATTAAGATGGCAAAGGTTTCAGCAATAATACCCCATACAAACACAGGTACCACCGCCACCGTTTAACTCGGGTATTTTAAGAACCTACAGCCACAGTTTATACCGTACGCATTTATACATTCCGTAAATGTATACGGCACCTAGCACTATCTCATTGGTTGGATTTAAAATTTCAACCAATCAAACTTCGAGTGCCATATGCGTGTACGGCATGTAAATCGGTGCCATATGCACTTACGGAATGTAATAACAGTTTATTGAGCAGCATGTCTTTGCGATCCAGTGGATCATTTTTAACAAACCTGGTGGCGGCAGTAGTTAGATGCTGTGCTTCTGATACGATGCTTCGGTTTGCCTCCGAGTTCGATTCCCGTCAGTGGCAAACGTTTTTTTTTTTTATTTTTTTTTAAGGTTATGTTTGTTTCTTTTTTTAAATTTGGGGGAGTTTGGGTTAGTTTTGTTTGATTGCACCCCGGAGCGAGCGAAGGGCCATGCGTGAAGGTAACAGTACTAACTACAAACGCATGTTTGAAGACGCTTGCCTTTAAAAGACACCTCTTATCCTTTCCGAACTTCTACCATACTCTTTGAAGCCTTCGGAATATATTTATACTGCAAAAGTATTTATTACATTCCGTAACTGAATATGGCACCGAATTTCATTCCGTACACGATTATGGCACCCGCGCGTTGATTGGATAGAAGTTCAAATTTTGAATGGTTTGACCAATAACACCGAGGTGCCATATACATTTACGGAATGTATAAATGCATACCGTACCGTTACGGTATAAACTGTGCTACAGCTTATTATGATCCCCGATCAGAATATGTGCAATGTGCATACAATCCCGTTGGCCCCCTACAACTATTCAAGAACGGTGTCAATCAACATCTTCGCACACACACCGCGCGTCGAGCGCCATAGGATCTCATTTTTGTGTGTGTGCCACTGCCATAAAAAAAAATCTTTTTTAAAATATATTAAAAGTATCCATAAAAATAATTAAATTATCAATAATATTAAAGTAAACGGTTGTTATGGTTTTCTACCAAACAAACAAAATCCCATTCATCCCAGCATGTGCTGGCGAGTTGCCCATTCGGAGCAGAGCTATAAGGAAAGAAGAAAGAGAAGAAGCGGAGAAAGAGAAGATAAACAACATAAAAAAATAACATAACCACAAAATTTTAAATGTTTTCACTGGAAATATATCACCTTATTCAAAATGAAATTTCATTTCTAGCAATCGCAGCATTGTGGTTAATTCCAGTTTACTCTTGGAAATCATTTTTTGTTTGCTGGAAAAAACTAAAACATGATTACGAGGAACAAGTCCTTTTTAAGAAGCGGCATAACTGTGTTGTTACATATCAAGCGAATAAGGGAGTTTCTGGATGGCCCCCTAACATAGGCAGAATTAAACCAAGTAGTGATAAGCTATTTGAAGATCTTTATGAACCGATATTATATTTTATACGTACAGCGGAAAAATCACTGGATCTTGCCGTTATGATGATAAATGTTAAGGTTATCTATTTGGAACTTGTCAAGGCTACAAGACGAGGAGTTAAGATTAGGATGTTGTTTAATTTTCAGCACTCGGACAGCGTAAGGAGTCATATCAAAAACCTTATGGCAGAAGGTACATACAAAAACAATATATATTTTTAAAAGGTTGCTAATAAATTTAGATGTATACACACGGTTCACTAGATAGGATAGTTGCCTTTATGATGGTTTCATTGAAGTAGCTTGTGTTTCAGCACGAATTTTCAAAACAAATTGAAATGTTTCTGTGTTCATCTAAACTTAGTAATTTTTGAAACATTTGCGCGACTCGGTAATCGAGTGGCCAACCCCAAAACGCCGCCCACATAAAATGAAAACGCTACTTGTGACCTACTCATGCACTAAATTATCGATATCAATAACAAGACACATAAGAGAAAATGTTTTGTTCACCATTTTATTGGCACAACATGCATGCCATCGTGTTTGTCGGTGCCTATACTGCCTATAGAATATTTATACTAAAAAGTTTTCCTAGGAATTTACTATTTAACAAACACAACATTTCTAAAGGTTTGTACAGACTTGGCAAGATGAGGCGCGCCAGGGGTCACAAGCGACCAAACGAGACGGTCGCGAGTCCTAGTGCGATCCATAGATTGCGACGCGCGAAATCATATTTATTCATTTATTTGTGATTTGTTAGTCATCGAGGAAGAATGGCGGATATTTCCGAAATATAAAGTGTAGCAACCTGTGCCGTATTATGTAGCGACGCACTGTCAATTGCAGCATCCTTAAAAAAAAACGTAGATGGATTGGTGGATGGTAGAACGTCGTCGCTTCGTCGGCCCTCGCTCGTAGTGCGCTGCATTTATAGCCACCCACACTGAGCCTCAAGCCTCCGTTGATGTCTCGTCGGAAAACCGACTGGAGATGGATCGGAACGAGAGGCCACGTCAACACTTGAAATTTTGGGGCGGCTCGTAGCGCGTCTCGTGCTCGTCTCGCCGAGTCTGTATGCACCTTAAGAGCTTCTCAGTAACTTTAATCCCTCAAATGGCATATTACACCCATCACCGATACGAAGGCAATAATGTCGTATGTTAATTTTGTACAAATAAGTATCCTGGAGTCCTGCTCTGTCATTTGAATTTTTATTTATTTATTTATTTAGCCAAGGACTAATTATACAATACAATACAAATGTACAAAGTATTACCTTAAAAAATACAACTTATGCTTATAAATAAAAATAAGTTTCAATTCCGCAATATCAATCCTCACTATTTTAACAATCCGATACAACCAATCACTCTCCCAGCATATATTCCCTCAATTGCCTTTTAAACACTGCTACTGATAGTGTTCCCTTGATGACCTGTGGTAGAGAATTATACAATATCAGTCCCTCATGAAATACATTTTTTTCGGTACTTCTCATATTTTTCCTAGTAATATAAAAATTAGTTCTATTTCTAGTAGGATATGTGTGCACTGACTCATTCTTTTTAAGTTTATCCTTTAGATAATTTGGAGAAAGACCATTTTCCATTTTATATATTAATACTAGGGTCTGATATTCTAAGAACTTATCAATAGGGAGCCATTTTAACCTATTAAGCATCTCCCTAATTGGGGTTTCCCTTCTCTCACCTAAAATTAATCGCATTGATCTATTTTGCAATTTTTGCAACCTATTTAATTCATTTTTGTTAGCTAAATAGAGAATTGTTGAGCAAAAGGTTATATGAGGTAATATCAACGTACTATAGATTGTATTCCTAGACCACTGTGACAAAAAAAAAGATACTCTAGAAAGAAAGTTTACGTTTTTTGACACCTTCCCAATCATATACAAAATATGATCCTTAAAATTAAGATACTTATCCACAATAACACCCAAATATTTTATTTTATCGACAACTTCAATTTTATCATTATTAATATAAACACTACTACCATTTGCTTTAAACTCCTCTTGATACTTTTTATTCCCTACTAACATAAACTTAGTTTTCTTTGTGTTTAATTTAAGTGAGTTATTATTAAGCCAATCCGACAACCTATTCAAGTCTAGGTTGATCGTAGTTACCAGGTCAACAATATTTTTAGATGAACAATATATAAGGGTATCATCCGCGAACAGGTGGACTTCACAAGTGTTGATTGCTAGCTGGATGTCATTAATATAGATCAGAAACAGCAGTGGCCCCAATGTGCTTCCCTGTGGCACACCATTATCACTCTAGATCCACTGAAGTTTCCTCCCCAATTCTCGTAAGCTGTCTTCGGTTACTCAAATAATCAATAAGCCAGTCTAAAGCTCTATCAATTATTCCCACTGATCTTAGTTTGGCAATCAGTATCCCTCTATTCAGTGTTTCAAATGCTCGTTGTAGGTCTAAAAACACTGTTCCTATCATATAATTATCATCGACCATACTTTTCCAATCATGCAAGACGTTCTGTATCGCTGTTTCGCAACTGTGTCCCTTTCGAAAACCAGATTGATTCGTGATTAAAATATTATTTACTGTAATAAAGTCTATTAATTGCCCATATACAACTTTTTCCAAGATTTTTTCTATGGCGGGTAACATATTTATTGGCCTAAATTCTTCAGGTTTAATTGTTCCTTTGACCTTTTGTATTGGGGTAACAGTGGATATTTTCAATTTTGATGGAACTTTTCCAACTTCCAGCGATATATTAATTAAGTGTAATATCGGCTTCTCAACACTATCGTATGTATTTTTTATAATTTCCATGGTGATATTATCTGGACTTCCTTTATTTGGTAAAGAACACACGATTTGTTTTAATTCTCCATATGTTATCGACTTGAACAAAGTAATTGTGTTGCCTATTATAGTTTCTCTTTGAAATTCCATCTTCGCATCTCTACAATTAAGTTCCTCCACTATCTCCGTGACACTTGTTACAAAATACTCATTTAGGTTGTTAGCGATATCTGCAGAATTAGTAAGAATTTCATCATTTATTTGGAGTTTCTCTATTTTATTCTTCTTTTTGTCAGTAATTAATTCAGACAAAGTTTGCCACATTCTTCTAGGGTTGTTTTTGTACATATCCACCTTATTCTCATAGTAATTTGTTTTTTCTTGTCTAATTACAGTTACTACGTTATTCCTACACGACTTGTACCTTGCTTTATTCTCGTTCGTTTTATCTCCTTTATATTGTTTATAACTGTTATCACGAAGATCAATTGCTTCTTGTACTCTATCATTAAACCATTCCTTAAATCTTGGTTTTATTACTTTCTCCTTTCTAGGAGCTATTTCATCAAGAATTTTAAGTATATTTCCAGATAACTGTTCGAACTTTATATCAATATCTCTACCAACAAATTTCCAATTCACTCCAGACAATCTTATCGCCATTTCCCCATAATCTATTTTACCTCTTGTATAAATCTTTATATCCTCTTTTTTCCTTATATTCAGCTGTACTTTAGTTTCCACTATTAAATGATCACTAATACGAGGAGTGTCATATACTTTACACTGCAAAATGTCACACCTATTACTAAACACCAAGTCTATTGTACTACCTGTATTATTATAAGGATGTGTTATTTCATTAACTAACTGTTGCATACCATTATCATTAATAATTTTCTTTAATTTATTGGAGTAGGTTGTATTATCTATCCAATTTATATTAAACTCTCCCATTAAGACAACTGGATAAACACTATCGGAAATATTATCACATAACTGCTCAAAAAATGTCAAAAATTCGGCATGACTTGCACTAGGAGAGTGATATACGTTGCCAATTATAAAAATTTTACCCATATATAAACATTTAACTAGTACAATCCAATAATTCATTCCACTACAGTATTTCTCAACATTCAACACAGAAATAGAATCTTTAACATACATCAATACTCCACCCGTGTGTCTACTTTTTGAATCAACTCTTACCAAATGATACCCTATAATAGCGATTTCAAAGTCTGATATCTCCTCCGTAATTCTTGTTTCAGTTAAACACACCATAACATAATTCTTTTCAATAATTAAACCATGAATTTCATCTAATTTGGAGAGAAGACTTTGACTATTAAGTAGTAATATAGAGTTACTTATAAAAAAGAGGTTCCATTCTGATTATCCACAATATTTTTTTGTTGCCAATTACTCTTTTTCTCTATGGACTTTTTTATTGCTTCAGCAATTTTAATTTTACCACTATTTCTAATAAATGCCTTATCATCATTAATTATAAAGAAAGATGAATTTATAACAGAATTTATATGAAAAAAATTATTACAATGTTTTTCTAAACATACCTTTTTATAAATCATTTTATTATGTTCATTTATAATACCATTGAGGAGTTTATTGTCGCTATATAAAGGTACAGAACAAATTATCAAATTAGTTTGTTCACTAACCGTTTTAAGGGTTATTAAAGTATCCTGCTCTACTCTAAGGCCCCTTTGAACACTCGTTAAACCAGCCATCACAATAACATAGTCTCTTTCATCGAAATCCTTTGTGATCTTTTCCAGTCCAGCCACTACACTGTCCAGTGATGCATTAGGCCTGATTATGGAAGTTACTGCGACAGACTCATCCAAACTTCTCTCCATGACACTCCTCAAGTTCTTGGCCAGAGCATCCCCCAACAACAGAATCTTTTTTTTTGGTACCATATGGGCATTACAATCAGGTTTTTTGTATATCCTTTTTTCTTGTATTTTTGGTAGATGTTGCAATCTGCATATTTCTTCTTTTAGGTGCTTCATTTCCTTGGATAAAAAGTCATTTTCACTCTCCAGTGTTTCTAGCGAGGTTTTTAAGCTATTATTCATTCTGTTTAACTCTTCCAAATCGCGTTCTGCGATCTCTAGATCATGGATTTTGTTTTCCAATGTAGTCTCCAGGCAATTGTTAAGTTCTGAGAGTCGGTTGGTTTCATCGTTCAGTGCGGAAATGATTCCCTTATACTTTGTTATGTCTTCTAAGTGTTTGTCTTTGTGATTGCAGTTATCTCTACCCTGTGATTGTAGGATAGAGTCCTGTTTTTCACTTAGTTTCCCATTCAACTCATCAATTTTAGCCTCCAGCATGTTTTCCTTTTGCTCGTTAGCTGTTTTCTGAGCTCGGCATTCTTCTGTACAGTATATCCTATGCCTATCTAATCTTATACCCTTTTTCCAATCCCTCTCAAAACAACTAGGATGGAATGTCTTGAAACATACTATGCATATCAAGTTTGAAAAATTTTTGCCACAACACCCAAACTGCTCCATCAGTTCCAAACGTTAATCGTTATTTAAATATTCAAATATAATGTGCAAAAACTCCCACAAATAATAACTGTTTTGACCAGACCCATGAAAGAATGTCACTGATAAGATGTTTATAATTTTTTTACATTCACTAAAACTTTGCTATTAACCGTTCTTTCAACTTTATTGTTTTATGGATTACTTAAAATTGATGTAAAATGCTTTAATAGAATGTACGCACTTCCACGCACATTTTGATACCAAAATCCATATTTAAATATTGAATATACTATAGTAATTAGCTATAAACGCGGAGCGATATACACACGTTCAGTTCGTTCGTAAAAAACCAACACCAGAGTCTGAATGATTATTATGGATTCCTATTATTTAATTAACATCAGAATATATATCTTTTAACTTTTAGGTGTAGAATGTCAGTTTTATTTGGCACCGAATTCTACATTAGATACGATAATGCACAATAAATTCATCGTCAAGGATTACAGTGGCGATTATGGCTTTGTGTGTATGGGCTCAATGAATTTCACTGCAACGTCGCCGCTCAATAACTATGAATCCTTTGTATTTATGTCAAACCATAATGTGGTCGAAGCATTTGAAGGTAATTTCGAAGAATGTTGGCGAAATATCAGTCTGGATAATGAGGGCCTTATAAATAGAACTATTTTAATGGATGCTCAATTAGATATATAATTTCTTTGCCAGCAATTTTTTTGAAATATAATATTCTAAGTATATATAATTTTATATTTCATTAGTTTGTCATGATAGGGCTAAATATGATTTTTATTCAGAAAAAGAAAAAAACTTAATTTTTTTCCTCAAATTCTTAAGCATTTGGATGGTCTCGATGCCCTCAAGAAACTTTCTATAATTTTATTTAGTTTTAAAATGGCTTTGTTGAAGATTTCACTTCACACACTGTTTCTTTTTTAATATTTTTTTACTGATTGTGATAAGTTTGTATAAATATAAAATAAAAGCATAAAACTACTCACATCCTGAATATATTAGGTAAATAAATATTGAACAGATTCTAAATCTTAATTAAAATTAACATAAATAAATGTCTTATTTCATGTAGTTTTAATTGAATAAAACTCTTCTTTTTCGATTACAATTTTTGTTCTGTTCCTACTTTATTTACTTTTATGTTTGTTTGTATCTGTTAGGTATAATTAAAAATGTAACTAGCAGTTAAAAAATAATACAAATAGCAACCAAGATCATGTGCGGTTAATTTTTATTTACAAAAAACCAACCAAACCTTACTAAATATAAATATGTGTATGATTCTCCCAACTGGCGGACATGTGACGTCACCGTTACCATGGCAACGGATTCTGTTGACGTGGTATTATGAGGTGATTTTTTAATGAATGCCAGGCTTTTCACATTTAATATTTAGATTACCAACAACGCGACGGACGTCAGCACACGAAAAGTGCGTATTAGACTTCATTCAGAATCTCAAAATTAATCTATATAATTTATTTCACCATAACTTCTATCCTATCATTCAGAATTGACCAAATTATTTGATAACATTACTATGTATGCTTGAGACCCCATCTGTCTGGTATATTTAACATATTATGCATTCGGGATTTGCTTTTGAAGTTTGCATACACAAAACCTTTGAATTTTCAGCCTTTTTGTTATTGTGAGTGATCTGCTTCAATTTAATATTTGTCGATTTCATAAACAAGATTATTAACTTTACCACCCATGACGGATATGAAATTATTAGTATTGCCATCCACAACCCTTTGCCTAAAACTTCTAGGACAAAATAAAATAGATAACCTTGGGATGAGCCTTGGGAACAAGATAAAAACTGATCAGAAAATAAATTTAACCAATTAAGATAAATATAACCCACAAATTATCAACCAGACAGCTGACAATGGTTGCAAAATTAATTCACAAAAGTTTGGAGTTTGCAAGTTTCTAGGCAAAGTATTAATTTTAGATATTAGTTTCAAATGTTGTTAATGTTAATGGCTAAGAAGTTTCTAAAAAGGCTTAGGTTAATTATGGAATATTAATTTTGTGTATTAATTGTGGCGTGAATGAAGCTGTATACCTTACCTAGGTGTTTAATAAATATATATTCAGCCATCAAGGCCAGGTTAATATTAGTGATCGGCCGATATGCATTTTTTTGCCGATACCGATATTTGAGTTGCCGATACCGATAAAATATCGGTATCGGCACGAAATTTTAAAACATTGATATAAAAATTATTTAATATTAATAATATAGTATTTAATATACATACATACTAGGGTAAGTAAAACATCTAAATAGTGGCAAATTTGCAAACATTAAAGAGATCCGCCAGCACGGCATTTTTCTTTTTGGAAGTCATATGAGAAAGTTTTGTAAGTGAACCATCAAAAAAAAGTAAAGGTATTGAAACAAATTAGAAAAACTGGAAAGGAAGGAAATTAGTTTGTACCTATCAACTTCCGTAATTGACAGAAATGAATCTCCATTTGAATGGTGGGATTTCAATAAAAAGGATATGCCTTTACTTAAAAATCAAGCAGATATTTTTTTATCTGCCCCTTCTGCAAGCGTCTTTAGTGAGCAAATTTTCTCCGATGCTGGCAACATTATTTGTTGTATTAGAAGAAATAGATTGATCCCTGAGCGTGCTGAAATCCTGATCTTTTTGCATCGCAATTTGAAAAAGTTAAATTTTGATTACTAGTTAGTAGTTTATACTACATTACGTCATGAATAATCACATGTATCAAACTTTTATTTTTGTTATTTCCTGTTTAGTGTAGAGGGATTGCATAAGTGCACTTTATTTGCAATGTTAAATTCTTGATGCTGTGTTATTTAAAATAATAAAAAGTAATTTGATTGTTTTTTTGTTTTATTACAAGAAATTATAATACTAGATTTGTATTTCAAAATAAATAAAATAAAATTGCTTTAATTTAAAAAATGCCGATATGTATCGGCAAAATTTTGCCGATACCGATTATCGGCAAAATTTGCCGAACGGCCGATACGATACCGATACACCGATATTTATATCGGTATCGGCCGATCACTAGTTAATATTAACATATTATTGGTTATTGGGAGCCCTTCATTTATTGCACCTAAAAGTCGCCACTGTCTTACAAGTAGACAGTAAAAAAAAACACATTTCTGGAGAACACCCTCTATTTAGCAAATAATTGAAAAGTATTATATACCCTCAAAATTTGTGGAACAAAACTCAAATCATTACAAAATACACTTGGTTGAAAAATATAGGTAATATCACGAGGAAATATACTATTACCAATATTGTTATAACTGCTCTGTATTAGTGAAAATAGATTTTGTGCAGATATCACTTTAGCAGGGAGAGGTCTATAAAAAAGACACCAACCAGGACCAAAATAAATAGTTTGAAATGCACTAGCTAAAATACACCATATTGCAGCCAGAAAATGTGTATGAAAAGGGACATTTAACAAAACTATATGTTTTTCTTGATTTATAGCAACACTAATTGAGCTAAATAAGTCTTTTTGAAATTTAAAATATGGAGTTAAATTAAATGAATTAATATTAATCACTATGGCTGCTTTATCAAGTACATGAATTATTAAATTATACAATGAAGAGATTCCTTGAGTCTTATTAAAGTTTCTGACTTGGTGTTTTGTTAAATTTTGTATGCATTCTATAGAAGCAAACTTAGAAGTATGAACAACATCAATTCTTCTGCCTAAAGATATGTTGAGAAGTGCATTAAAACACAAATTATTTAAACAAACTGATTGTGTTTCTTTTGGTTGACTGAAATCCTTTTCCCTAATATGAACATCTAAATATGGTACAACTCTACAGTCTTTTGGAATTGCTTTAAGTTGATATTTTTTTATATATCGGTTAGCAATCTCAATTTTGCGATGATGTAAGTATTCTTTATCATTTTTATTTGGGTTAAGATAATAATAAATATTATTATTTATAGTACAGATTTGCTTTTCTAGAAAAAAGTCTGAACAACAACTCTTCAACTGAATCTTAAAACTATCTGGAATATCATCATTTGAAAACATTGAAATGTTCTCATCAAAAAAACCATTTTTATATGGATTTATCAAGGTTTCCCATATCGAGTGAAGTACATTATGTCCGTTAAATCCAATGCAGACCAAGTAAAGTTCAGAATTTCCACTTTTTGACGTGCAAGGTTTTAATAAAAAAGTTTTGTCAAAAATACAGTTTAGCAAATATAATAGACACACTGTAGAATTTTCAAATATTGTAAATATTTTTAAAACAAAAGACCCACCAGAATTCAGCACCGATAATGCTGTCATTGTTTCACAATAATGTAGAAATTGCACTAATTTTTCTTGCTCTCCTGGGTTGCTCATACAATCTATACTGCCATCTGCAGTTACTAAGCTCACCTTTTCATCAGAAACAATTTCATTTACAATAGCAACATGATTGTAGTACTTTAATATATCACCAGTTAAATCAGCTCCAAACAGCCAATGATCCCGAGTATAGCATATTAATCTATCATCTGATATCATATGATTTGATGAGTTACCTTCATAATCAGGATTTAATGTATTAGCATACCATTGCCAATTAATGTTTGGAAAATGTAGAACTAAATAATGATTTAGGGCACAAACGAAAGCCCCAGGGGCTTCACACAAATGAAGACTTCTGTAGCAGCCATTTTCATTGCACTGTAGCACCGGGTATGTACTTATCACTTCATAGAACTTACACCAAGCTTGTGTTAAAAGTTCAGGCTTTATTTTTCTCTTCAATTGACTGATTACGTATCCTGCAACATCACGATTATGAGTGTGCAAAGACCATTTAGTTAAATCAAATTGGTTCAATTTGCCTTTTACATGATTTAGTTCTCTTTTCATATCCTGTAATTCTTGTATCTCAAAATATGGCGCAGAATAGACGTTTTTAGGGAGCCTCCATTCATGTGCTCGCTCAAATTCAAACACTTTTTGGAATTGAGGATCTCCACAGTCTGAATTCTGCATTGCTTCTTTTATTCTACTTAAAATAGTTACTATAAGTTCATAAGTTGATACTCAGATCTCAAACAAAACAAATATAGTTGAATTTGAATTGTTTGAATCCATAGAATAAGGTTATGATGTTAAATTTGAGTGACTATTGCGTCGTCAAGACGGCACAAGAGATTAAAAGACGGCACCATCTCTGACGGCACTGCAAAAAAAATTGTTGCGCTCGCGCCCTCGCCACACACACACAAGAATATGCCTACATTATATTGTATTTACTTAGATGCGGGTCCGACGTCCCTTAATCTTGGAAAAATGTTAGCGATTGCCATTTGAAAATATTATAGGAAAATCATCAATTATTATAAACTTATTAAAAAATGGGGTTGGAACACCGTCCTCCATAGATCGGTGGGTTGGAACCGCAACCCGCAACTAACCCTAATTCAAAGCTTAGAGAAATACTTAGCTGTACAATTGTTACAATAAGGGTTTTCGGAAACTAAGGTCCGATTATCGGACGTATATTAATTTTTCTTTTGATTAATAAAGCAGATTTTGATTTGATTTGATTAAAATAATTATATGGATTTATGCTACACTTTGTCTAAATTTGAGTTATTTATGTCAAAGGGGTCCTTAACTTTAACTTTACTTATTTATATAACTAACTACTACCAGCGAATATTTATTCGCTGCTACTACCTACAAGTAGGATTATCATAGAACTCTATAATTTAAATATACATTTTTCAAGCCAGCGAAATAATGACGTAATGTTCTGTTGACGTTGCACTGAACACGCTCTAGGCTTGGACCGTCTTGGAGTCAGTGCGATTTTCGTGCAACCATATACGTACGTATATGCGTGCAACACTCCTTTGTACGAACTGAAAACGCTCAATTGTAAAACTCAACACTCAACCTAACCTTCAACTTCAAATTTAAAATTGTACACAAAATATAAACAAAAATAAATCATAATAATAATAATTATTATTATCTGTTTTGTTTCTATTTACTCTTGTGATGTACATAAATCAATTATGTTTCAATTCCCGCAAGCATTACTTTTAATTGAAAAGAAATAAACATAACTCTGACTTAAAAGTATTTAAAATGAAAAAAATCACTTTCGGTAAAATTATTGGCAATTTCGGTCAGAGCTCAGCGTTAGTTGAGCCTGCAGGTACCATAGGCACATTTGGTCCACCTGCAGCTATAGAGGCTTTGGAAGATGACAAAGAAGCACAGCAAGTCAAAGAAGTTATGGGAATATCTGGCTTTGGAAAAAAAGCAAAAACTTTTGACATAAATGTAAGTAGACTGGTTAAAATCATAGTCAATTTCACTTTAGACAAATATTTGTGTTTTGCTTCTAGGAAATGATGACACAAGTAAAGGCAACAGCAAGAGAAATATCAAAAAAGGCTGAGGAAGATAAACCGATAGAAACAAGTAGTGACGACAGTGAAGATGAGTTTATTGGCCCCCCTCTTCCTAAAGAGCTTATAAAGGAGAAGTCTCTAGCAAAGGAAAGAGAAGTCAATAGTGATGGTGAATTGGAAAGTGATAGTGATGAAGATAATGACATGGATAATCAGCATTTCATACCCTTGAAGGAGGCAACAAGTATGAAACATGGAAATAAGGCTGTAACTGCACTTACTGTTGATCCAAGTGGTGCTCGACTAGCTTCAGGTATATAGACAACACAGCATTCTTAATTTAACATTGATATGTCAAACTAATTATGCAAACTCCAAGTTATACGCACATAGATATTTCTTCATATTTTTGATAACTCCGTTACTAATAATATTTATATGGATTTATATAGATATATCAAAAAATGGTTCATACAAATGTTTTAGGACTTTTCCTTAATTGTTCGATTCGGTTAAAAAATAAACGATAAATTGATATTTTGTAGCTCTATCAAGGAATATCTTAAGAAGCCTTCACCGATATCAGAACTAAAAGCCTGCCCGTCAAGAACTATCCATAAAATCAAGTTTGATTTTTTTTTCTGAAATTGTTTCTATATTTATAATTTTTTTTATGGCTTTTGTCCTTGTGGACACTTTAGTTTGTGCGTTCAAGATATTTTGTACAGCTATCATGGGCTATCCTAAGCCTCCAGTGCTACCAGAATCAAAGGACTGGCCAGGAATTTTCATCGAGAAACTCATCGAACAAAACAAAACTGACAACTGTCTCTGCATATTATCAAAATGTAGGAGGCCTCAGAACAAAGATATCAGAGGTATCGAGTGCAGTACTGGCTTCCGATTACGATTTTATATTTTTGACTGAAACGTGGCTTAACGATGGGATTCATAGCTCGGAAGCATTTACATCGGAACATCGTGTATACAGAACAGATAGAAATTACCAAGCACTGAACTGTCAAAGAGGTGGTGGAACACTTATTGCTGTTAATTCGAGAATAAGCTCAATTGGTCTTCCTGGTTGTGACAATCCAGCTTCTGAAGATACCTGGGCACTAATAAAGACAGAGAACGGTCCTTTATTGCTTGGTTGCGTATATTTTCCACCTAATACCGAGAGTGCAGCTTACGACGAGTTCAGTCAAACTTTAGAGGACCTAAAACGGAAGCACAAGAAAGCTAGGACTTTGATCGCGGGTGATTTTAACTTGCCTCAGACAAACTGGGACTTTGACCAAGGACATCTTGTTCCCAATGATTTATCCACTACTGCTGCAAACGTTTTGATTTCTGGAATGCTCTTTAATGAGCTACAACAACTTAATCACATTCCAAATGAATTTAATACATTTCTGGACCTTGTTTTTGGGGACGATTTTTCGAACTGGACTGTGAAATCAGCTTGCCAGCCCTTAAGTAATATAGTGCAACACCACGTTCCAATTGAGATGTTTTTCTGTCTCTCAATTCTTGAAGTCCTGGAGATCGAGGAGAGCTTGGAGTATGATTTTTTTAAGGCCGACTATCAAGGCCTCAATGCTTGCTTCTCAGAAGTGGACTGGACCCAGCTCAACGAGTGCAAAGACAAAAACAACGCCGTGGAGATTTTTTATCAAATTCTCTATGGGGCAATTAATCAGTTCAAGGAAAACTAAAAACAGTAAAAAATACCCCAGATGGTACACCAAAGAAACAAAAAGGATTATAAATAAAAAAAACAGAGCCTACAAGAAATATAAAAAGTCCAATAAAAGAGAAGATTATCTACAATATTCGATACTTAGGCGGGAATCAAAATGCCTAATTGACCTAAGCTACTTAATGTATGTTACCAATACTGAACACATGATGCCGGCCAATATAAAATACTTTTGGTCTTGTTAACTCGTTAAGGAAAGAGGTCGGTTTTCCAAAGAGGATGTTCCTGGACGACGTTGAAAGGAGTAATCCTAAAGACATTGCGGAGGCTTTTGCTGATTATTTCCAGCACTGCTACAAGGATTATTCAAACCTTGCACAACCAGCTGTTGCAGAAACAGAACAAGTGGATCTTACACATCGAAGATTCACTTATGAAGAAGTTCTTGGGAAGCTTAGCACTCTGAAGGAATCCAAGAGCACTGGTTTTGACGGAATTCCCTCTATATTACTAAAAAACTGTCGCAGTTCTTTGGCAGGACCACTGTGTGGGCTTTTTCAAAGATCTTTTGACAGTGGCGTTTTTCCGACCTTATGGAAGAAATCTTGGCTTGTGCCTCTTTATAAGTCAGGACAACGTGAGAACGTAAAGAACTATCGAGGAGTGTCTCTGTTACCAGTAATGTCCAAAGTATTTGAATCTATCGTAACTGATGAGATATTCTCATCATTTAAACAATGCATAGCTCAGGAGCAGCATGGGTTTTTTAAGGGCAGATCAACGGCTACCAACCTAGGAGTTTTCCACGACTACCTAGTTAATGCAGTTGAGGATGGATTTCAAGTTGACGTCGTTTACACCGACCTAACGAAGGCCTTCGACCGAGTGTGGCAGCGGTTGCTTGTGCAGAGACTACGTGCAGCAGGAGTTTCCGGAGCATACATTAAATGGATAGAATCTTATCTCACAGACCGTAAACAACGTGTAAAGATTGGTAACGTGCTGTCTCGTGAAATAGAAGTGACTTAGGGCGTGCCGCAGGGGTCCCATTTGGGTCCTGTATTATTTTAAACATTTTTTAACAGCGTTGTGTCTCAATTTGATAACTGTAAATGTCTCATGTATGCAGATGACCTTAAACTGTTCTTCAAAGTTAAAACTAAAGAAGACTGTTTAGCCCTCCAGTCAGATTTGAATTCTTTAGTCAACTGGTGTAATGCAAATTGTTTTGAATTAAATGTTAGTAAGTGTAAAGTCATGCGTTTTTTTAAATGTAAACAACCCGTTATGTGTGACTATTCCATTGCAAATTGTGTTTTAGAAAATGTACATAGTTTTAAAGATTTAGGAGTAATTTTTAGTAGCGATTTAAGTTTTAAAAAACACATTGACGCGGTAATTTTAAAATCATCTAGAATGCTTGGTTTTCTACGTCGTACCTGCTCCAACATCTGTGATATTAGAGCTATTAAGTCATTGTACAACTGCCTTGTTAGAAGTGTTTTAGAGTATTGTAGTGTAATATGGTGTCCTTTGTATAATTGTTATATCGATCAGCTAGAACGAGTGCAAAATAAGTTTGTAAAATTTGTATTATATAAATTACGATTTCCATATAGAGATATTGGCTATCAAATACGCATTCAATTGGCAGGGCTGGAAAGTCTTAAAGTAAGAAGGGAAGGAGCCTTGGCTATTTTTTTGTATAAATTAATTCATGGGCAAATAGAGTGTGATTACCTGTTAGATAAAGTGTTCATTAGAGTGCCTCAAAGGAGAACACGGTTGCAATGCTTATTTCATAATGGGCAACATCGAACCAACTATGGTAAACAAGGTTTTTGTAACAATCTAACAAAGAATTATAACGAAATATTTACCAACATTGACATTTTTAGATATAGCCTAAATACGTTTAAGAATTATGTTCAAAGTTGTTAACATAGGTCGATTTTAGAAAACTTAAGAACGATTGTTAATTGTAAGTACTATTTGGAGTATTTGACTCTGTAATTTATACTTTCTTGTACTAAATAAATAAATAAAAAAATAAAATAAATAAAAAATTAAATTTGAATTTATTCCATATTTTCCTTCATTTCATTATGGCTTATGTCGTTGTGGGCACTTAATATTTGATGTGCATTAACGTTATTTTGAACAGCTATTAAGGAATATCCTAAAAAGCCTTCAGTGGTACCAGAACCAAAAATCTGCTGATCAGGAACTGCCCAGAAAATTTAATTTGAAACTTGAAAATCTTTGATGTGAGTCAACGATATTTTATACATACAGCTATCAAGGGACAGCTTAAAAGCCTGCTGTTGCACCAGAATCAAAGGCCTGCTCATCAAGCACTATACCCATACAATTAGAGTTTTTCCAATTATTTTTAAATTTTTTTATAGCTTATGTTCTTGTGGACACTTTAATCTTTGATGTGCGTTAACAATATAAAGGTCACATCTTTAAATTTCTTCATATTTAAGGAAGTTTCTTGTTCGTACACCTTTGGGGGAGGGGTTTACACAAACTAAAGTAACTACTGCCTCACAAACTTTAAGAATTTTATGTACCTAGGATAGGAAAATAGATAATCCTCTGCATTGTATATATTTTCTACGTTTATATATTCTTTTCAGGATCGGTCGACTATGACGTCAGTTTCTGGGACTTTGCCGGTATGGACTCGGGTCTACGTAGTTTCCGGACATTACAACCAGCAGACAATCATCCTATAAGAGGCCTTCATTATTCGAGTACTGGTGACCTGCTCTTGGTGATTTCTGGAGCGAGTCAAGCTAAAGTGATTGATCGAGATGGATTTGAAAAACTGGAGACAGTTAAAGGAGATATGTATATAACCGATATGGCAAGAACAAAGGGTCATACTGCTGCTCTGTTGGCTGGAACATTTAATCCCTTAGCTAAAGAAGAATTTTTGACAACAAGTGCTGATGGTAAGGAAAAATAATATAGGAATAATTATTTTCTGTGATTTGCTACTTAATTGTTCTTGAATATTAACTTACTATTTATTATTTATTTATTGTTTAATACTATCTACCACAACTGTCAAGTTTAGACGGTTGTTCATTTGAACATTTGACGACACTTTGACGAGGAGGACATTTTGGCGGAAGACCCAGTACGCGAGTAGGTAATTATGCAACCAGATGTCCTATTATAGGCAAGGTCGGCAATTGCCCCAGAGAGGAATTATGAATAATAATGCCTACCGTATAATCTAGATTTGGCCAAGCTGTCGGATCATCTGTATAGGAGCTAACTGTTGCCTTAAGTAGAAGTGTAAATCGTTTTATTTTATTTTTCGTCCTAAACTCGATTGATTCTAATGCGCCTAAATTATTTGCATTTTAGATGTATTAAATTAAGATACATGTCCTCAAATGCTCTTATTTGATTTAAATTATTGATTGAACTAGAATTAATCATTCTTACGTGTTATTTTAATGACTGTTATGTAATCAAATTCAAATTATTTATTTGTGTTTAAACAAAGCACTTTTACACACGTCAGGGCATGGTACAAGAACAAATTTCAAAAAACGCATGTAAAATACATAATAAAATGCAGCTAAATACTAACTCAAAATGTAATAATGAAGCTTAAGATCTAACATATAGTATAAAAAACGAATACATAATTACAGAAAGAGAGAACCTTTAATAGAACCCTAAGTTTAATCTCATGGATACTGTAGAATGTTTTTTTTTAAAGTATAAATCTTTGATAGTTTTTTTGAATTGATTTATAGAAAGTTCTTTAATATCATTCTGAAGTACATTAAAATATTTTATACAATAATAATTCGTTGCTGTGCGCAATTTTTGGGGCCTTAAAAAGTCTGGTCTTATGTCATTATGATATCTTGTAGGATAATTATTATGGAAACAACTATTTTTGTTTGAAAATTGTTTGAATTTTGGTATGCATAAACTAATGACTCATAAATAAATCTTGATGGTATTGTCAATATATTTAGCTGTGTATTTTTCCTTCACATCCTCCCTATATCCCATCCCACATATCACCCTTAATGCCCTTCTTTGTAATTTAACTATTCTTTCTGCATGACAAGAGTGGCCCCAGGCTAGGATTGCATAGCATGCAACGGTCTGGAATAATCCATGGAATGTTCGGACCAGCAACGAAAAAGGGACAAGGTGTTTCAAGTTCCTTAGTAAGTAAATTGTTCTCGTCAACTTATCTGCCAAATAATTTATTTACTTTTCAAAGGAGAGGAGAGGATCAAAGTAGATGCCGAGGAATTTTACCTCTTGTTCTATTTGGACGTGATATAAGTGTCTGAGTGTGAACGTTAATTTAACTGTTTTTCCATCATTGAGAACCAGCTTATTTGCATTTTAAACCATTTTTGTAAGTGTGATAAGCTGTCATTTGTTTTATTTATAAGAGAATATAGGTCCACATGACTATTTATAAGAGCTGTATCATCAAAAAATAGGCTTAAAGAGGAGTGTGGTATTGAAGTCCTTATGTCATTTATGTAGATTAAGAAAAGTAACGAGGCTAAGAATGATCCTTGTGGTACCCCAGACCCCAGACTCTACCCTTTTTCTGGAAGAGAAAGATTTAAAGAAAGTTGACTGGTAACGATTTGATAAATAGTTTTGTAGAAAATGAACTGCACTTTGACATGTTATAATGAGGCATCTTTTCTAATATAATTTCAATGCCTTTGAGAGGTCACAATATACAACCTCCACATATTGTCCCCTCTCAAAGGACCCGACTATGCCATCCACCATCCTCAGTAGAGCCTGCTAGTTGACTTTCCCATTCTGAACCCAAATTGACATTCATCAAAAAGATTGTTCGACTCAAAGTAATAATTATATAGCTGCTCTCTTAAAATAACCTCAAACACCTTCGATAACACAGGTATTAATACTATGGTCTGAAGTTATTTGGGTCATCTAGGTTTCCCTTTTTGGGTATTGAAATAATTTTTATCAACTTAAACCAGTCTGGGTAAGTATAAGTACTTTCCCTACCACATAACTTAAATAATTTTGTAAGAGGTGGAATCAATAAGTTTTTTTAGAGTTTTTGTAATTTCAATATTTATATTATAAATATCTGTGCATGGTTTATTTTTTATTTTATTAAATGCATCTCTCATCCTAACCTCACTGATTTCCTGAAAGGAAAATGTTGGGGTATTTGGATTTTCAGAAGAAACATTTTGTTTTTTTAAAAAGTCGTAATAGGTTGAGTCACATGTTGGGATTTGATATGTAAGGTTTTTGGCTATATCTGCAAAATAAGTGTTAAAATCATCTGCCTTTAGGGAAGTTTCATAACTTTTGTTTCTTTGCTGATTGCAATGTGAATTTATAATTTGCCAGGATGATCTTGATATATTATTTGAGTTTTTAATGAAATTTGCATTCGCATTTAACTTTGCATCATTTATTTTTTGTCTATATTTATTCCTGAATTCTCTAATATAATCAAGCAAAGATCGGACGGTTTTAAAATATACATTTCATTTAATAGTCTTAAGCTTTCTCTCATGTTGTGAATTTCACTGTTAAACCATTTTACGTTGTTAATGGTTCTGGTATTTTTGGTATTATGTTTCTTTTTAACATATGGGAAGGCAATTTCTACATTATATACTATCAAGTTTAAAAATATATCAAATTTATTGTTAGGTGTTAATTCCTAGTTTTGAACAAATGACTAGTCGGTATTTTGAAGACGGTTATAAACGACATATTTCCCATGTTTAGTGATGGGTCTATATGCTATGCAGTCACAGGCCTCCACTTGCATGTCAATTGATAAGTTTATTGCGAAGTGATCACACAAGAAAGTATGTTTTACTTCCAACTCCTTAATATGTTCACTAGAAAAAATTCTGAATTCGTTGTCAATAGTGTTTGTTTTATAAGTTGGTGCAAACACCTGTTCCTCAAAACCAAAACCCCTCATTAAATCATTTGCATTTGTAGTTCTAAGATTAAAATGAGTATTAGTCACCATTAATAATAATGCGGAAATCCCTATCAATCGAAGAAAGTAATACTGACAATGTTTCAAGACAAACATGTATGTTGCCACTTGGTGGTCTGTATACTGTTATAATAAGGCATCCCAATGACATAATTTCTATAGCAGCTATTTCAATATGGTTTTCTACTGATTTAGATGTTAGGTCCTCCCTATTTTTAAAGGGTATATGAGGCTGTATTAAGATTAAGGATCCCCCATAGGGGCTTGAGTTTCTGCAGAAATATGATCCTATGAGATAATTGTTTATTTTGAGCGATGCCAATTCAGGCTCTAATAAAAGGTGTTCGGTAAAGCATCGAATGTTAAAGTCATATTTCCCAGACAAACAAGATTCACTTTCACCTGTTTTGTTTCTTACATAGAACTATCCTTGTGGTCTTGAAAATTTACAATGTCAAGTAACTTTTTCTTTTTGGCAGCAGTGATGCTGGGTGCTGCTAAATACCTGTCAAACCTATCTAGCCATGTTTCTCGTGCTACCTCAACGTTTGTTGGATTTAAATGAATGCATATTAAATGGAGGTGCCAAAGCTATTTGTTCGTTTATGATTAAGCGGTTCGTTCTTCGGTGTTTTGCTTGTTCTAAATGTAGTTTCTAATTCTAACCGAAGTAGTAAGGCTGAATATAGTTGCGTAATAATTCTAAAGTCAACATAATTCGCTTAACTAATGTATGTTAATTTCCGGCACTGATGACAATCTGCAATGTTCAAATTTCTGTTTCAGTGTTCATTTTCTTTTATACAGGTACCGTACGGACATGGGATTTTTATACAGAAGGAAAACTCCACAAGCAGATAATTAAATGCAGAGCACAGAACGGTTTAAAAGTATCACCAACTGCTGTCAGTTATAATCGAGAAGGCAAAGTTATAGCTTGCGGTTGTGCTGATGGATCAATACAATTGTGGGATTTTAGGTATGGTATTGTGGCATTGTTATAATGTAAATATGTTCTATATTGTTGTGGAGGATTCATTCTTACCCTGGAATTGATTGCCTTTGGCTCCACAAATGATT
>MU181986.1:692839-706214 GCA_016904865.1 Pissodes strobi
CCTGGGCCGAAGTGGCTCTATAACAATTCAAACCAAATTCAATCATTCGTGGAGCCAAAGGCAATCAATTCCAGGGTAAGAATTGTTATAATGTGCCAGTTCTATTAACTGTGCGTTCTTGTCAAACGCCATAATGGTGTGATTGATTACAACTTTAAAATCAACATCGGATCATTATTAAACGATGTTATTTAGTTTTCATAAACATTTTTAGAAGAAGTTCTGTTGCCCCAGCGAGTCAAATAAGGAAAGCTCATCAACCTGTTGAAATATCAAGTATAGCTTTTTCACATGTAGGAGATAATTTATTAACCAGGAGTTTAGACGAATCGCTTAAGTTGTGGGATATTAGAAAATTTAAAAATCCGGTACATGAAGTAGGAATGTTGTTTGCTAGATATGACACGACAGATGCTATTTTCAGTCCTAATGATGCTATGGTGGTTACTGCAATGTCGTTAAGAAAAGGTCAGTAGGTTTAATTACTAACTTTATTAACCGATAATTCAATTTTACAATTGTTGTGATAATATAAATATCGTGTTAAGCATCAGGAAATATAAAGCAGTCTGTCACGATTCACCGTTCATCAGAAACCCATTAAATCACCTTAATGTTTACCTTCGACTCGATCAATCGTTAAAATGTATGACTTAATATACAGAAAAAAAAAACAAGTTCTCTGAGATACCCTGTATCGAATATATTAAAAAAAAAACAAACCCAAGAACAATGTTTTAGGTGACAAAACTGGTTATATCAATTTCTATGATACGAACACTTTTAATCTGTTGAGGGCAGTGCCCGTAACGTCATCTCATACTATCAAAATCAACTGGCATACGAAACTAAATCAAATATTCGTTGGGACTGGAGATGGCCTTATTAAATGTTTCTATGATGAAAATAGAAGTCTGCGAGGCGTAACGTTGTGTGTCGTAAAGGTAAGTAACATGTAATTAAAACACAAAAGAAATATTTTTGCTAGTTCTTGGGATGCCCTAATCCTTAAAACAACTTTCACTTGGGCAATGGACTGGACTTATTTATTGAGGTTAAGGAAAATAAGACGTTAAAAATTTTTGTTTACTTAAAGTAGGATCATTGGCAAGCTGCAGATCTTTGAATCGTCAATTTATCAGTTGAATTATTCCTAAACAGGTATTTTTAGGTTTGTTCCAACAGACTAGAAAACAGTAAGAGGGACCGTCATTTTTGAAGGCGACAAATAGCCTGCTACTGGAAATTTCTATGTACAGTTTTCATGGTCAGTTGGAACATACCTGTTGTTACGTAAAAAACTAATATCGTTATATATATGAATTATGGCTTTCGTTAAATCTGTCGTATTCCAATTAATAATATTTCATGAATGAGTGTATTTAGATGTATTTTTTTAATAATGTGGGCGCATATAAATGACCTTCATGTTTTAGACACATAGAAAAGCACAACATTCTGAGGTAGTAAGCAGTCAGCAAGTGATAACACCACACGCCTTGCCGCTGTTTAGGCAAGAGCGAAGAAAAACTAGCAGGAAACAAATGGAAAAGGATCGATTAGACCCTGTGAAATCGAAAAGGCCCGATCTGCCTATAACGTCAGGCCAAGGTAGGATTTTTTGTAATAATCTCTTACAAGATATCAGAGCTTTTGGTCTTGAGACATTCTCAGTGGTACTTTTTCCGTAAATATTTCAAAATAGTCTCAATTACATTGAAAAATGAATCGCTTTGAACTGTAGATGAAATAATTTAATTATGTACATTTTGTTTTCTAGGTGGTAGAGTTGCCTCCAGTGGTGGTACTTTGAGCAGTTTCGTTATAAGAAATCTAGGTTTAAGTAAAAGAGTTGATGATGACCAGGACCCAAGAGAAGCCATTCTTAAGTATGCAAAAGAGGCTGAAGAAAATCCTTACTGGATAGCGCCTGCTTACGCTAAAACGCAACCTAAATCTGTTTTGGCTTCCTCGTCGCAAGACGATAGTGATGGAGAGCCAGAAAACAAAAAGAGCAAGCAATAATTAAGTATAAATCGTTGTTTTATTTTATAAATATATGTATATTTAAATCGTATTGTCACAAGTTAAATGTATTTAATAAACTGTAAACATGTTTTAATACCCACCCAATTGAGACGTTCTGAGCGATTGAATGGCGCCGCCCAAAGGATTAGAACTTGAGCATAATAGGGAAATCAATAGACACCACTCTTCATGCAGAATACAGCAACAACCAGTTTTACATATTCATATATAGGAAAATAGTATGTAGTCAAGTATTAGGTATGTATTCAACATATTAAAATGTATGAATGCATATTTTTTCTCAAAAATATTTTGCCTTCAACCAATGTAACCTCTAGAAAAAAAAATCTAAAATGGGCAGTGTTATGCTTTATTAATTTTAATAAAATACAAAAATAATATCACAGCATTTTATACATGTTCAACATACCCGCACTAAACATTGCTCTGTAAAGTATTATCTAACCTTTCTAAATGTAATCTTAGAGTTTTATCAAATCCAACACCTCTGAGTCTTTCTACATTTCCCGCGTGTATCCTAATTTCTCCAAACACATCTTTAATATCATCTGGGACAAATTTGGCCAGACATAACATCAACTGAAAGTAATTAATTGTGTTTAGGGCCATATTCTTTTCGGTTATTGTTATAACTGTTTGCTTAAATTCTTGCTTTACTTGAGAAAAAAGGGGCGAAGTTGTGATATGTTTAATAACTCCAATCGCGCTACTTCTTTGTGTGTGAAATATTACCACTTCAAATAATCCATATAAAGTTTTATTTACAAGCAGTTTAAATAACACAACAGAAGTAGTACTACTTGCTAAATCAGATACAATTTTTAATGCCTTCAGTAAATTGGCATCAGACTCTTTCATTGGAGGTTTAAAGAAAGAAATACAAATTTTATCTAAAATCACTTCTGCCATTTTTGAGTTTTCTAAGCACCTAACAATTGGCGAATCGGAAGTAGGGAAATATGGCAGATACTTTACCACCATATCTTTCAGAGCCCTTTCTAAATAAGGATCGTTAATACTGTTTAATTTAATAAAAGCATCAAAAAATTTTGGCCACGTTCTTCTTACCGCATTCAAACTGAAATTATGCAACGCTCTTTTGCCTACCAAAAAGTCCATGGGTAAGAGAAGAACTTGAACGAATTTTGTAAGTATGGTTATGGGCTTATTTCGATTGTATATTAAATTGCCACAATTTAGGAAGATCAAAGAAACATATTTATAAATTTCAAAAACGATTTGTTCATTATCAGGATTTGGCAAGTACTGTGATAAAGTTTTATCCAAGTTACCAAATGCTAAATCACATAATTTTAAAACATCAGTATTAGACTGAATAGTAAGTTGTTTAGAGTTATTGCCAAGATATTCTATAAAAGCCTCCATTGGTTCATCGGCGTCTTTTAAGCGATTTTTTAGCATTGGGGGAAAGATGTCTAACTTGACAACATTTCTTGTTAATTCACAATGAGATTCTAATGTTAGGAAACATATTTTTACCCAACTTTGTAGAATAATATTTTCTTGCTGAGGTGTCATAATTAAACTATCAGGGTAACTATCCAAAATTACTTCCAAAAACATTGAAGCAATTCTTGGTGATATTATGTCACTATTGAAGAAAGAAAAGGCCTCATTGGTTAAATTATTATAACACAAGGCCAATTTGCCTGCTATTTTGCCTATAACAGGTGGTGGATTAGAAGTTGTAGCTAACTGTTTCAATATTACATAAACATTATCTTTAAAAAAAGGTTCCCAAAGGGACCACGAATCTGCATTGCTGCATTTTTCCAACAACATTACAATTACATTTAAAGAATAATTCAAATCGGCAAAATAACACACAGATTGATACCTTCCTAACCAAGGGCCAAAAAGTAGCCACTGGTGTAACTGCATATTTGAACTGTGATTGACAATAGATTCTAAGTTGTTAATGAAATTTTTGATTAAGTGGAATAGCTTTTGATTTGTGGAAGCCTCTTGCAGCAGATGCAGTATTGATGGGGCTAGTTTCTCTATGGAAAGCCCTTCTCGAACATATTTTAGAACCTAAAAATATATTAACTATATGTACTATGTAGATATAAGTATTATTAAAGAAAATAAATGTATTGAATTTTGTTTGTATGTGTTACCTGTTTTACATGTACCTAAGCATTTACCCTCATATCTCTAATCAAAAATAGGATTTTGTTAAAATGTGGATGATAAATGGAGGAAATGTAAGAAAATCGGCAATATAATGAAATTAAAATTGGTGATTGGCAAAACGAAAATTTTAGAAAAATTATATTAAGGGTAGGACATATATAAAAAATATATGCATGTTTTTAAAGTATATAATTGAGTAACTTCAAAAGTATCTGAGATGTACAGAAGAGTGAAAGCCATTTCTTGTACCAAAAATTGACACAACTAACTAGGATGTAACTACAATATTGGTTTTCATCTTTGAAGTTTTATTTCTGAAGCCAATGGACAATGTTATGGGTACATTAAGAGCATAAAGGGGCACTGCCAAGGGGGGATGTGCCATCTGAATCTGGTGCACAAGCTCTGTGTAATTTTGTATAGTGAACACTTTTGTAATCCCTATGTAGTCGTGTCTGTGTGTAATATTTGTGTAGTTCTTGTGAGTTCTGTTCTGTAAAAGTAATTATTTTACAATAAACAACCTACATATCATGTTTTAATCGCAACCAAGATGCTAAAAACTTTTCACCATATGTTTTATGGAATGTGATTAAGTTTTCTTTTAGATATATTAAATGTCATTGGTTATAATCAGAATTAGCATCTTGGTTGTGATTAAAATATGATATGTAGTATGTTTATTATAAAATAATTACTTTTACAATAGTGACTTCAAATATTTTTAATATATTATTTATATGTTTTGTAAATCAGGACCTTAACTAATTTATTGTTTATGGTAGTTTTGATCAATAATATGGCAAAATTCAAAATCTTGAAAAAATTGTTGCATTATTTTTGTATATTTCGATAGTTAAAGTTCTTGTCTAAATAATATCTTAAAAACGCAAATCGAATCTGGTTTATCACCGTCGGAGGAAAATAATACTAACAATATAGGTACTATTTTAGTGGCATTGTAGTATAGTGGGGATCATTTGATTTTCCATTGAGAAATTATTCCTAATTATATTATAGTTATGGGATCCTAATTAATCCAAATTTGATAGGTATTATGTTAGTAGAGAAAACACTACTTAAAAATAAGTGACAATCTTAAATACACTTACTAAGGCTGCATACATATTCCATACTAAGGTAGTATATTTCTTTTCTTTTGGTAAATTATCCAAAAAAGCCAAAATTTTTCTTTCTACTTCATCGAAATGAATACTGCTTAAAGCCAGAAACAATATCATAACATGTCTTATGCCGATATCTGTCAGATCTTTTACTTTGTTTGGTCCAAGCTGAGAGTAAATTCTGCCCTTTATTTTACCCCAATGAATAGGATATTCTCTTATATGGCATAATAGTAGTCCAACAAAGAGTTCAAAATCTTCTGTACAATCTTTTGGGTAGAATAGTACTGTATCCAAAGTTTCAATAAAAGTAAGAGCAGAAGTATCGCTACAATTTTTACTTGAACAATTCAACCTTTTACTATAAAACTCCCAAATGGTCTGCAAAATGTCTAGTTTTCCTTCTTTGAGCCATAAATCACATATTAGTGGCTCAATCAGTCTAAAACTTATGAAGAGTGAATCACAATTGCTGTTTGCCTGGCTAAGTAATTCTTTGAATTTCAATTCTAGAAAATAATAGTTTGGCTTTATTCTTTCGCATTTAGAGCCTACATCCTCAAATGCTGAGTTAAATTTCTGGATGCTAGATAATTCTACTAAAAAACTGAGTGAGATTAGTGGTTGTTCTTTTTCCATAACTTTATTGAAAACTCTCCAAAATAAAGTATTAGTTACATCAGTTTTCTCTGTTATTAGTTGTATTGCTAGCCAGAAGAAATGCATACAGATACATGTATCTGATTTGCGGTATTCTTTAATGCCTACTTTGAATATCACAAACAAATTTTTCATTATATTTTCAAGATGTTTTTCAATGTTTTCCATACTTGATCCGCAAATGACATATAGGACCATCATATAATAGTAAATCTCAAGTAATGTATGAAAATAATGAAAAAATGTACATGTTTCTTTCCTTGAGAGTTTAATCTTCAACATAATACTTTCATTTAATCTTGCAGTTTGCACTATGGATGATGAGAATTTTTTAAGTAGGTTCAAAATTTGCTCCTGATTTTTTTCATTTTGAGAATGTTCATTTAATAAAACACTTCGGATTATGGCTGCAAATGCTTCATTAATAAATTCTCTTGATGACAAGATATCCGTTAATGAAACATTGCTGCTGTTAAGGACCACTTCTTGAATACAATACCATCTTGACCTTATTAAACGGATCAGAACACAAATTTCTTCTAGAATGCCATTGTTATTGTATGTGTGTATTCCCAAGTTATATGATTGCAACTTATTTTTTTCATCGCTTTGTGAATTAATAAATGTGTCCTGAAAGCTCTTGAGTAAAAGTAAAGGTTTTTTGTTACAAGATTCAAATAGTTTAATCGTCGACATATTTTTCCCATTAATATTTATTGTCCTGTTTTTTTTTAACAAAAACTTGTTTATTTCTAATTCTAATTGAATTGTTGCTCTAGGTAGTTAGGTTAACTGCTGCCTCTGCTTCGTTTTCGTTACGTGTGGGTTCGGCTTCGCTGAGGATCGACTAATTACAGCCCAAATGTTAACAATGTTGTGAATCGCATGCGCAGTACGATGTATCAGAATTACCCATCTTTACGGTCCAATGAATTGCTCTCAACCGGTCTTTTAGTGCAGTGGTTAGATCCTGTGCTTATGATACGACGGCCCGGGTTCGATTCCAGTGGCAAGACATGTTTTTTCAAGGTTATGTGTAAAAAGCTTTTTTCTTTATTTTAGGCTAGCCTTGGGTTAGTTTTTGTTGGTTGAACCCACCGACCTAATGGAGGTCGGTGGTTGAACCCCCGTAGTGAACGAAGCGAGCAGAGCGCCCTAGCGAAGGTGAAGCGAGAAATTGACGAAGCAATTTTATAGGCTGGAAAGTTGGAACCTACAGCTGCATAAGAATCCCAAAGGGTGTTTGCCCCCAGGACGGTAACGGCACGATTTGCCGCGCGCGATAAGTCGTATGCGACCAAAATTTATAAAGTTTGCATACAATTAAATGCGTGCTCGCCCACTGATTAAAATACCGCTGCGGTAGGCCGTTATCGCACGATGCCGCAGAAACTCGCGATTTGGCGGTCAGAAGTGGCGCGATTTCATATCGCTTGACATTTGAACGCCAATAGGATTAAATGAGCTCTCGCCGACACGACGATATCCAACGACATTTTCAACATTGCTGTGTTGTCATTCAGTGTGTGCGGTATTGCAAGCAGGTTGTTGTTGAGTTTCAAAAATATGCCTCCGGAGAGAAAATTTACGTATGAAATTATAAATTTAATTGAAACAGTAGAAAATAGAAAATCTTTGTGGGATAAAAGATATGATTCGCGATTGTCTCTAAATTTTTCAAATAATGCATAAAACGCGTCTTCCAAATTCCATTTTTAGTTTTCTTTTTTCTGATTTTGGGTATGTCTTGGGTTAGTTTTGGTAAGTTCCTGTTTTGAGCCCCCGTAGCAAGCGAAGCGATCGGAGGGCCATGTGTGAAGTGAAATATTGGTTTAATGATAAAAGAAAAAACGGTTGAGCCATATTATAGCGGATATAGGTACAGCAGCTTGCATGTGTTTCCGCGAATATATTCTATATCTAACCTCAAATCACTATTTAAATATCAACAGATGACCTTGTGAGAGCCAAGAAGGCAAGTAGCCAAAGTATATTATAATTTCTAGATGCGAGTAATGTCAGTGCCCAATTTCTATGTTATAAACCGGCAATCTATTTACCGTTTGATTATCGATTCTATCATTTCAAAAGAACTTAGCTCTGATGTATAAACAAAAACAAAACTAAAACAACAAAACAGCTGATTTAACCTGACTTCCAAATTCAATTTGTATAATTTACGCTTGCAGTTTGGAAGCACTAATTCGGTATCGGCGTCGGGTGACCTTGAACGCAAATTATAATCAATAATCAATATTTATCTATGAAGTGAATGTAAATTTATGCTACGAAGAACCTCGTCCAATGAAGGATTTCACCGGGGAGTGACTCTTGCTCACAAAATATCCCTTGTGCTTTTGCTCTTGCACTCTTAAGACAGTGCTCCAAAAAAATAGCTGCACCGTCCGACATGTACTGAACCTCAGCTTCAACAGGCGGCTGTCGTTGAACGATGCTACGAGATGTACTAATCAAATTTAAAACACAAGCATAAATTTAAGTTTATGTAATATGGCATCTTGAAATTGAATGGAATTGCATAGATAGATTATCTAGTCATCTGTAGACTAGGCCTAACTAAAGGGAAGGGAAAAGAAGAAGAAGAGGTCAAAAGTCAAAAAATATAGGTTAGATTTTCGTCTAAATGATAATGATTTTTTTTTATATATTATCTATGATAATGATACAGATACACAAATAATCGAATCGAACATCGAACTTATTTACTATTTTTAAGACTGATAAGAGACTGGTTCTTGAGCTTTGGTGTGGAGAACTTTTTAATGCTTGTCGACAAATGCGTAGATTACGAAAATGACATCCAATAATAATTCCCAGTTGTTTGTCGCGGAATGAACAGAAAGGTGTGTAACGTTTAGGATTCTCATAGGCTAGTTTTTCGGGGGCGTAATTTACGTTAGTAATTTTTATGTAAGCCGGTGCTATAAATAACATCCACTAGACTGAATATTTTTCTATTGATATTATTAGTTTGTTAAACCTTGAAAATTCTTGTCATAAATTCACACCTCGCCAATAATGTGATTTATTATTTTTGTGATTTTAGTTTTAAATATTACCATAATTGTATAATTCTACGTTCATATCATTAATAAAAAATTGTTTTTTTATGTACAAAGAACCTTCACCTGTGTATTGTAAGTATAATTATGTTTGAAATTAAGTACCGACTTTAAGTGTATAATAAATAATAAAAGCGTATAATTTTTAATTACGAGGATAAATAAGAATTAATATGATATGTTTTCTAATATATTTTCTTTATAGATTGACATAACATAGACAGCACATTAAAATAAATGGTTAATTTATAAATGGGTCTATGTTAGGTTGCCTGTGAGCTGTAAAGCAAGCATAATTAGCTGCTTCTTTGTTTTCATAATCTTGAAAGTTGCATAATTTTGTTTCAATTCTTTAGGGAAGTATATTAAAGAGTATTACCTATCTATATTAATTTATAAATCCTTACCATTCTCAAAAATAAATCCAGAACATCAAATTTAAGTGAATATCGCTTTTGTCATTTTCTCATCTGTTCGCTGTCAAGTGTAGGTATAAGAAATTTAAAGTTGGTGAACTTTTATATTAAGCTTATTATGTTGTGTCTTATGTCATGTCGATTTATAATTTGCCTGACATATTTTCATTTTTAACTTCTTTTGCTTATGCTACACTTATGTAATGTCAATCTATAAATCCAGCTCTTTAAGCTCTGTTAGTTTATTTTGAAAGTAGAGAACATATATTTTTATTTCTAGTTATAGGTAGGTACTATTTAAGTCTGATGTATGTACCAATAGGTATGATCTTTGGAGCCTATAAAACCAAGTAAGAAAATATATCACAAACCTTAACTCACTTAAGTGGGAATTTGAAACAAAGTCTCCATTTTTGTAGGTTTGTTTTGTCTGTTTTTCATTACAATTTCATGTCCTTTATAAATATTCTACTTTCCTTATTCTCAGTTTTTTGGGTTAGATCTTCTAAACCAAATCTATCATCTTCCCTACTTCCTGATTCAACACACTCTTCTTATCTTTAATATTCGAATTACTTGGACTAGAAGATTCTATTTTCTTTAACTTTTTTTAGTTTACTATTTTACCTATATTTATTTAATTCTTCCCGCTAGCTAATTTTGTTTGCTCTTTTATTATTTTTTGTTCTTCCTTCTCATGTAATTCTTTCTAATATTTGGAAGTTATTGCTACAGGCTTTTTTTCTTTAAAACCTTTTTTAGTTGCAACCTCCAACTTTGGAAAGTGTAAATGTTTCTGGCAAAAGTCTTTGGCTTTCAGAGACATTCAAGAGCTCAAAAATACAAAATATATACTAAAATACAAATGCAAAATATGCTCAACAATGATCATTTGATTATAGAAAATTTTGTGGAAATGTGCCACTTTTCTGGAATATGAATTCTACATTATTGAGCCCTTTAAAAGTTATCCCCTTCCTTCTAAGTATATACTTTACAAAAAATATTATTGAAATATTTCTTCCTACAGCACTTGAGTTTAAATTCCATTTGAAACATATGGGTATGCACCCCAAAATTTAAAATTGGTTTTGCCAAAACTGTTGTTCATAAATTAGTTCAATAATTATTTAACTCCACGATTGTTGATAAAAGGTTTTTTTTTGCACACAAAAAATTACACAACATTCAAGAGATTAAAAACACAAAATACACTCAACAATGATCTTTTGATAATATAAAATCTTATGGAAATATGCAAGGAAATATGAAATATGTCATATAAATTCTACATTATTAAGTCCTTTAAAAATTATGGAGGCGCGATGGATTCTAGTGGTATTTATACTCAGTAACAACGCATATTGATATGAAATTTAATAGTCGTTAGGTAAATGAAATGTTAAAAAACAAAACCTAAAAAACTAAAATGTGGAATATTCGTAGGTCCCTAGACATAAGTTGCTAATCTACAGAATGATATTTTCAATGAATACTAACAGTCCTACATTCTAATTTAACACCAAGAACAAAAACAAACAATACACTTACTTTAACCTATTTGATCCATAATCTACAGGTCAAGAAAATATTTGATCCCGTGCTCGATCCTAAACTTATAAGTATCGACATTCCATTCAAAATTATCAATGTTACTGCAGTGAGTGTTAAAAATCCTAACTATTCTACATAGTGGCGGTTTTTGGCCGTAATGTATTTCTAAATGGCACTGGAAACAGCTCAGTAAAACGAAGGGTTCTGTTAAGAATATTAAATTATATTCCTTCATAAACATATGGCGCAAATGCAAGCTCCTTCAATATTTTAATTAACATAATTAAGTCAGAAATGATTGTCCTATGCCTGAGTGATAGTACACTGGTTGTTTACATACATATTTATGAATACTAGAATATCGGAACCTGGTGAAATGCTGGTTAACCTCTCAGGCCTCGTGCCACGTTTCACCCCGTTTCATCTAAAGTCTGGCGTCTCGCTCTCGTAAGCGCTACATCAAAAGTGCCGACTGAGAGTGGACCTTCTAGTGTCTTGTTAATGTTCGGTGCCCTAGCCAAAGTTTTATAAACTGTGCCCTAGCCATGTCTGTAATTCAGAAAATAAAATGTCAATTGATTGGTTACGATTTTTTTTTACAGGATATCCGCACAGTAAGTTAAAAATAAGATGACATCAGATACTCAAGAGGATGACCGCCAGCAACTTGTGGGTGTAATAGATGCAAGTACAAGAACTGTGAAATTTTGTGTGTTTATTAGTCAGCATATTAAGGAAATTGCAGAATATGCCATAGATTTAGAACCAATAACGCCTCAAGAGGGATGGTCAGAACAGGACCCTTTAATAATATTGGAAGCTGTCAAATTATGTATAGAAAAAGTTGTTACTGGATTAGGACCAAAGAAAGGTAGATACATTTTTAATATATGTCATACTTTCATTATAGAAATTTTTGAACTTAATATTTCAGTTATTATTTATAGGATATTACGAGGGATATTTATTTATTTATTTAAGCATTTCTGTCTAACAGGAAATCCATTTATAAGACAATAATGTACAAATATAAGTGAAAGATACAAATTAGTGAATAGGTAACAATATTTAACACATTGTGTTAGTTCATAGTTATAATAAATTGTATAATACAAATTCAAATCACAAATTATATAAATAGTATATTATTTTATATGGAGGAAAAGTGATACTTTTCATGGCGCGCTCGTGTTTAACAGCCGAACGGAGTGAGGCTGGTAATAGAGAGCAAGCCATGAAAAGTAACTTTTCCTCCACATAAAATATGCTGTTTTTTCTTCAAATGTCGACTTACTTACTTATACATTTATTATCCACAGTTACAATTATAATGGCATACTAAGATATAGAGATCGCGTTTATACGAAGCTAGTGCCGCCGCTCACGCTTGCAAGCGTGATTTGCGGGGGCGCATCACTGTCACGCCTAGGGCTAATCTAACCTATCTTCTAAAACCTAGTTGTGTGCCGTTCGATATCGCTGCAGTATACTTTCCCGGGTTACTTACCCTTTAAGCCTAATCTAGTAGAGCATTGCCAAAAGGCTAACGTAATGATGACTTGTTTTGAGTGATGAAATATGTGATGGCTTTGAACAGAGGAAAATACCACACGAAAAAACCTCTTTCACGTTTCTTTGGTCTATTGGCCAGGGGCATGTAAATGCCCTATTGTGAGGGGTGGGTAGCTGGAAATTGCATATTGGGCGTTGCCCGTTCAATCAAGGAACAAACGGGAGGCGAGCTTCACCAAGTTCGCCTTCCAGCGGAGCACGCAGGACAGCCAGTCAGTGAGTCTGTGTCTGAGTTCGTCGGTTACTTTGTTATTCAGGTGGTCTCGGATCTTGATAGAAGAGCGACGTTGCTCTGTATATGGGCCCGTGTTTTGGTTTGTTCTGTGGGTCATAGCGCACGTTGGCCATGCTTGCCGTCAGTGGCGAGCCGCGTATACCAGAATCATAGAACTTGCAGGATACCTTGTCTATGTACTCCTCGACAGTGTCAAGGTTTGACCATGAGTGCAAGTCCATGATTCTAGTATAGCGATTTGCCGAAAAGGCAGCTCTAAGGTAACGGTTTTGCATAACCTGCAGCGCCTTTTTGTGCGTATTTGCCACAGAACACCATACAGGGGCCCCATACAATAACGTCGGCCTGACTATGGCACGGTATATGCTGACTTTGTTCGCAGGGCTCAAGAAGGATCTTGGCCTGATCAGCATATTTAGGCTTCTCTGAGCAATGGCGTTTTTCCTGCGAATTTCAGTCATGTGCCCTGTAAAGTTCTTTCGTTTGTCGAATACTATACCCAAGTATTTTACTTTTTCTTTAACA
>MU181986.1:706614-724851 GCA_016904865.1 Pissodes strobi
CTGCGCGATTTGGGATTGCGAGTAAATTGCCGTGTCATCGGCGTAGAGCACTAAGGAAGTGTTTGGAGAGGAGGGGATGTCTGCTATATAGTAGTTAAATAGCTGTGGGGACAATACGGTGCCCTGCGGGACACCGGCTTTTAACGGCCTAACAGACGAATTTGTCCTGTTTATGCGTACTGAGAGGGTGCGCCCGGCAAGGTATGACTGGACCAGAGCTGTCAGATACAACGGGAAGCCAAGCTCCACATGCATCTTGTACAGCAGGCCGTCATGCCACACCCTGTCGAACGCCCTCTCTATGTCCAGGAGAAGGAGCGCAGTGCTTTGGCCTCGATTGAAGCCCTGAACAGTGTCATGTGCAATTTTAGCTGCCGGCATGGCGGTGTTATGCCTAGCCCTGAAGCCAAACTGCTCCATGGGCAGCACACCGAGTCCATCGGCTGCGCCACTTATCCTGGACAAAAGTAGCTTCTCCGCCACCTTTGCCATGGTGGGAAGCAGGGAAATCGGTCTGTAAGAACCGGTTTGCCTCGGATCTTTGCCTGGCTTGTGGATCATTATGATCTCGGCATGTTTCCAAGAGGATGGGAAATGCTGTAGGCGAATGATGGCGTTTACAATGTGCATGAAATGAATGATGGATTTCTTCGGAAGATTCCGAAGAGTTAAATAGGGCAGCGTATCGTTTCCAGGAGCTTTGTTTCGTGGCAAACGATTTAGTAAGGCCCCGATCTCCCCCGGGGTGACAAGCAGCTTTGTCATCACCGACGGTGGGATGGGATACTTCTGCGATTTTAATTTGGATGCAATGTTTGAAATGCTTGCGTGGGCAGGAGTGGTATCAGGCGTCTCCCTATGTAGCCCCTCCAAGAAATCAGCGAAGGCCTCTGCTTTGCCTTCTTCGGTCATCATATCATTGCCGTTGTGCTGTATAGCTGGCATGGCTGCAGCGGCTCCTCTGATTTTCCTGGCCAGGCTCCAAAGGGAGCCGTCCTGCGGACTTAGAGAATTTACGTATTGCATCCATTTGAACGACCTGTACTCGCTTGATTTGATTTTTAATATTGTTTGTTAATTCATTTATGTGTATATGGTCGATTCTCGCGCGATATCTTTGCCATCTACGTCTGATGGCGTTTCGTGCCCTTATTTGGATAAGGATGTGATCTGGGAGGGAGTCTGCAGGGCGCTCTTTCCTAACAGAGTGAACTAGTGTGTCACGGACACGCTGGATGTTTGAGGTAAATGATTGGACTTGCGCCTCTAGTTCCTGGATGTTATCTATTTCGCTGGGAACCACCGTTACTTCATTAAGCCTACGCCTGAACTCTCCCCAATCGAGATTCCTGTATGAAATTTTCATTTCACAGGTCTCTGGCCGCCTTGGTTCAAGGCAAATCACGATTGGGAAGTGGTCAGAGTTCAGGTCATTTATCGCCCGAAGCGGCGGGATGTCAGCGATTCCCTTTGTAACAGCAACATCCAGGTAGGAGGGGGTAGGGGCCCAAGCAGGGTAGAAAGTTGGGATTTCGGAGCGGTGAAAAGGAGATCTGGGTTATTCTCTATTGCGCGGTACATCATTTGGCCCCTGGCATTTGTTGCTCCAGCGCCCCACACTACGTGCCGGGCGTTTAGATCGCCAATCAACAGGGACCTCCTGTTGTCCGGGAAGAAAGCCATGAAGTCATCAGGTAAAGGGAGCGAGCGGAGGAACGTAGGCCCCCGCAATACGCAGACCGTTCTCGGTCTCAATGCAAATGTGTTCTGCTACAGAGCGGATGCCGTGGACTCTTTTATATGGAATCGATCTACGTATCAGGCAGGCCACGCCGCCTCCGCGCGGATTGGGCCTATCAGATCTCTCGGTCTGATAACCCCGAATCTTCAAAACAAACCAAGGGTCTATGCGGGTTTCCAATATGAAAATAACCGAGAAAGGATTATCATGCACAAATTGCTTAAACTCGCCCAACTTGTGCCTGATTGAGTTACAATTCCAACTACACACTTGAAACATGAAACAGGCATTTATATGTTGTATTTTCCAAGCTCAACAGTGAAAAATTTCACCGTTGCCTGGACTATTGCTATTCTATCTCCGTTACATGACTTGAGCATAGATAGAAACTCATCTAGAGCAAAAAATAGCTCATTTATGTTTACTAAAGCGTTAATTTCATTTACTGTGTTAGAGAGCTTATGAAAATTTGCGTCAAAATTACTATGTGCATTTAAGTTTTGATTTATAATTTACAGGTGCATCTGCAGCGATATTGTTAGCACTTACATTTCGAGAATTTATGTTTGTATTTCGGGCTTGGGGTGGTCTGCTTCTTCCCAGGGTGTCCGGAAACTGTTCCTCATAGGACTGCCTCTCCGGCCGGTCTTCTTCTCGTTCATGATGGTAGCTTTTGCTTAAGCCCTGGCCTCTTCGCTGGCCAGCACGTTCTTGTCCTTGGACATTTTGCCATGCCGGCCTTGCCGGTGGCGGCGCTGGCACATATGTTTGCTTTTGTTTGGGTGGCGCTAATTGGTTTATTTTGTAAGTGTAAACCGGGCACTCTGTGCTTATAGAGCGATGCTCACCTCCACAGTTCACACACTTTACGTCATTTGAGTTGCATGACGTAATTTCATGCGTGCCCGCACACTTTGAGCATCTGACATTTCTTCTGCAGTAAGTGGCTGCGTGTCCGAGCCCCTGACAGCGCTTGCATTGCATGATTGGCTTTTCTGACAAACGGTTTTCCCAGGAAACCCTTACGTCTAAGATAAGTGGGCATTCTTGATTCAAACGCTTGAGGCTGTACCCTGTGTCAAGGATGACAAGGTATAACGGCACTCTAGTACGCTTCATTACATAAATACTTTTAGCATTAATGTTATATAAGTCATTTAACTCTTGTTTGATGTCGCCATCTAACCCTCGTAATACGAAGGCCTTAGTTTTCTGCGTTGACTCAGCATAGCTGTGATATTGCACGCTATCCTGGTCAAGACTTCTCTTTAAGAATGCCCAGTCTTTTTCTTGCTCGCAGTATACAATCACAGTGTTTTTTGTATATTTGAGGGTATATTTCGTGATGTTATATTTCTTTAGATCTGCCTGTAGGGCTTTATGGTTATTGAACTTACCCTGTATGACAATCGGCGGCGGGGGCTTTGTTTTGGCCTGTCTTTTCGGCGGTGACTTGTCAAGGACGTGTGCCTTTCGTTTCCCGGTTCGCTGCTTTGTGACTTTCCGGAGCAAATTTGAAGTGCTGGGATTATGTGACGAGTTTTCGCTACTTGCGTCATCATCCATATCAGACAAGGGCTCAAATCGATTATTCGTTGGGACTGATATTTGCCCCCCAACGTCTAATTTCACGGCCTTGATGTGGCTTTTGAAAGGTAGGGTCTTTAAAGGCACTTTAAAAGGGGTAACTTCAGGAGCAGGTATCAGGAGCACAGAAGGTGTATGCTGTTTATTCGCATCTTTCTGCGGAATATCGGTAGTTTCAGCCGTCTTTTGCGCGGTTTGGGCCGTTTCTTGCTCCATGACCTCTGTAGAGGTCGCAGTCTCGGCATTTAGGGTTATCCGCTGTTGGCATGTGAGTTTTTTGGTATATTTAGGCTTTTTTCTGCCGGTGTCAATTTTTGCCTTTATTTGGTCTTTGTTTCGCATGTTTGCATTTATCCATATAACTCTGCATTCTCCTGTAGATTTTACGAGTTTTCTCGAATACAACTTCATCCGAGGATGCCTGCGAAGAACTCGACGCAACAGAAGTATTACAATCGTCGGAATCGACCATTTTTTAAGGCGAAATGTCGGGGATCCGTCCCCGAAAACCACAAAATTAAACACAATTCCGCTAGTTTTTACTAAGCTGTAGCCAGCCAGAGAAGCAAACTAAAAGTATTCGATAAATAAATACCCGGAGAACGTAGCAAAAAACGCGTTTGGATTCCTAAATCTGAGATTCCAATAATCAGTCCGATCTCTTGGCCGGCAAGAATCGAAATCCTTCAAATGTCGACAAATTAATGCAAAAATATCTCTTTTTAATAGTAATAATAATAATTATTATCAAAGATAAGTTGGTTTGCAAGGCGGCTTAGACCGGTATCGGTGAATAGGCACAGGTCGTTGCTATAGTAATGTAACATAAAGCTGTCAGTGGACACTGTCAACAATAATTATTTTTTTAAAATTGCGTCTCCGATTGCGTTTTAATTGCGTATTGATAAGCAGTTATTGAGTAAGTTCGATTAAGTTAATAACCAATTTGTTCCTAAATTAGTGATTTTTAGAAATGCAGTGCACAAATTGAGTGATAAATATAAATTTTAGTTTAATAATTTTTAAGTTGTTGACGCTTGCTTTGTTGTTTGTTTGTATCTATGTTGCTATGGTAACACTTTTACCTCCGCCGGCGGAAAAGTGAAAAGTAAAGCTCCGGCGGAGGAAAAATGAAACTTCACGGCCGCCTACACAGTCGAGTAATGACGGATTTACTGACGTTTGAAGAAAAAATAAGTTTTTTTAAGTTGATACGAGAACTGACTTAATGACATATGAAAAATATCGAGGTTGGCAACAATATTGTTGTACTGGGCACACATTTTATATATGGGTTCTCTTAGCATTAGATTATTTGATGCTGATGGCAGGTAGAATAAGGTCCTGGATCTTGTAGCAATAGGAGGAACACGGAAAAATAAACAACTCCGCAGATGATCGGAGTCTACCAAACCCCTAACTAGTTTAAATAAAAATAATAAACAGACATAATTTCGCCTTTGGGCAAGTGACGGAAATCCAAATCTACCAAGCAACAACGTATGATCGATACCACGAGCAGGGTAAGTACCATCCGTTTTAAAAGCGAGATATTTCAAAAACCTTCTCTGAGCGCTTTCAATAGCGTTAATGTATTCTTGATAGAAAGGGCTCCATATTAAGGATGCGTATTCCAGCTTGGACCGTACATACGAATGGTACAATACTCTGAGTGACTGGATATTTTCGAAAGGCTTGCACGTTCGAATGACAAATCCCAGCATCGCTATGGATGCTTCTCTTGTTATTTGAACATGTGTATTGAAAGAGAGTCACGGATCAAAGTACACGCCAAGGTCTCTAAAGCTCTCAACTCGTTCCAAGACTGACGACATTATACTATACTGAAATAGAATAGGATTCTTTTTCAAAGAGAAAGTCATGATTTTCCATTTGTCGACGTTAAGGGCGAGCATGTTATCCGTGCACCATTGATTCAGGCTGCCAAGGTCTTTCTGGAGCCTCAAACAGTCCTCCAGAGAGTGGATGGTTGAGAAAAGTTTAAGGTCATCAGCGAAGAGAAGGACGTTGCTGTTAAATATCTCAGTTATGTCATTAATAAACAACGAAAATAGCAGGGGGGCTAGGTTGCTACCCTGCGGAGCTCCACTGGTAGCCTCGAAAGATAAGGATCTATGTCCTCTATGCTCAACATAAAGCTGGCGGTTTGGAAGATATGAGGAGATAAAATTGCATAGTTTTTGATCGAATCCAAAAGCAGCCAGTTTCCTCAAGAGTATCGAGTGATCAAGTTGATCAAAGGCCTTTGAGTAGTCGGTGTATACTGTGTCAACTTGCAGTTGGGAATTTAAAGCGTTACTGGTATATTGCATAAAACAAGCTAGGTTAGTAACAGTACTTCTTGCAGAAAAAAAAATCCGTGCTGTAGTGGTGTAAGTACGCACCTTACCTCTGAAGAGATTCTTTCATACATCGCCATTTCAAAGACCTCTGCGAGCACACTAAGTAGACATATGGGTCTGTAGTTGTCGACCAAATCCACCCTGCCCTTTTTAAATATTGGACAGATTTTCGCGGTTTTCCAGCAGTCCGGAAACCGATCATTTTTTAGGCATAAATTGAGGATATAAGAGATAGGCTGAAGCAGGACAAACCTGCAGTGACGCGCCAAAAAGCCTGGCACGTTGTCGGGACCCTGAGTCATTTTTGGCTTGAGTTTGCAAAATGCCTTCAAAATATCAGAGTACGAGAGCGATTTTGTAGATAGATGTACGTTGTTAGAATAGATGGGCGGTTGAAAAGGGACATCCATCTTTGGTGAGTATACACTTTTGAAAAATGACGCAAATGCGTCTACAACCCCCCGAGACCCACTGCATTCAACACCGTTCAGGTAGACGAGGTTTGGAATGCTTTGTTGGCTCCGTCTGGACCGAGAAAAAGACCAAAACTGGGAAGGGTCTGAGCCAATGCTCGCCTCGCAACGGGCAGTGTAATCGCCATAATCAGTATCAATATCTCGTTTTATTTTAGCTCTAAGAGTACGAAACTGATTTAGTAGTTCGGTAGAATTGGATTTTTAAAGTTTTTTGCGAATTCGTGCCTTAGATTTAATGTTTTTTATGGTAGCGGAGCTATACCAAACTGGATACTCTCTACTATGGTTAATAGTTTGGGGAACACATTTATCAAGAATCGAATACAATGTTTGGTAAAAATAGTTGCAGGCGCCCTCAGGCGAAGCATAATCTTCCAGAGGAGACCAGTCAGCACCCGACAATAGATTATATAATTTATGAAAGTTAGCTTTGCGATAGTTGTAACATGTTTGTGTGTTTTTGGCTTTAATAGGTGTCAATTTATTTATTGATATGTTTAAGTCTATGCCGAGCGCAGGATGATGGCCGTCCTCGGGAACAAAAGGCATCGGATTTCGCGCAGCCTGACATGGAACATTCGCAAAGAGTAAGTCGAGAGTTCGACCATTGATATTAAGGACATAATTATATTGGGCTAGATTATAGAAGTTAGCAAAGTCTAGGGCGATCTGAACCTTAGCATCATTAAAACTGTTTTCCACATTGAAATTTTGTAGGTTGAAATCCCCCATAATTACTAGATTACTATCCAAAAAAAGAGGAAATGTCTCGAGGGAATCAAAAAAA
Organism: Pissodes strobi; assembly: GCA_016904865.1. NCBI lineage: Eukaryota > Metazoa > Arthropoda > Insecta > Coleoptera > Curculionidae > Pissodes > Pissodes strobi. Next base: position 713,569 of record MU181986.1, read on the forward strand.
GACTGGTATTCATATGCCGCGAAATTGGGGGGAATATATATAACTAGCACATATAGTGATTTAAATGTAGCAACAATCTTACTGCCAACTATATCAACCATAGGGTTTTGATCTTGGATGCCTGATACGTCAAGTTGACTCCCCTCAAACTCCTCAAACAGCACACCACCTCCTCGGGAGACGTTAATTTCCCGAAATTTGCGGTCGCTTCGGAAAACCATGTAGTAGTCGTCAAATAATTCCGCATTTAGAACATGTTCGTGGAGCCATGATTCAGTTATTGCTACAATCTGGTACTCATGTGAACTTGCTGATGTGAAGAATCCGTGGGTTTTTGTGTTGAGTCCTCTTGCGTTTTGATAGTAACATATTGTGTTGTTGCTGGAGGTAGATGATGATTTTATGTTCATGTCAGACAGGTTTATGCGTTTAAATTAAGTGATACGATTTTGGGAACACACAATATATTTTATACGCAAGTTATGCTCTCCAGAATCCGTCCTTATTTGAAGCTCGGTTTTTAGAGCTTTATACTCCTTTACTTGGGTGGGGGTTCTGTCATTGCTGAATGATAGATTAGAGAAATCCTGATTTTGTCTAATTACCCTCGAGTGCCGAATTATCTTCAACACATCAGATGGAGAAGACATAATAACTTTAATGGGGCGGGCACTGTTAGGTATGGCTTTCCGCACTCGAAACACTTTCAATGTTGAAATATCCAGGTCTGGAACCGCAGAGTGTATTATTTCTCATATAATACGCTTGTCGGAGGATCGCTGTTCTTCCCCTGCAATGGTGAATTTAGTTTCCGATAATCCGAAACCCATCGGGTTAGACTGGCGAGATTGACGGTCACTCAGTTCGGAGATATAATCAAGCCTTTCAGGCGATTGATTGGAATCATTCTTGGTAATGAAATCATTGATTTGCATTTTCAACGCCAACACTTCAGACTGGAGCTCTTCATTTATCTTCCTTTGATTTTCATACCTCGCCTGAAAATCGGTGTTCCTCTGTTCCATGGACAAGAGCTTCATCATAACATCCTTCAATGTAGGGTCATCGTTATTCGGCGGAGACGAGCCTACGGGGGAATCAACGATACGCGCGATACACCCTTGGCAAAACCATCTGCACCCCTGTGTGGATTTAAGTTCCTTGTTATAGTAATTCAAAACGGCAATTGGCATCTCAATACATTTGGCATGAAACCAGTGCGCGCACTTCTGACATAGAATTCCATAAGAGCCCTTCTTAACTATCGAATGACAAGGTTCGCAAATGTCTGACATTGTAGATTTAGTAAGTGCCAAAAATATTTGGAGTATATAGTCTAATTCGCCCGGACTATAACAAAATGCACTGCCCGGCAATTCACGGGCCGACAAAAAAAAATCCGGTTAAAGTTCACGAGAGCCGGAGAAAAATGATATCGCAAATATCAACGTTTTTATCGTCCATTGTGTTTGGTGTAAACAATGTGTTGTTTACAGCAGAACCTGTGTTCGCAAAAGTATCTTTCTCGTTTTAGAGTCATTAAATAACGATTATCACACAACACGGGAAGCACACAGAAGCAAAGCACCACCGATAACACACCGTACGAAGAAACAACCCAAGAGTATCCCAGAATTCGTGGGTGAGCTCTAGGATTCATATGAATGAAGTGAAAATAACACTATAAGTTTATGCAATTTTTTTTTCATACAGCCCCCTCCTTCGGAGATATGGGCTCCTGAAAGTAGCTGCTGGAAATCAGTTTTTCTTGAATAACTTTTAAAGCATTTTGTGTGATTTAATAATTTTTTAATCTGATGGACTGCTTAAAATGGTATCTTTTAAGTACATTTGTCTTATTTAATACGCCAAGGACGGACTAATATTAAGCTTTCTGTACCCATCCTAAAACGTACAAGCAAACCTGCAGAACGATTCGACATTCATCGAGACATTCATAGAATCCCATGAAAGATTGATCAACGTCTAAAAGTGACTGATAAACGCAAGAGGACTCAACACAATAATTGAGTTTATTATTATTATTATTATTGGTAAGAACTGTTCCAAATTGATATGTTTATCCTATTCTGCAAGAATACAATTTGCAACCTGGTTATTACAAGAAAAAATGGCAATAATCAGAATTTTATTGAAGCAAATGAAGCAGGATTTACGAAAAATGGTATAATTAATGCGCACAATCTACATATTTGGGCAGATGAAAATGCCCGTGCTACAATCATGGCGAGACATCAGCGGCAATTGCCATTCAATATTTGGATAGAAATAATAGGGAACCATTTGATAGGTCCATTTTAGAATTTATTCAAAATTCCTTACAAAATCTTCTAAAAGACGTTCCAATAGAGACCTGATGATGCTGCGCCTCATTTTAGCCATGCTGCGCGAGAGATCTTAAATAATATGTATCGAGAGCGCAGTGGACAGATCGAGGAGGACCCGTTGCATGGCCTCCACGATCCCTCGATTTGAACCCCTGATATTTTTATCTTTGGGGCTATCTCAAAAACCAAGTTTATTCAACTCCAGTAGAGACTAGGGATGAATTACTGAAAATAATAACTTTTCACTGCCAACAAATAAAAAAAAATGCTAGAGTAATGTCTGTCGAGGTTGTAGCAGTCTTCAATTCGTCGCGCCCGTGTGTTAGCATCCAGGAGAATATTTTGTTATAAATTTTTTTAATTAAATAAAAACCTTACTTTTTCGTTACTAGGAAAGTTAATTTAATCCTTAAGCGATTTATTAATGCAATATTGAAATAAAAGTTACCATTTCGTAAAAAACGGTATTGTTCTCGAAGTCAGTTCATATTAGCCATACCGAAAGAGCATCTTTCGGCTCTTCAAGGTGTAAAAAATGCCACCTATCATCTCAAAAATAATTGAATTTATGTTAAAGTATATAAAACTTATTCCAATAAACATAAATAAAATAAGACAGCAAAAAAATAGAATAGATATTTTTAAAACATTGAAAGCAATTTTTCGAAGTAGCAGCTGCTAGAAAATATGACAACTACCGATGCCATACCAATTTAAAATGTCCTAAGTTATTTACATGCATTAATCACATAGTCAAGTATATTTATTTGAATTGCTAGTGTTGTTGAGTAAGGGAATTAACCACGTTTTTAAGTGTTCAAACTTCAATCTCAAGTGGATGTTTCATCTTAAAATAGTTAAAGAAAATAAGAAATGGATTTCGATAAAGTAGATAGAGATAGAAAAAAATTTCGAAATGAAAGTTGTAGCATTTTTTGCATGCTATAAGAGCTTTAGGAAAATGACCTAATCCCTCTTTTAAATGAAACACACTAGGTGTATACGATTGCTTAGATTGAAAGTCCTTTTTCTCTCCTCGTGTTCAGTTACTGAAGAGGGAACTTCATCATTAAATACTATAATAAAAACTAATAGAAGGCTAGAAGAAAGGAATTATAGGCAATTAAAAAAGATAGAAGGCAAATAAGTGCGAAAGAGACCTTTGTTATTGATATAGACTCTTTTTTTGCCAAGATGAATAATAGGCGGAAACGCTCCAAGGGGCGGGTGGTCGAAAACTGGAATTTAAGCTTTCTATGAAGTACACTAACAATTTTAAAAACTGCCCTCCCTCAATAAGTTATAAATAAACAAATTGGAATCTATTTTGCCTATACTATTTACTTAAAATTGAAAATAATAGATAACTGAACATAATTATCCATGCACACTACGACCTACGAATTTATATGGAAAAATTTGTATAAAAACAATCAAAATTATGAATAATCATTTTTAATACATGTATACATAAACATCTAAAATAAATGATATATTGATAAGAACAGGTCACTAAACTGGGTTTTGTTTGATTAAATGTGACCTAATAATCAAGCTTAATTTAAATTCGTCTTTGTATGTGCTGTGAGTGTTGACCATTCATATTTACCTTACAAACGTTTGCAAGCGGCTCTATTTTATGAATAAGTGGAGAGAATAGGCAAACATTTGTAAGGTAAACATTTATCCTCCACAACAATATAGAACATATCTACTTGACCATTCATATCAAACTTAAAGTGAATAACACATGTTTATATGAAACATTAATTTTCCACTTCATATCATCATAGTTACTATATATAAAAGCTATTTATTTAGTACTTTGGATAAAACTCGAGCAGATTTCGTTTGTGCTTGAATACTTAGAAAAGTCAAGTTTTTTTTATTATTTACACTTTCTAATTTTATATAAGTTATGACACCTATATAAAGGCTATATAAAGATATGCATTAGTTCCACAAAAGTACTGTTTTTAGTAAGAGGAATGCGCTAAAACGTGACGTTTTAGGACATTTTTGTTCATATTCGCTATGCGCAGCTGCTGGTTAGGGAGGCGGTAAACGATCATGCGCGTCAGTGGCAAAGGCTTGAACTTAACGATCACGTCTTATGCCAATACTTATGCCCGTTTACACCAACTGTATTAGGTATTAGATAGAGGCTTCTTAACGCTAGGTAGAGAATAACTTTAAGCAAAAGCAAGGAGTCGTTTTCGCTTCCATCAAGCCTAATCTCTCCCTAAACCCGCTTATAGGCGTCCTAAATTTAGGGGTCGAAAATTATTCACCGAAAGTTTTAAGTAAGGGAAGGTACAATTTAACATCATTTTTCAGTAAATCTTCCTTCATTTTCTCGTAAACATTGTTTGGGTGAGTCTACCGATCTGTACTGTAAATTTCAAATTTGGGGATGCAGTATTGAATTATCTTCCATCTCAGTAACAAGATGAACAATATGTAAAGCAATATTTTTACCACATTTTAGCGGTTGCAGTTCAATATTATATTTGCTAAGTAGCAATGAGAAATATGCTCTTTAACGGGAAGCAGGTAAAGCTTTGCGCTATATATTGAAATATAATAGATTTACTAATGTACAAACTATGTTAGAAACAACACGTGTGTTGAGTGGTGGGCAGGTCATATTATTAAACTCAATGACGTTTGTATATAAAATTAAACACAGATTATATCCAGAACATTTATCAAAAAGCTCACAATGTATATCAGATACACATAATTTTTAAACGCGGTCCAGAGAGGAATTTTATGTATCTATAGCTCCCAATCGTTATAATTCAGAATGATGCCTTTCACTGTGGACTTGTCAAAACAACAGTTTACCAAACGCTTTGCAATTTATCGCAATAGTAGAAATTAGAAAATTATTTTTTTAATTTTGATTAATTTTTGTTTTGTTTATTATTTTCCTACAAGTTATATGTATAGACTATAGTTAGTGGCCCAAAATCGCCCAACCACATTAGATACATTTTTATACAAAATTACCATATCCTTTATCCCAACTATAAAAATAGTTGTACCAAAATAACATATTTTAAATTTTTATATTTAAAAACATATTGTTACACGTTATTTGGGATGTAAACCTATTTACATTTACCCTATAACAAATAAAACGCGACGTTAAATGTAGATTCTGGTAGATTCCTAGACATTTGGGAAATTCAAGGTGTGTCTCCTTATTTCTGTTTTTGTTTTTGGAGTTTGAGTAAAGGTTGTTTTTGCGAGACCAAGGAGTCATTTGTGTCTGCACACTCTCCGATATATTCACATAACTTGCACGACTCAACATCATCGTCGTTCATGAATAAAAATAATTGGAATATTTGAAATATAAATTATGTTTATTCCATCAACAATGAGAAACTCTGACCAAAGTTTGACAATAATATGCCTTTTAGGTCAGATTTTGGAATTTTTTTAATAACCCAAAGTATGGTATTTGTGTATCAAAATTAGAACACTTTAGTCTACTTGTTATAGGATCTCGATTTAAAAAATCCTTTTATATCGAATAAGATTATCCCTATATGTATATTACTTTGGAAGCCAACGATATATATGCGTTTAATTAAATATTACGCACGATTAATTCAGGTTTTTATCTTTTATGTGTTTACTGATAAGCTCTAATTTCATCAGTCAAAACGAGGTTAAAACTAGTAAATTTTCCAACACAAATGAAGACATATCTCCACATTAGTTTACGTGTATGTTAAAAATAGTCGCAAATAAAACCGATACTTCGTCAACACCTTTCCGCCTCGATTTTTGGCTGGTAAATTTCATCAACTTGAGCATGGTGCGGTGCCGGGTCCGTTACCGTTAACCCCCCGGTTGTCCAATAGCTTTAGTTTTTTAGCACCCTATGGCACCCACCTAGCACCCAACTTACAGAGCTAGCACCACACCCCCCCGTGAATTACAGGGCTTTTTCTCGGGGGGGGGGGGGGGAGCTAACGTAACGCGAGCCCCCCCCCCCCGTTTGTATATTTCCCTTAAAACTTTAGGACTGTCTACTATACACCTACCACTCTCTAGCACCCAATTTACAAAGCTAGCACCACCCCACTTCTAGAGTTTTAGAACAGTTTTACCGGGGGAGGGGGGGCTAATGTAACGCTTGCCTCCCCGTTATGGTATTAATATCAAATTTTAGCACCAAGTACGTTACACCTAGCACTACCTAGCACCCAACTTACAGAGCTAGCACCACACCCCCCAGCGAATTACAGAGTATTTTTACCGGGGGGGGGAGCAACGAAACGTAACCCCCCTCGTTTGGCACTGTCTACTATACACCTAGCACTAGCACAGCTATGCTCCAATTATTGTACCTACTATCATTAATGTTTTGAATATGTTTTGGTTTGATTTAATTTTATCGCATTAACGTGTGAATTTTTTTTTCTCTGCGACTATGTTTCATTTTATTACACATTCCTATTCTGGAATGACATATATTCCATGCATGAATTTTTCATGAAATTTCTTTTTTTGATTTTGTTTAAAATGTTTATATTTTTTATATTATTCAAAGGTTGGGTTGGTGCTAGCTAGTGCTAGGTGTATAGTAGACAGTGCCAAACGGGGGGGTAACGTTTCGTTGCCCCCCCCCCCCCTTCGGTAAAAATGCTCTGTAATTCGCTGGATGGTGTGGTGCTAGCTCGGCAAGTTGGTTGCTAGGTAGTGCTAGGTGTACCGTACTTGGTGCTAAAATTTTAACTTAATACAATAACGGGGAGGCAAGCATTACATTAGCTCCCCCGGTAAAACTGTACTAAAACTTGAGAAGTGGTGTGGTGCTAGCTTTGTAAGTTGGGTGCTAGATAGTGCTAGGTGTATAGTAGACAAAGCTAAAGTTTGAAGGGAAATATACAAACGAGAAGGGCTGGCATTACGTTAGCCCCACCCCCTGGTAAAAATGCTCTGTAATTCGCTGGGGGTGTGGTGGTTGCTCTGTAAGTTGGATGCTAGGTAGTGCTAGGTGTAACGTACTTGGTGCTAAAATTTGCTATTGGACAACCGGGCGGGGGGGGGGGGGGGGGGGGGGGGGGGCACTGTAACGGACCCTGCGGTGCCCCATCCTGTTGCCAAACTATATTGCCATAAATTTCAGTGGTAATTGGTCTAAAATAATCTCAATATCATTTTGATTAAGATTTAGGTATCGTTCTCCAGTTAGGGATTTATTATAGAATACTGGCTCGATTATTCGGTTATTGAGTATGCAACAGCCGACATGAAGACTAGTCCTTCCTTGGTATTTAATGTTTTGAAATTTCTTGGGATTTTCTGCTGCTGTTATGTCGGTTGAATATGCCGGATGTTGTAAAGGTGGCTTCGTCCAACGAATTTTCTTAAATAGATCTTGTTAAGTTCGGTACTAGAAGGACATCATATGGGACATAGTTAAAGTATTTCAGCGTTCTCTGAACAGTCGCAAAGTTTACGACTTACCCGAGTATTCTTGGTTGGAACAAATGATTTTTCCCTCTTAGTTCCTAAACCACACTAACCCAAACTAACCCACTGCTGCCTTAATTCACCTTCTTTTGGAAATTACCACTTTGGGTTCATTTTTATAATTCCGTCCACATTTGGGAACACAACAGGTTAACATCATGTTTCCAATTCACTTAACACTATTATACGCCATTTTTTAAAAGTTAACTAAATGATTGAACTTAAACCAAACTTATACATATTTTAATTATTGCAACACATACCTAAAAGCACCCTACAACATTTAATGAATATTCAATAAAGCTGCGTTTTCGATTTCTCCAGAAAAAATACGTCAGTTATGGATTTTGTTACTTTAAAATGGATGACCCTGTGGGGAGATGTGATATCACTTCCAGAAATAGTTTCTTTAACAATTTTATTAGCAGCTTCTATTTCATATGCCACTGATTCCTTTATATAGCTTTTCCCAACCGAGGAAGATTTCCAACGTTCATGCCATTTTAGATCTATAATGTCTGTTTCAGCAGAATCGTCAATAACGTTGCAGAGGTTGTTCTAAAACAATGCCCGATAAATTCTTCAGCAGTCGGAAGTTTACGGAATTTGGTTATGTCGGAAGGATTTTTTCTATTTTATTTATCCCGACACATTTTTCTTTATTTATCCCGACAAATTTTACTGTAAATTTCACAAAAGGTCTTTGATCTCCAGTGTTTGTTTGTTTTTTTTTATCGGCACACACGCAAAAGGAAAATCCTATGCTACTCAATGAGTGGTACTTGTGCGGAGAAGATGGTGGGCGTTGGACTTGAAGCAATGTAAATTGTAGTTTTCGGGAAAGACGTTACTCGGAAGTCCATTCCAGAGCGAGGCAGTCCGCCAGACAAAGGAGTCCCGCAACAGAGACGTCCTAGGTGTTCGCAATTGTTGATAAGCAGCTTGTGTCTGACGGGTGTTTCTGTTTGGCAGAACTCTGGGTGGAATCCTAAGTGCCAGCTCATGCGAACACCTGCCGTAGTAGTATCGGCAGTATCGACAGTAAGTAAGTTCGCCACTTTTCTTCGATGTTCAAAGCTATCAAGGTCTTTAGTCAACTCTGGGTCATCCACAAGACGGACTGCTCTCCTCTGTATGGAGTCCAATATCTTGAGAAAGTGTTTGGGTGCTGAGCCCCACACATGGGAACAGTATTCCAGAGATGGTCTTATCTGGGTCTTATAGAGCAATAAGAGCTGATTAGGTGTATAGAACTTTTTTGCTCTATAGAGTGCTCCTAGCTCTTGTGCTGCTGCCTTTTCAATTTTGGTGACGTTATTACGCCAAGACATGTTGTTTTCTACGTTGATGGCTTATGGATGAGGCCAGAGTCAATGTTTGTTCTGTCATTGATAAGTCAGGTCCTGCGGTGCTTGCTTTTTTTGAGAAGACAGTTGCTTGAGTCTTTCCTGCGTTAAACTGGACATTATTTTCCTCACCCCATTCCACGACGGGGTTTATATCCTCATTGATGGCAGAAATCTGATTTTATCCGATTGTCCGCGACATGAATGAGGATATAAGAGTGCTGTCGTCTGCAAAGCTGTCCTGTCTAAGAGATCGTTGATATAGCAAGAACAGTGTGGGAAATAATATAGACCCTTGAGGAACTCCGGCATTGATTTTAAATTCCTCCGAGAGATGTCAATACCAACCCGGGTGCTTCGATCCCTTAAGAAATTGGAAAGCTATAGAAGCAGTGCTGGTGGTAGTCCGTATGCTGTCAATTTGCTTAACAATCCGTCATGCCACACCCTATCAAATGCTGTGGATATGTCGAGAGCCACTGCACGAGATTCGCCGAAGCCCTCGATGGCTTTGGTCCACAGGTAGGTCACGTAAGTCAGAAGATCTCCCGTTGATCTGTGCTTGCGGAGGCCATACTGGCAATCGCTTATGATGCCTGCCGATTCGAGATATTTTAAGAGCTTTTCGTTCATCAGTTTCTCCATGACTTTGGACATGATGGGAACTAAGGCAATTGGACGGTAATTTGGAATCGTTTTTTTACCTTTCTTCGGGATTGGTTGCACTTGAACGCCATCCGGTCCTGTGGCCTTGTTAGTGTCTAGGCTTCTGAGTATTCGTTTCACTTCGCCGTTGGCGAAATACCAGATCTGGCATTGAGGAATCCAGTCTCACACGTTGTTGTACATATTGCCTGTAGTAATGAATAGTTTTGCCAGAAATAAGTGTTCTTGGTACATGTGTTTTTGTATGTATTTTAACCGCTAACATGTTTTACTTATCTCGCGACGGCATGCTCTGACAATTCCAAAAATAGCCACAACTTTACATAGTAGATATGTTGTTTGGAACTTCGGATATGAATTTAGTGATATCTTCGTTCGTCATTAAGGCAATCAGTTACCTTACTTACTTATGTCCACATTTGTGCTGAATGAGAGGGACCCATTTCCCCACGCCTGCCTGTAGGAAAATAAATTTACTTGAAGGAAATCATCATGTGGGTAAAAAAACACTTTATACGTCATCCATTTATCGCTCAAACTATAAATCATAATCTTGATGAACTTATGGGTGATGTCTGTTTCATAATTAGCAAATATGCAATAAACATTTGTTGATATATGGATTGTACTCGAGAGGGATTAATTGTTTCATAGATAAGATAAAAACACATTGCGCGGCTTAGGAAGGATTTATTTAAATAAGGGGGTGCTAAATTCAATTAAGTAAGTACTGGTTTTGTGTGCTTATTTGATTGATATGTTTGCTTTCTATGTTATTTCAGCGTAACCACTTTATTTTCGTTGTAAAACATTTCAAATTTTGTATATCGATTTGGTATTGCGAATGTACAAGTACCAGATGCACCAAACATTTTTGAAATTAATCATTTTGTTTTTAAATTATGTTCCTTCTTATTTCTACTTAATGTTAGATCAAGAAAATGTATTTGATCATTTTCTTCAATTTCAGTAGTAAATTGTAGCTTGGTATGAAAGTTATTGAAGTCGTTTAGGTTGCCAACTAAATGGATGTGCCATGGGTTTTCCAATTTCTTCCATAATAGCACAATTAGTATAAAAAACTTTAATATAACTTTTCTCAAAAGGTTTGTTGACAGCATCAGAAAATAATCTAGAGGACGTCTAAACGCCCCCAATAATTTTCACACTAAGTTACAATTTATTGCAGAAATTAAGAAAATGGTTAAATAATGTTTTTGATCTAACATCTTATGATGGAACAAAATTTAAAAACAAAATGGTACTCAAAAAGACATGATCGGATCAATATCTCAATTTTGACTTAAATCATTCAAATAAATACCATAATAATATACCTAACTGACCGAGCTACTGCAATTATTGCATTAACTAATCTCTCCTGAATATCTTCCTGACGTCTTAGAAAATGTCAGCAAACACTAACAAGC
>MU181986.1:749851-780186 GCA_016904865.1 Pissodes strobi
ACAAAGGGGGACATAACACTTGGGTTATGTCGTAGAACCGCGTAACTGGTTCTGGTTAAATGTTCGAAGGAGCACAGCCATAGGTTGAATTTATTGTCTCAGGAAAAGTTACCTTAACCCACATTAAACACAAAAGTCCAAATTTGATTAATTTTAATGTTAATTAATAAAAACGAAACGTCTATGTACAAAAGAGAATTTAAATATTGTTATGAACTAGTCAAATGTTTGTACTTAAACCTACTCTTCGTCCGACACACTTAGTGTCAAATATCCACACCAATGCGTTAAAACTAAATTAAAAACAACCGTAAATTAATCACTAATCAGTGTGATCACTACGCGTTTCTCTTCACACTTCTTACTAACTATAACAAACAACCATCTAGAGAACTGCTTGTAAGTGGTCAAAATACACTTTGACTTCCAAAACTTCTTCCAACTTTCACGATAACATTTAATTAAAAACAGAGCAATACAAAAAGGGCAGAGAAAACTTCAATAGAGTAATTTAGGGCTTCAGAGATGCAACTTTAGAGCGTAATATCAGAGCAGAGCAACAAAAGGCTCAAAGGCCATTTTGTTATTATCGCATTACTAAAAAAAAGGGCAGAGCAACTACAGGCTCGAAAGCCCGTAGACTTTACGTGACTTCTACTAACTTCTGACTAACTTAATTTTTTGGTTCTTTTTCTCTTCCCACGCACTTCTTTCGAATGCATAAAGAACCATTAATACATCAACACATTATAGAGATTAGAAAATGCAACAGAAACAGCCTGAAATTCGAGCACGGTCAAAATGACCTGTCAAGCTCCAGATAAGCGTTAATAAATAAGAGTTTTTATAGCTTTCATAATATACTCGAGAATGTTTTTAAGGGCAAAATAATATTAATATTTTCAAAGAGCATTAATAAATAAAATTGGTGTGACTTTTCACAACAATATATATTGGTTGAATGGTTAATAATCATCTAGGAATCTTGCATGCATAACTGATGTATTACAATTGCGGAGTATTGTTTTTGCAGTCGATTTATGAATGCTTTTTTTTGAGAAATATGTCTAAATCTCTTTTTTTGTTTCAGAAAAGAATATTGTAACTATCGGAATTACAAATCAAAGAGAAACTACGATAGTATGGGACAAAACAACGGGAAAGCCTTTATATAACGCCATAGGTAATATATGTCTTGGTTTATAATAAATAGTAAATTGTTTTAATACAATATTGTCGTAGCTTTTGTTAAGTTCTTAAAAAGTAAAGGGAAAGGAAATGGTATCAGTGATTTCTTTATCGATATAAAGTGATTTTTAAATGAAAAATTAAGAAAGCGCGCAAAAATTTATAAGTAATTTATAAGTAAAATGTAATAAGTACCTAATATATGTACTGAGTTAGTTTTCTATTGAACCAGTAGGTCACAAATGCCTACTAACTAACGCTTTTACCACAGTGAAAATTTTTAGTTTTTGCTTCCAAATCGTTTGCTAACTTCCAGGTCCCGAGAATCTCTGAAAAGGGTCTAGATAATTATATAAGGTTTGAAGAAAGCATGAGATAGCAAGGCAAACTTCGGATCAGGGTTTCTGTCGAAGTTTGCCACTCCTCCGTTACGGCGATATCTCAACTTTAAAATATCTCAAAGTAAAGATATCTATAAGTACTTCCCTTCAGTAAAACCAATCGTCATACTTTTAGATGATGTGTGTTTGAGCAGCAAAGTTGTTATTCCTTAAACGTGTGATACTATAGTTAATTCGCTGGGCTCATACCTCCACATAAAGTTCGGGTGATTCCTACTTGCCTTCACATTTTAAAAGCAATATATGCGTGCTTTGTCTATACTAGTGCGCAAGTGATTGTATTTTAAAAATTAGATGATAGTTTAATAGGCCCCCATGTCACTGATCAACTGACGGTTTTGATTATTTTACCCCGAAATGGTGAACTTTTTAAGCCTTTGTTACAAGTCCATCAACGTGGATCTGAAGCTACGGGGATAAGTGAATCCAAATTAAAAAACTATGCTGAAAATTGGAGTAACAGTGATATGGGCGAAAACTAAATGTATTTTTAAAATGTTTTACTATTATATTTCACTAAAATGATTTAATAGTAAACTAGGCTCTCTTCTAAAAAGGGGGCTAATTTAATAATAGGAATGAAGGAAGGCGGTACCAGTGAACACATTTATAAGCCGAAATACAACGATCCCGCCTGTTACTGAACCAACGACACCTTCTTATTTATAGAAAGGGCTGAACCGTTCCCCAAGAATTGAGAATTTCGCAAAACTTTATGGTAGTATAAGCATTTCCATGTATGTATTTGAAAGTGTATGGACGAAGCTAGATTAAACAGACTGTATTCTTGTTTGGGTTATGTTGAGTTATAATGACCGTATTTTAAACATTTAACTGAGTAGAATTGTTGAAATGAAATACCTATAGATGAAATGTGTACAAAAATTATATGGTTATGCCAACAAGGCGATATAGTCAATATGTCTTAAATTTGAGGTATTAAATTAATAAAAAAATATTGTATGCGCTTAGAGACACTTTCTTTTATATAACATTAATATTTTTTCTTATAATGGAAAGATATATTCATCTATAAAGTGACAGTATTAGGGTGACTACTTTGAACTCCGATCAGTCACTTCTAAACTAATCTGTGTCTTGAATATCATACATCTGTTAATGTCATACGGACACTGACAAAACGCTGATTAATTTAACGCGCAATTAAATTAACTAATGGAAGTTCAAAGTAGTGGCCCAAATGTTGATGGTTACATTCGCACTTTTTGTCAATTTGGACATCGTTTGCAAAAACAAAATGTCCTGCTCTTGATGTTTAGTTTTGTGTTTTGACGCTATTAACAATTTTAACCGGCAGCCATAAACAGTTTATACTTTGTATACCAGTAGAGTGGCCCATGACATATCTGCTTAGGTGTGCCGCATTATCTTATCAGCCACTTTAATGGAGGTAGAAACAAAAGTGTCGCGATTTTTCTGGTGCAGGTGGAAAACACTTTTTGATGATTTTATATGCTGCGTACCATCAATCAAATTTCCCTTTGCTACATTATTTATTATTTTTTTAAAATTTTAGTTTGCATTGGCACCACAGATCTAGCATATTGGTACCACAGTGAATGTTTTCAATTAGCACTTTGTATTTCAGCCAATTTTCGAGTTTTTAAATTTTTAATATATTTTTTTTTAGGTTGGAATGATGTAAGGACAGACTCGTCAGTGGACATAATATTAGCAAAAGTTCCCGAGAACAATAAAAATCATTTTAAACCTATTTGCGGGCTTCCAGTTTCCCCCTATTTTAGCGCCTTTAAGTTAAAGTGGCTTATGCGTCATGTGCCTGCCGTCAAGAAAGCTATTAAGGAAAAAAAGTGCCTTTTTGGAACTGTCGATACTTGGTTGCTATGGGTAATATATATATTTTTCTTTTTAAACATATTAGATTATTTAATTCCGGTACTTTTTTAAAATTATGTTGGCAATATTTCTTGAAAGTTATTGGTTTCCTAATCTTTGAAAATTACATCATGAGTTCATTATATTGTCGCGAGTAATCGTGATGACAGTTCTTTTAACTTTTTCTTAATGCCTCCACCGGTCTGTCATCATACGTTTGAATCGCGATGCCACGCCCTATTCAGCGTGCAGGGGTGTAACTCTGATGGTAATACTGGATTCTTTACGTAAGGTGAGAAGCGAAGATAAAGAAAGCACTTAAAAACAATAAAGTATATTAGGTAAACTTAATGAGAAAAGATTAACAATGTATATTGGTCAAAGACCCAACGATAGAGTTTTTAACAGCGTTTACTGGTCAGAAACTTAATGAGACTAGCCTATACCCAATTATTAAGGTGCGCATGCTTTCTCGACTTGAGGTATGTTTGATGAATTGTTTATAGGTCTTTTTGGTCACTGCTTTGTAAATATAGTTTATCTTATGTTGCGTTGCGTTTTATTTAATGTTAAGGTATTTAAGAGCACTTGGACACTACACTTTGAACTACTTGACAGACTACTTAGAAACTTCACTCGAAGAACCTTGACAGACTCGACTTTTCTACTGTGGTTAATGAAACCCCTAGTCTTAGCAGTCGATGTGGCTAACCAAGAACTAAGTTTGGGGTAGGAAAAGGATTAGAACTTTAGCAATCATGTGACTAACCAAAGAGCGGATTGAACCAAAAGCAGTCATGTGACTAACTCTGGAGCTGGCTTGGGTGAGACCAAAAGTCTGACGAACTGAAGGTTTGCCAGTGTATTTATATTAGAGAAATTGCTGATCATTGCATGCTTAAGGTTCATAATCGCTCCCGTTGACTGCTCGCGTTGTTTATAGTTTGCTTTTAATGTTTATTAAATAATTTCAAGTTCAAACTTGGGACAGGGTGATAATTAGTTAGTAGCTTTATGAATTATTATATTTGACAATATAGTATCGCAATGTTTTGTTCAATAGGCATATTAACAGGTGTTTGCACTGAAAATATGGAAGGTCAAAATGGGTGTATCTTGTCGTTAAATTTCTAACAAAAGAAGCTAACACGTAGCACCAAAGCTTGGGAAACTTTTTTCTTCATTTCAGGTTAAATGAAATCATGTGGCAAAATGAAAAATATCAGATGGTGTTTTCTTAAGTAATGTTGACGCAATAGTCCATTTATACTTCAGTTTATAGTCAATAATGTGTTTATTTTCATTGCGATATAGGCTATATCGCGCGTTATCGTAAACTCTTCAAGGAAAAAGAGATCAGAATTTAAAAAAAAAACAATTATTTACCTGTGTAGGGGTAGCCAGTTGCTTATCGCTAGATAGCTTTACAGTTGGGCGAGAAGGCCTCTGTAAGAGATTAAAAAGGAAATAAAAAATCCGCCCACGTGCGTCACCAGAAAGACAAAAAAAAATGCAAAAAAATCTCAACTCATCTCGCTAAAGCAGCATTCAAATCCCACAAAGGGCAGTTTCAGACACCAACACTTAAGAAAAGATAAGGCACAGATATAGACTGAAACTATTAAAAATGGCCCGGTTGGAAAATCCCATCAAAGGTAAAATCAAAAATTGATTCCAACCGGTACCCAAAAGAAACTGCTTGACTCACAGAAAGATATAATTCGACGTAGAGTGACGCCAACAAATCGGAAACTCGAGAAACAGAGAATCCCTACTTCGAATATCTCGCTCCACCAATGAGTGCATGGCCTGACAAATCACATGTTCCTCTCAATAATTCATCCAAGGGAATTAGACAATGGAAACCTGGGATTTCGATGTATCTGCATCTACCAAAAAAAAAAAAACACTCAGAGTAGCCAAAAAGAGCATTGTCATTAAACCACTCCATCTAATGAAATTTCCTAATTATTCCGATGGCAATTAAGTAACTGCGCGTGATGCCTAACTCCAAAAGAGTATGTGCTACGAACGCCGGAAACACTAAAAGCCACCGACTTTACTTTCGGGGGTCCTCACGCGCCAAATTCAATTCGTTCGAAATTGAAATTTGTTTAGCGACGCAAATTTTATTTTTAATTGTCTCGATCCGGATATCGGAGCGAAGCCGGACGGAATCTACGAGGGTTTTTCGCTAGTAAATATAAATGCGCTTGAAGCTATAGGAACGGTGATGAATTCTAAGGTTATTTACGCTTCGATAATATGATAGCCAAATCGGCCCGTGATATTTTGTTGATGATTTTTGCAATAAGTAGGTGATCTTCTGAATGGAAAGCTTTTAAATAATATCTAAAATCATAAACCTATTATTCATTAATTTTTTTTTCATTATGTAATATATAGGCTGTCTTCTGAATTTAACGATTTTAAACAATATCTGAAATACTGATTTTTATACTATATTTTGCAAGTTTTTATACACTTCATTATTTTGCTTTTAGAACCTAACTGGTGGTCCAAAGGGCGGTAAACACTTAACAGATGTCACAAATGCCTCACGAACATTCCTAATGAACCTAGAAACGCTTTACTGGGATGCTCAGTTACTTAGTACTTTTAGAATACCACTATCACTCCTTCCAGAAATACGAAGTAGTTCAGAAATATACGGAAAAATGTGTGACGAGTGGCCTTTACATAATGTTCCTATTTCAGGGGTAAGTAGAGTATGAAATTAGAAATTTTACATGATAATAATAATGATGCAGCACCCGCTAACCTCAAATAGTTTCATTAATATTTTTTATTTATTTATCAAATAAGTATGCTACCGAATCAAAAATTTCAAATGGTAGGTACCTAAGTTGGGCTAGGATATGATTAAATGTATTAATAATCTCTTGATGTAACTCGTCTATAAAAAATGTAATTCGGTATTGCAGTTAAAACTATCGTAATTTCAAATTGTACATTACAATAAGACGTATGAATAAAAAAGGAATACAAACAAATATAACACTAAAACGAGCCAATAGGACAAACGACTAAAACAAATGAATGGACAAATCAGTAGCAGTGCAATGTAATAATTCTCTTTAAATTTAAAAGTGAACAAGCAAGTATATCGTATGAGGAAAAATCTATTATAATTCTTTAACATCCTGATTATGAAAGCAGTTGATCTTATGTTTTGGTTCCGTAAAGAGTTACATTTGTCTTATATGCTTTATCGGAATCCGAAACGACACAGCCCCAAAGAGCTTGCTGTGATCAATTAGATTGTGGGTCAATTTATGTTAGAAAATAAGCAGGGTTTCCTTCCGACGTTGCTCCAGAGATTTCATTCCACAGATCAGCACAGAAATCTCATAGATAAATCCCGCTGCAGGGAAAATGATGTTTAAAAAGAAGGCATTTTCGTTCAATTCTATTTGTGTAAAAGCATAGCATAGAAGGGGTGCTACCTCAATACTCAAGTACACTTCTAACTAAACAGTTATACAGGAAGGTGATTGCCTTTGTCAACAACGCGTTTTTATGGCCTCAAAAGCCTTGCTGACAGTGTGGCATTTATGAAGGTTAAAAAATAATATGTTGGGAAATGACTCCCAAGGCACTGATTGAGGCTACTCCAAGTTTTCACCTCAGTATTCATCGGATTACGGACGGTGAAAAATGCAGTGTTTTACACATTTTGATGTTAAGTTTCAGTAGAATAGCACCGCACCAATCAACCAGACGAGTCAAATCGTTTTCGAGAAATTTTGTGGATATGCAGCGAAAATTTTTTTTCGCCCCCATAAAGTGCAGAAAACCACATAGGTCTCTTTCTAGTAAAAATGTTGAAATATTTCGCGGCCCACTGCACACATGTTTTTGGATGAACACTACAACTTTGAGAACCATTGATTCTAGGTATACTATTGATTAGAAATGATAATGTGCTTTACTATTTAAAATGTTTTTCTAAGAAAATTAATTTATATAATTTCGCTGATTTGTTTAATGATAATTTTTGGATTCCCTGCATAATCTTGAAGACAATAATACCACCATTATGTGTGGTGCTAAAATGGCAGTGGGTTGCGCACAGTCTGTTTATTTATTTCCGGTAACTGTGCATGAGGTTGAGAATATTATAGGGGTAGTTTCAAAAAGGGATTCTGCATGCTGGGATGAAATTCCCTGTTCTCTGCTTAAACATGTTTGTAAAACCATTGCCCCAATTTTAGCTTACTTAATTAATATTTCATTTAGTGACGGAGTTTTTCCTGATATCTTAAAAGTTTCAATTAATACCAATACACAAAAAAATATGATAAGGAGAGCATTGCGAACTATAGGGCAATCTCCTTACTCCCATCATTTGGAAAAATGTATGAAAAAGCTTTCTATGAAAAACTTACAAATTTTCTTTCTAAAAATAATTTGTTATTTCAAAACCAGTTTGGTTTTACAAATGGAGAATATCTTCCAACATTTGGAAAATAAGTACCTAGTGATGGGCTTATATTTTGACTATTCCAGAGCCTTTGACATGGTTGATCATTTAATTTTAAAAGGCAAGCTCTATCAATATGGAGTGAGGGGATTGTCCTATAGCTGGCTAGCCTCATACCGTTGTAACCGAACACAAAAGGTCATTCTTAGAGCAGAGAATGGAGAGTGGCATTCTAGCCCTCGAGG
The DNA here is from genome assembly GCA_016904865.1 of Pissodes strobi. Classification (NCBI taxonomy): domain Eukaryota; kingdom Metazoa; phylum Arthropoda; class Insecta; order Coleoptera; family Curculionidae; genus Pissodes; species Pissodes strobi. The sequence goes on from MU181986.1 coordinate 757,987, forward strand.
TGTGGAAAGGGGAGTAGCTCAGGGCAGTGTCCTTGGGCCTCTTCTCTTTTTAATTTTCATTGACAATATTAAAATTTCTGGGGTTGCTGAGATGAACACACTGTCTTTGTTTGCAGATGACGTATTAGTAGTTGTCTCTGGTACTGATAAAGAAACCCTGAGTTGTAAAGCCTCAGCATGTTCCCGTGATATGCGGGTATATAGTGTAAATAATTGTCTTCCCTTAAATTTAACAAAGACTGAATGTCTTCTGTTTAGTAATAAGCCTCTTGATTATAGCATCTTAGTTCAGTCAAGTTCTGGATTACTAAGACAATCAAATTCAATAAAGTTTTTAGGAGTACAGATTAACTCAATTAACTTGGAAAGAGCAAATAGATGGTATCCTCAGGAGGATGAGTACACTTAGTTTTGTCCTATGGAAGCTAAGGTCATACGTCAATCGCAGTGTATTATTGTCCTATTACCATGCTAATGTCAATTCTATTTTATATTATGGTATTGTTGCTTGGGGGGCAAGCAATACAATAATTAACGAAATCCTATTGGCTCAGAAAAAAATTATCAGAACAATAACATTAAAATTTAAGAAAATGAACTTTTCATGTAGAAATTTATTTAGGGAGCTAAAAATATTAACCGTTTTATCAATATATATTCTGCAGTGTGCTGTTTATGTTAAAAAAAAATTAAATACATATCTAACAACAGGTGGTGTTTACAAAGAACATGCACTGAGATCAACAAATACACTCCGTATCCCTCAGCATAGATTAACACACATGGCAAATAGCAGCTATGTGTTGCCAATAAAAATGTATAATCATATACCTGATAATATCAAAGATGTGACCTCTATTGGATTATATAAACTTAAACTAAAAAAATTATTGTTACTTCAGCATACCTTTTATTCATTACCCGAGTTTTTTAATTGCAATTTTTGATGTTGTCTGAAACCTGATTGTAATGTCTGGCTGTCGGATAATCCGTAATTTTATATTATGTAATCCGTTTTTATACTATGTATGTATGTAGGTCTTATTGTATTGTATTCTTTCTTTGTAATAGTCTAATCTATAAGTATTCTGTAATTTTATTCAGCTGATGAAACTCATGTATAAATTTATTGTACCATGCTAGTGAATAAATAAATAAAAAAGTAGTAGATGTAAATGGTCACTGAATGGGAGTTCTGCAGGTTATGGGTTATCTAAGTAGGTACATTCGATAGCTTCTGGAAATGGTGGCAACACACAAGATACATTTGATTTCTTGCCACTATGGTTGCCTCTTGCCGTTGTAAGAGTCCACTTCTACTATACGTAACGGATTAAAAACTATGAGTTCAAAATGAAAGCCAACGTAAATATTATTTTCCATCTTCCCTATTTGAATGGCATTAATCAATAATCCGAAATCCAACATTAGCTGAAATAGCTTATAAATTCTTCCTGATTTTGGATATAGATTTTGGAACAGCTATACCCGATAATGGAATTGTACAAGATGAATAAACTTACAGTTATTTGAACTTCTAGCAAGCGCGGTATTATAAGATAAACAAGCGGGTGGTACTTTACGTTTGGTTAAAGCGAATTCCAGCAGTTTTCACACTATTTCCCGAGGATAGATTTCTGATTTATTAAATCTCATTGATTTCTCACGTTTAAAGTGTTTTTCCAAACTGCATCTTTTCAAGTTTTGTATGGTAAGATTTGATTTTTTTTTAGATTCTGGGTAACCAGCAGTCTGCCTTATTAGGGCAGAGTTGTTTCAAGGAGGGAATGGCAAAAAATACTTACCGCAGTGGTTGTTTCTTACTTTATAATACGGGTACTAGCGTAAGTAGTTTTTATATTTTTTATGTTTATTTACTAATAGAAGTAGTTTTTAGAGAGTTCAGTCATCACATGGATTAGTGACAACTGTGGCGTACAAATTTGGAGATGATCCGGCGAGGTACGCTTTAGAGGGTAAGTTATAGGCCCAATCTATTTTTGACGTCCAATAGCAATTTTCTTTCATGGCGTTGATGATTTAGTATTTTTCATACAACATAGTAATATCAGGGGTAATAAGAGATAGATTCCCAGCAATGGCTGATGGTAAACACGAAGGTTTAATAAAACTGATTGATCATCTTGCCAATTGAGCTATGCATGGATGCTAAATTGTCATTGCATTATTCATTATGAGAACCTGTCTTCAAAGTTAAAAAACAGTGAATTGTATTAAGTCTAAAGGAGTTAAATAATCACCAGGTTCTGGAATTTATCAAGTGGTCAAGTTCCAAATATGATGACATCGTTTACTATTCGGAAGTACGATTTGAAATGTTAATAAAGGGTCTTTAAAAGTCAGAATGTATACCAGAGATTGACGATAAAGATCGAGTCTGCGACTGTCATTTTTACTTGACGTTAATTATTACTACCACGTTAACGAAGGTACACGCGTCTGCAAGGAAAATACCAATTGATTATCAGCATGTATGATCTTATTCCAAATGAAACGTACTTTGGGAACAGCAGTTACGAGCTAAAACTTCACTCAGCTTCTTATCTTGTCCGGGAAACCACACATAATCGTCACAAATAAAATATACATGTCTCACTTCGAATTTGAAGACCATTTTCTATATTATCGAATGGCAGGTCATTTGAGGATGGAAAGTTGTGAATTGCATTTTATGCTTTACAATTTAAGGAAACGTTTGAACAAGTTTGAACTAATCTTTTAATTTTGTCTGTTTTTGTGATATTACACTTAATATGTTTAGTTGTCATAACAAAAATTAGCTTAATTGAAAAAAAATTAAGCCGTCAGTGGCCCTATAAATATTGAGCATGCGTCAGCTTGACCTCAGTCAGCTCCGCTCCCGGGTTCTTCATCTAGATGAAATTGTCATGCTTTATCAAAAATTGCTTACTAATATTTCAAATTTAGTTAAAATCTATTGTTGAACAATAGTGCTAATAAGTAGCGATATATTCGATAGTTAAAAAATATCAAGCCACGTGGAGAAGCTACAGCTGTGGTTGTCTGGCCAGGTTTCCTTGTTACGTAAATTCAGATAGTTCAACTTCCAAAATTATTTTTCTTATTGCAGAGATCATTGCATTCTACTTTTTAAGGTGTTTAAATGTATGATTTATATTTTGTTTAGTTAGTTTGACTGGGGCACATAATCCATGAGATAAATTTCCTTCTTCAAAAAATTGATACAGTCATGATAGAAAGAATTTGCTTGCCCTCAAATTACGCATGTGTATTTTCCAGAAACAGGCTTGGATTTGAAATTTTGTAATAAACTTCAGACTGGTATTCAGTCGTTGAATTCAGATTCATTTAAAAATACGATAAACGAAATATTGTAGCGGGTAGCGGGAGGTACTTCTCCATGATCCTGATGAAGAACAGACCTCCTCAGGAAATGGTGACCCTGCTCTTGCAAGCCCTTAATCTCTCCGACACCCGTTCCTGGAGAGATTAAGCCCTACACCCTTTATCCTATTCAAATCAGCTATCCCTTCCCACATCCCAACCCCTAGAGGAAAGCCAGGGGACGACTACCTCTAGTAACTTCCCAAAAGAATCTCATGGATCGATATCCGGAACTTCGAATGTCCAGGGTCTCGTTTCACACCTTGGTAAATTTGATATTGTTGAACGGGAAACATCAAATATCACAATAGTTGGTCTGTCCGAAATGCATTGGGCAGGTCAAGGACATTTTAACACCAAAAATGATAACACCATATATTTCTCTGGCCACCAAACAGATCCAATACATGGACTGGCGATAGTCCTTAATAAGCAACTACAATCAAGTGTACTGGGCTACAACCCTATTAACTCAAGAATAATCACGATAAAGATCAATGCTAAACCGTACAACTTAAATATAGTCCTGGTTTACACGCCAACTGCATCCCACAGTGAGGAGGAAATTTATGAATTCTACCACCAATTAGAAAGAACTATTAGGGAAATACCCAGCAAAGAAGTAACATGTATACAAGGCGATTTTAACGCCAGAATTGGGCAAACGCAAGTAGATGAACAAATAAGGTAATTGATCGGAAGTTGCGGCTTGGGCAAGAGAAATGATTCCGGTCAACAGCTCGTAGAGTTTTGTATAGACTATTTCACTAGAGTGTTTTTTACTGGTAAAACGTCATAGCAACTGCTCGTTTCCTACTGACAAAACTACTACCTGCCCGTTAATTGAGTGGTTTTTTAGCGACGAAACTGTGACAGGTCCATCAGAAAGGTGTCTGGTGTAACTATTATTGCGAGTTTGACAAACGTCATTAAAGCGTCTTTTTAGTAAGCTTCTGTTTGTTAATACGGTGCATTGTCTAGTTTTTCTCGTGAAATAGTCATGACGAATACCACTCGAGAAAAAATTGTGTGGCAAAATTATTCTCAAGGTTTTATTCAAGTTTGTTGCTTTTTGGCAATTTCGCTCATGACATTTTTCGCTCGTGATTTTGATACCAGAAATATCATTCGCGAAATTGCCAAGCAACAAACTTTCATACCTTTCGAAAAATTTGCCGACAAAATTTTGTCTCTTGTGATATTATACAGGGTGTCTTAAATACCGTGTGCCACTATTGCTATCTCCGAAACGGTAAGTGCTACGAGGTCGGTTAAATTAGAGAAAAGTTGCCGTTTTTGAAACCCATTCAGGATCTGTTTACAGTGTTGTCAAATTCCTGTTAGTTTCTAAGATACAGGGTGATTTATGAAAAATGTCTAAAAATATTTCGGCAATTATTACAAAAACTGTTCATTTTCGAGACACAGTTTAAATTCAAAAGTTATGTATTTTTTTCCGCTCTACAACATGGTGTCTTCAAATTTTACCTCCGGCGTTTCGTGTTCGGGTCACCACCATCAACTTAGTTTTCTTAAATACGGACCTGTATTTTTTATTTCAAATTTCAAGAGCTTCTGATGTCTCAAAACCAATGACGTATCGCACTTATTCGAAAAAATACTTTTTTAATTTTTTATTTAATTCCTACCAAAAATCTCTTTTTTGTCTCTCTCTAACACATTATGTTCTTATGGAAAGTGCCAATAATGTGAATTTTTCGAATAAGTGAGATACGTCATAGGTTTTGGGACATCAGAAGCTCTTAAAATCTGAAATAAAAAATGCAGGTCCGTATTTAAGAAAATTAAGTTGATTGTGGTGGCCCGAACACGAAACGCCGGAGGTAAAATTTGAAGACACCATGTTGTAGAGCGGAAAAAAATACACAACTTTTGAATTTAAACTGTGTCTCGAAAATGAACAGTTTTTGTAATAATTGCCGAAATATTTTTAGATATTTTTCATAAATCACCCTGTATCTTAGAAACTAACAGGAATTTGACAACACTGTAAACGGATCCTGAATGGGTGTCAAAAATGGCAACTTTTCTCTAATTTAACCGACCTCGTAGCACTTATCGTTTCGGAGATAGCAATAGTGGCACACGGTATTTAAAACACCCTGTATATGAAAATAACTTAGCCATCACAAATAGCCTATTCCCTCAACACCCAAGACGCCGATACACGTGGATATTTCCAGGAGGACAATACAAGAATCAAATTGACTTCATCATAACAGCTAGATAGAAATCAAGCGTCAATAACGTGAAAACTCTCCCTGGAAAAGAATGTGGAAGTGACTACAAACTCCTGCTAGCTAAAGTCAGAATTCATATAAAAGCAAAGCAAATAGAAAAAATAACTCCCTCCCTAGAACCAGGAAACATGGAACAATCCAAACAAAAATTGGAGCAAAACCTAATAACAGATTGGGATACCTCAAGACAGTCAAATCCACAAGAAATGTGGCTAAGCCTCAAAACAACTCTAATAACCACCAAAGAACAAGTGATACAACAAAGCAAAAGGAAAGTAAAGAACAAAAAATGGATGACCGACGAAACTTGGAGTGTAATAGAAGAAAGGAACTCTCTCAGACAAGCAGGCACAAGTACACAACAACGAAGAACCGAATATAGGAGACTATGTAGAGAAATACAACGGCTATGTAGACGGGATAAAAATCACCACATAGAACAAATATGCCAAGAGATCGAAAGCAGAGCTAACACCAACGAAACCCGAGATCTCTTCCAACACATTAAAGAAATTACAAGAGAATTTAAACCAAAAACGTGGAAGATAGAGGACAAAGATGGGAAAGTCATCAATGAGATAAAATAAGGTTTAAGGCTGTGTGCACGTGGAAGTAATTGAACTGAAACTGTATTTCGTGCTAAATCAAGATTTTGCACGAAATACAAAGTTTCAATTCAATCAATGAGATAGACGACGCGGCGACGTAGTGGAGGTATGGCGGAAATACTGCGAAGACTTACACACATGAAACAAACAACCAAGAATTAATACACATCCCTTCCATCGGGGAAATTGAACAAGAACTGGATATACTAAGAGCAGAAGTAGAGCAAGCCATCTGTTACTTAAAAAACAATGAGAATACAGGTGTAGATAATATGAGCGCAGAAATGCTAAAACAGCTTCCTCCAAGCGGTGTTAATCTATTATGGAAGATTTGCAATAGGATCATCTGGCAAACTGGACAGTGGCCGAGCGACTGGATTTAATCAACTTTCATTCCTCTGCATAAAAAAGGGTCAAGTCAAAAATGTAGCAACTACAGAACCATCGCACTGATATCTCATCCAAGTAAAGTTATGCTTAGAATCCTACTAAACCGACTCAAAAATTTCTTAAGAGTGGCAGATCCCAGAAGAACAAACCGGATTCGTAACCGGAAGGCACCAGAGAACAGATTATGAACGTACGACAGATCATAGAGAAGGCAAAAGAGTTTGGGAACCCTACGTTTCTATTTTTCCTCGATTACAGTAAAGCCTTTGACTGCGTGGAATGGTCTCAACTCTGGAAAGTGTTACGAGGCATGGCAACCCCGAAACACCTTGTCATACTATTGAGACAGTTATACGACAATAGCATAGGAATAGTCAAGGTCGATGGCAGGATCTCTAAAACCTTTAACTTACAACGCGGCGATCGCCAAGGATGCATCTTGTCACCCTTGCTATTTAACATATATGGTGAATACATAGTTAGGAAAGCCCTGGACGACTGGGAAGGCGGTATAGTTATCGGCGGCAAGATAATAAATAACCTCCGCTACGCGGATGACACGACCCTTTCGCGAAAGAGGAACAAGAGATGGCAGAGTTGATTGAAAGAGAGTTTCTGATTCGGTTTAAAACTCAATCGACAAAAAACAAAACTTATGGTAATAGATCGTATCAACAAACTAGCAGCCGCACCTAACACTCATGATGTAGAAAATGTAAATGAAATAGTCTATCTGGGTGCCCATATAAATAATGAAGGCAACTCATCAACGGATATAAAAAGAAAACAGCGCTTGCCAAATCGGCTATGACAAAACTAACAAAAATTTTGAAAGATAACCACATTACGAAGGCAACAAAATGCAAATTAGTTAGAACACTTGTATTTCCCATTGCCATATACGGAGCGGAAGCTTGGACCTTGAGGGCCGCTGACATCAAAAAGCTGGATGCCTTCGAGATGTGGGTGTGGCTCTTGAGGATCCCTTGGACAGCACGTAGAACCAATGTTTCCATACTGGAAGAATTGGGAATTCAGGAAAGGCTGTCAAGTGTAATAAAGCGGCGAATCCTGAAATACTTTGGACACGTCACTAGAAGGAAGGACGACAATCTGGAAAAACTGGTTGTGCAGGGGAAGCTGGAGGGGAAACGACCTCGAGGACGTTCCCCAAGACGATGGATCGACCAAGTTAAGGAATTCACCGGTGCTCCGTTTCAAGAAAACATCAGGAATTCCTCAGACAGGGATAAATGGAGGAAGATTGCCCAAACCACAAATAAATGGCAACCATGAGATCACGACACTTCAGCCATGAAGTATACGACTAGAGAGAGAGAGAGAAACGAAATATTACTCAAAAATTCTATATAGCAAATAATTTTATTTTTATTTCTTTTTTTATTCTATGCACCCATTATTTGTACTCTGTTATAGTTTGTTTTTTTTATACTACGTATATTTTATAAGTAATTTTCGACTTTGCTACAGTGTACTTAATATAACACGTACTCAAATGAACTATTACTCTTATTTCCGTCTAAACAATTTAAAAAAAAATTCGCCTGAAGTTCAAGTTTATATTCTGACAACTTTTTTGCAACGTTTACAACTATAGGAAGCGAACGTTTACTAGATTAACCAAACATATTGTAGTTTTATCAACATATTTTTTTCCTGACGTTTAGGAAGTGTGGCTGTAGCTGGTGCTGCTATAAAATGGCTAAGAGACAATATGGGATTTATAAAAAATATTCGTGAAGAGACGGAATCGTTGGCTAAGGAAGTATTTACCACAGGAGATGTATATTTTGTTCCAGCCTTTAAAGGACTGTTTGCACCATATTGGAGGACAGACGCAAGAGGGTGTGTAAGTTTTGTGTTTTTGTATAGATTATGAATATATTAAATATAGTCGCCAGATTTTTTATTGCACGTTTTCATTAGGTAATTCACTTGCACATAACTTTTTAGAAGTTAATAAAATATCTTATCAAAAAATACTGTCACGAATAGTACAATGACGGGGTCTCTTGGTTAAACTTAACGCTTCCACCAATCTGCCACTGTATGTTTTATCCGTGATGACACACCTTGCTTAGCGTGCAGGGGTATAACTCAGATGATCCGGAATTGATTTACGTCGGGTGAGAAGAGATGATAAAGAAATCACTTCAGTTAAAACAAAAACAACGTCTATTGGTCAAAGACTTAATGATAAAATTTTAACAATATCTATTGGTCAGAAACGTAATAAAATTCTATTATGCCCGATTACTAAGGCGCGCATGCTTTCTCGATTTGAGGTATGTTTTTTAATTGTTTATAGGTCTTTGGTCACTGTCTTATAATAGTTATTTTTGTTACAAGTACCTAAAATGGAGTTTTTCAGGACGAATCATTGCTGTTTCAGCAAGATTGCAGATGAGTCCTGAAAAACTTCATTTAGGTACGTGTGACAAACACTATTTTTTGTCATACGCTCCCAAAATTTAATTTTTATTTATACGCTTTTTGCAATTCTTCAGAACGCCTAAATTTGCAAATTTACCATAATTTTTGAAATTATAATGTACGACAAAGTTAGCTTAGAATTTGATATCGTAGCAACTATTTGACAATTTTGTCATGTCATTCGAAATTTGACATTTAGACATATTCAGGAATTTTGGAATAGTCCGTAAAAGTTGCCATGACGACTTTTAGGGACTAGGCCTAAAAAGAAGCATTTTACGGACTCAAATGAGTCCGTAAAATAGCTATTTTTGGGAGCGTATGACAAAAATATAGTTTTTCTTAAGAGTTTTGTGTTGTGTTTTATTTAAGGTGAAAGAGCACTTGAATATTTCACTAAACTATTTAACAGACTCTACTTAGAAACTTATCTTTCTCAGAACTTTGACAAACTTATCATCGATTTGACTTTTACTACTACGGTTATGAAACCCCTAGACTCGGCAACCATTTGGCTAACCCATTACTAGGTTTGGGTCAGGAGTAAAGGAGTAGAACCTAAGCAGCCATGTGGCTAACCTAGGAGCGGATAGAACCTGAAGCAGCTATGTAGCTAATCTACGAGCTGGTGTTAGGTGAGACAAAAGCCTGCCGAACTGAAGGCTCGGTAGCGTATTTATATTATAAAAAGGGCTGACCATTGCTCGCTTAAGGTTCATAATCGCTCCCGTTGATTGCTCGCGTTGTTTATAGTTTGCCTTTAATGTTTATATAACAATTTCCAATTTCAAGTTGAATCTTAGGACAGGGTGATATTTATTTAGCTACGCTCTGTAGGGAGGGCGAGTCAGGGTTGTGGGGATTTCAGGTTTTCTGCGCGATGTGGATCGTCTGATGTCTCTGCTCCCTGATGGGAAGAATAGCCCTACACCGAGGTTCTGGTACATGTAAAAGTCCTGTGAGTGCTGTGCCGATGGGGACCTTCAGTCCCATCGTTTCTGTTGTTAGGGTCACCGCTTTGTTCTTTTGATTTTGGAATGAAGTTTTGTTTGGTTAGTTCTTCAGTTTGATTGGTGCCTGGAGCGGGTTGAGGTTTCCTCGTTTTGGAGGGTGAGAAGTGATCCAGCGCGAAATGGAGCATGGCTCATTTCCTGGGGCGAGAGGCTTCAGCCTGGCTTATGGTCGTTTGTTTTAGTGAGCGCTAGTCTTCAACTGGTTACCCCGGTCCTGATTTCGGTACTTAGTATTTTAAAGGTTTTATCTCTGATTTTTAGCTTTATCGTCGGAAAACTTTTTCCCTTCGGGGGTGTTGTAACGTTCAGATTTGGATCATAATATTTGTCGTTAAGTTTGGACCAGCCCCGGTTATACCCGCGTTTCAGTACATGGTACGATCGTGGGTTTGGGTATTTGCGCCGGCGTTTTGGAAGGTCTAAAAATCTCTGCGACGACTCGTGGGCTCGCGAGATGGTCTGAGTGGAAAAAGATTCGTCTTTCTTTTTGATTAGAGAAGTGGTTCCGTTAAGTCGGCCGTGGATTTGTTTCTCGCCAAAGGCGGATTTTGGTCGACTTACGGGAGAGTATTTCCGTTTTGATTCTGGGAACCTTGTATTTAGTTGCGTATAGTGTAGTGCCATTCGGAAGTCTCGTCTCGGTTTTATAAGCTGCTTCCACCTGGTCAACTCAGCCATTTTACGTCGTGTGTTTTTTTGTTGCTACTGATTCGAGTGCCCTTTTAACAAAGGGTCCTCCCCAGGGGGCAAGAGTTCGCCGGCCTTTATTGACAGTTGGTGTAAATTTGGCCTATGGACGTACCGAGTGGATCCGGCGAGGCGCGTTGGGCGCCGGTGGATTTTCCTTCCCGCCTGGTCCTGAAGCAGACCGTCCATAGTCACCTGACGGCAAACCCGTAACTCAACTAAGTGCCCATATACTCTTGTTGTAATATCTGTTTACTTTGTTCGATTCTTTGTGAGAAGCTTACGTAGCATTGGCGCCGGTTGCGCTCTTAGCTTAGCGGCTGTGTCGTTTGAGTAATATTAGTGAATTTTTGCGCCTAATTTTCGTTACTTTAATATTTAATTTATTTTATTATTATATTTGAAGGTGGTCGACCCCTGATTTTTTTTGTGTTGATTAAAGTGAGATTTGATTTTGCGGTGTTTCATTTGGCTACACAATTTTTGCGCCTATTATTTCAGCATTTAAGTTTTAGTGAAATTTCAGTCAGCAAATCTTACCAGCGGCGGGGTAGTGAGAACTGGGGTCTTGTAGCAAGTTCCGGGAACAGCGCGGGGACTTCCACTTCGGTCCGTCTCGAAGTTGGTGGCGCCCAAAAGAACTTCACGTCGGAGCCGCGGCAAATTGCACGCACGCCTAACAGCTTGCTGCAGGACTTTACGTTTTAATCCCGCCCTGTGTCCAATCAAGTGAAGGAGATCTGGTCGGATTCGGGTAGGTGGTTTACTCTTATTCTTGGTGGAACTCGTCATAGCTCCACAAGCTATTTAACAACGTACAATTTAATTCATAATTTCTTCTAACTTTTCAAAATAAAAAAAATAATAAAAAAAACAGATTTTCTTTTTCGAAAGAAAAGCGCGTGGCAAGCTTATGCATTTTAGTAGATCACAATACTTTAAAAATTTTAAGATGTAATTAAATTAATTTCTGACGTTTTATCTCCGGAGAGAAACAAGTCCAGCAGAATTTATATGGCATATTTAGACCGTAACCAGTATCTTTATGAACTTCGAAAATTCCTTTACTTTCGTTCATAAGATCCTGAGACGCAACCACTGTCTTATTTACAGTTATGCCATGTCCAATGGAATGTTAGTGCTCCGGTACAGCATATTGTAAAACTTAATTCTTTTTAATACCTCGTCCATGTTCCTTGAGCTTTAACAGTTATATGCCTTCTAGTTTCTCCAACAACATTCTTAGTTAACAATAACCGTGAATATCTCCATTTTACTGTTTAAGCATATTAAAATCTATTATATAAAAATATTACAAGGGAGTGGTGAAACTAATTTTACCAGCAAATGTATTAAACATACCAGCATTAGACGTCGCGAAAATCTTATGCGTCACCAACCTTATAACCCGTAGAGACGTTTTAATATATATGGTGTGGCCTCATCTGTTCAATAACAATTGGACCTATCTTTTGCGACGCGACGGCTTTCTGATGGGCGAAAGCTACCTATAATTGATGAGCAATGCAATGGAGGACATTTTGTATAGTGATGCGCTATATTTGACTGATCTACTTACCGATTTTTTTGAGGATTGATTAGCTGTACGTGAACCAATTTTATGACTCCGCGTTTGCCCGTCAATAGGCCTATCGATTTTCATTGCTGGGTTCTTTTAGAATGGTTGTTTTAAAATCGATATGAGAGTGTCAGTATATTACAATAGGAATCGCTTTAAATGTTACAAGGATGCATTGCAAGTTCCCTGAATGGTAGAGCAAAATAATTAATGTTTAATAGCGGCAAATTTAAGATGTATGATAATATTATAAAACTAATCCTAAATATGCTTTTTTATTTAATGATTTGCATATTCAAATTTTTCTACCAAATTATCTTCAAGTAAAACGAATTCTGGCAGTCATCTAGATAGAGAAATATTTTTTAGGATTATTTGTGGACTGACGGCCTTTTCAACGAAGCAGCATATAATTAGAGCAGCGTTAGAATCTATATGTTTTCAGACAAGAGATATTTTAGAAGCTATGAATAAAGACTGTGGAATTTCATTGACAAAACTCAACGTTGATGGTATTATGACTAAAAATGACTTACTTATGCAATTACAGGTAATTATATACTATTAGACTGCTGTTACGGGTATTCTATTTTTGTTTGTTAAGTTATATTTCCCTAACCGTAAGTGTTTTGGAATTGCTATTTGCACGATTGAACTCGTTAAATATATAGGAGAGATAGATATATTTTATTTGACTAGATGTTGTACGGGGTATCCAATTTTCGTTGTAATTGCAGAGTATCTACGTTACTAATAAAGATAAAGGATGCCATTACGACTCAGGGAGGTAGGTGGTCAGGGGTAATAAAAGGGGGTGGGTCGGGATTTAGTCACTGGCCAACTACTATTACTGCCAGCCAATAAAAAAAACCTTAATCCCCACACAGTCAAATTCATAAAAAGCTCCTCAATTCATGTCACCAAGACTAGCCCTTAAGTTATAAAGTGAATACTTTAAATTTGACCCTCAAGTTATCATGACTAACATTTGTCAAAATATTGTCAATACAGCTCACGGTCCCATTAGAAACTCTGGTGCGCGCCGTAATTATAGCAAAAAGTCCATAAGAATACATATCAATTCAGATAGAACTGTTCCTGAAATCTATCTTAAAAAAAACCCTAGACCGAAAGGCTGGCTATATTTGTCATACCGTTCGTGTAAAAGCTGGTCGAACAAGTACCAAAATAGCTCACCAATTGCCAATTGCCACCTCTATACAGTTTTTATTGCTTAATACTGCTCCCTTCTACAAAAGGAATACATTAATTTGGTCATTTACATTAATAAAATTCAGTGTGTACATGTAATCTTGTACCCGTAGTTTCAGTACCTACAATGATTTGTTTAAAAAAAAAATTGTCATACGAAGCATTTTTCCAGCCAAAGTATTGTTCATCCTGCTTCAAGTATATGAATGCATTAATTGCTGTTTCGATTCCACACAGCTTTTTATAATTGATGTATAGTTAGTTATATCTGCAGATATATTTACTGATTATCTACTTATATTACCGGCTGCGAAGCCCGTTATTTCTATAGACACTTTCCATGGGGCAATGAATTAATTTCATATCCAGGACTACCACATAGTGCCGCAAATAAGGCACCCGATCTGGCGGATACAGCATTCTCCTCCGCCAAGTTATTGATCTTCTAAAAATAGTGTGCATTCCTCGTCTGAAAACTGGTACTTTCAACACTCGTTATGTATACTATGTCATGGTTATCCACTTTTTAAACGAAACGTTCCTAAGCAACAAATTCAAAAGCGTTGTGAAAAGAGTTGGGTTGACACCACGCTGACCCACGACAGAATGAAATATTGAGGTACTCTCAAAAATATAAAAAAATTCTCAATTCGGGGATACGATTGATGAGAGTGTTACACGCTATGGTCTATAAACATCTACAACATCAAAATCATCATTGGAAACCCTCATTCGCAGAGATAGGTAGTTTTTAAATTCAACTGCATATTCTGGTTTTAGATTTATCCAAAACTATGCCAATGGTGTTTCTGACAGGCACATATCAAATATCAACTATGTTGTGTTTGTTAAATGAACAACATGCCATAAAAATCTGTTAAAACACACAACTTCCATCTTTTAAGCTTTTGTTTTAACTGCTCGAACTCGGCATCATTATATAGCAAGATGACGGTGTTGCATGGAAACATTAAGATGATTAAAAATAAGAAAAATGTCAATTTTGCTATCTAGTCATGATAAAATTGTGTTTTTTAAGTTAATTTTTATCAGGATTTAACAACCCACATACTGCGTAATTGTTGATGTTCAGCTCCCAGAGGACACATGCACGCAATATAAAATAATTTTATCGATATAACATAATAGTTTTACTATATTCTACAATGTAATAACTGACAACAAATATGAGGAAATCTCCGACAATGAACTTTAAAATTTAATTAGCCCCTCTTATGTACAATTGCACTTTTTTACAGATCTTCCTGCCTAGTGCTACAAACATTTTAGCTTCTTCTCTTAAAAACGTAATGATCTCAACAGTGCTCTATTTTCATACTTCTCCATGTATATATGGTATATGGAGAAACCAACAATAGTGGGTTGAATTTTTAAAATGAAAATATCTCGGAAAATAGAAAACAATTATTATAAACAGGTAATTCTTCAAAAAGTGCATCAAAGCAATGCAAAAGCAAATCAGTATTCTGTATTTTCTCCTCTATTCTTACTAAATGGGCATCTCGTCGATGTAATATATCTCTATAATCAAGTAATATTGTTTGCTGAGTAATCTTGGTTAATTTCTGTGTTGCACCCGTACATTACTTGTTGAGTGGTTTCATAGTCCTATATTTAATGTCTTTTTTTTCAGACTTAACACTTACTTTCTACTCATTTTCGTATTCCCGGAGCAAATATAAAATGCTGGATATAAAAACATGAGAATATTGGTTACAGTTTTGGTCGTTTTCTTTAATCAAAATATACCGAACAAGGAATTATCAATGTTATTAGCTTAAGCGGTGTTAAATGTACTTGAGCAAATGCGTTTGCATCTCTAAAAATGTGCTCCTCCTCAACTAGTAAGCTTCATAAAGCGGTTTTGACATCAATGCTCCGTTTCTAGATTGAATATCAGTCAGTATTCTGAATATAAATATTTCTAAGTGCAGTGATGCCTTGTTGTACATTCACTCATAAAGTAAAATATTTATTTTTTAGGCTGATATTACGGGTATTCCGGTTATACGAGCACACTCGCAAGATATTACCGCATTAGGAGTGGCAATGGCTGCTGGGATGGCTAAAGGTATTGAGATATGGGACATTCACGCTGAAGAAAGAGAATTAGTTCCTAGAGATACATTTTTACCGACCTCTACGGAAGAAGGTAAGTTTTCTGCTAATAAAAATATGGAAATAAAAATCATGTCTAATTCAAAATGAAAAATAGGTATAACGTACCAAAACAGTCGAAACAATATTTGAATAAGGATATTGTGTTGAAGGATTACGCTAATTTTAATATATCTTGGCAAAAGTAGTGTCAACATTATCCTGATATCTAGATCTGGATAGTTGGAACAGCATTATGTGATCTGATTATTTCAATATGTTACTGAAAATGTGAGTATCCGGATCTATAAAATGCCGATATTGTTAGAAGTATTGCAGGCTAAAGAATAAGAACACCAAACATGTATGAAATTCTATTTCTAGAATTTCACAATTCAAATATTTGTCAATATTGTATATGGACATAAAATTAAAGAAGGTGGTCAGTTAATTATTACTCATGGGCGCAACAGAAGCTGTAATTTGTAATAAGCAAAATACGTAACATTCGTAGAAGACCCAAATTTAAAATATAATTTTCGCCTATTTTCTAAAACGTTTAATTATTATGCAAATAATAGGTAATTACTTTACTTTACTTAACCAGCAAATACACGGTATTTATATAAAGACCTATTTTTCACAAAAAATAATAAAAAGTAAATCACAAGAACTAGGCAAAATTTCTATATACATATAAGTAAAAAATTCTCAGGCTTAGTGTAGTATACAGGGTGCTACAAATTCGAGTGCATGCATGGGGATCTCGGGAACCGAACGAAGTCGGTTAAATTAAGGCAAAGTTGTGCAATTTGATGCCCAACAAGATGCAGTTTTCAAATTTGAAAAATTCCGAATAGTTCCGGAGATATTCGTAAAAAAACGAAAAGCAGCTATTTCATTTTTATTTTTTTCTGACTTTATTTGAAGAGATAATATAACATAAATTTAACATTATTATTGCCACTTTTTCTCCTTTATAAAATGGCAGTATCAAATTTTAAATCTGACGTTTCGTGTCCGGGCCCCCATCATCAACTTCATTTTTTTAAATACGGACCTGGATTTTTTATTTCATTTTTTAGAAGCCTTTGGTCTCTCAAAACCAACGATGTATCACACTTGTCCAATAGCGGTAACAAATATTCTCATAAGTGAAATCGGGTCAGAAAAGATCGCCCCATCTCTGTCTAACACATTATCTCTTATAGAAAAATCTAGATTTGTTGATATATTGATAAGTGTGATATATCGTTGGTTTGGGGAGACCAAAGGCTTCTAAAAAATGAAATAAAAAATCCAGGTCCGCATTTAAAAAAATGAAGTTGATGATGAGGGCCCGGAAACGAAACGTCAGATTTGAAATTTGATACTGCCATTTTATAAAGGGGAAAAAGTGGCAATAATAATGTTAAGTTTATGTTTTATTATCTCTTCAAATAAAGTCAGGAAAAAATAAATATAAAATAGCTGCTTTTCGGTTTTTTACGAATATCCCCGGAACTATTCGGAATTTTTCAAATTTCAAAACTGCATCTTGTTGGACTTCAAATTGCACAACGTTGCCTTAATTTAACCGACTTCGTATCTCTTACGGTTTCCGAGATCCCCATGCATGCACTCGAATTTGTAGCACCCTGTATAAAGATAAATCTATATGCAGGGTGTCTAATTTAAATTAAGAAAGTTGCTGCATGTCCACGGAAAACGAAGCGCGTATATATTGAAATACAATATTTTAAAAATTAACGTAGTTTTAAGAGACTTCTGTGTTCAACTGCTTTTTGTAACTTGTACAGATCTCGTGATAAAGTAGTAGGCTAGCTAAGTGGGTGATCCCGTACAAATGAAATAGCCAAAAATGTGTAAAGGTAAAATTAAAGAAAATGTGTATTTTTCACCTTTAATTGTGTGGTAGTTGCCTATTTAATTCTTTATTCAACTATGGCATGGTGATTTTCAGAAAGAGACGCGAGGTATACAAAATGGAAAATGGCAGTGCAGAGGTCACTTGGATGGGTATCAGCTAAAAAATCTGCCATTATGACAGGTAATTGTAGTTAGTTTTAATACATTTTTGTTTTTTTTTTTATTTAAATATGACTTCCTCTATAGATATACTATAAATCTTAAGTACTGATTTAGTAACTATCCCATTTTAGGACGAATATCTAGAATGAATTTTTAGGGGTTTTGTCTTTAAAATACGATTTAGCTGAACCTTTAAAAAAATTATTTTGCTTAGAACCACGAAAGTTCGTGTCCTTTATTTTAAAATTCGGCATGTGTACTCAGAAATTTATTTTGCTTTTAAAAGTTTTGGTTCGAATCACCAGGTGATGTTGCTTAGATGGCAGAGTTAATGTGCCATGAAAAAAATCTCTTATAGAATGCAGTATTTTGCAATTTTTTACGGTTAAAATGTTCTAGAAAATATGTCCAAATTTTCAGGAAAAATCTTGAAACTTTTATTAGAATATTTTTTCTGTGTCTCTGTAAATAGAGTTTCCAAAGTGGTGGCAATTTACAAGTTAAAACCCTGTACTTAAGGTTCATCGGCATCTCTTAAATACACTATTTTAATTGTTTTATTTTCGTTTTTTCAGAGGAGAGATATCAACTGTTAGCTAGTCTACCAGGCAGCTTGTTTGTGATATCAAGTTTTGGTCTGTTAGTCCTCTCACAATACTTAGAAACATAAGTTCAAAGGTTACTGAAAGATATTTTATCTGAGAGCTAGTCTTTACTTTTATCTATTTTTATTTTGTTAAGTTTTAAGTGAATTCAGCGTTTAACAATTTTAAAGATACAATTTATGACTATTCCAGAAAATTATTGAAAAATATTATTTTAAGAAAGTAAGTATGATAACATGCATGTTTTTTCTGTCAAACGGTGGTTTTGAGTTCATGTAATCAATCAAGAAAATACAAGTTCAAAAGTTACTCAAAGATATTTTATCCAAGATCTAGTCTTATTTATTTTTCAATCAATTTTATAGGTACATTTTATGATTATTTCGTAAAACAAATTAAATAATTATTGAAAAAGATTATATTAAGATATTCAGCAACGTAACATGTATGTTCTTGTACTCAACGGTGGTTTTGAGTTCATTGTTCCAATCGAGAAACAAACATTTTCTCTGCAGGATTTTAATATATTTGAGAAAATTAAATAAATTAAGACGGTTCATCACAAACACTAATAATTTTTATTTTTAATTGTTATTATTACTTTTAATTTCCTTTCATTAGTGTTTGCAACATGTTGAAATATATCTTTTTACTCTTGTTTTTCAGAAAATCCTAACAATATGCTTTGTAATGCTGCATAATCTTTGTTTTTTTGAGCGTCCGCCAATAAAAAACCACCGCAACCCGCAAAATTCGGATAATATCTTTTCTGGCACAAACCCAAACATTGATAAAATTAAGAATACCAAACCGATTTTCCATTTGCTTTTTCAGCTGGACGCTGGAGTTTCCCTTTTGGTATGTATGGTTATTTATATATGCAGTGTATGTTAGAAGCTGTATACAGGATAAAATAAGTAATGTTTTTTTTTTCAGAAACAATTAAGTATTGTGACAAGAAATTCTGATATTAATTTATTAGGTGCCCCTGGCTATCAACTGTTTTTTGAATTTAATGAACATTGTCAACCTTGGAGCTCCAAAAATCGAAAGCAATGATTTACGTCAAATTTTAACTCCTTTGTCTAAATAATAATAATAATAATAATAATGAAATGGTTATCAAATTTATAAAAAAGTAAGTAAAATTTAGTATCTAGTCGATTCCCGTCATTTTCGTGTCACTGCTGCGCATCCCCTAAACATGCTTTACCACATTTTGGGCGTCTTTTTGCGGAATAGCCGCGTATGCTAGGAGTCGTCTAATCCACTGAAATATATCGATAATTGGATGGATCGGTGGATGACAAGAAGCAAACATATATTCTGCTGCATTTTACAATCTACAGAGTTAAAATTGTTTTGTACTTATTGTACCCTGTATACAATTTCTGACATACATCCTATATATCAAATAATCATACCAATAGAGAATAGCGCTTCAAACAAAAAAAGAAGGTTTTTGAAAGGTTTGATAATTTTAACTTTGATCGGAAAAAACGTTGTACGAATTGCATATTCATTTGTCTATGGAATAGTCGAATAATAGTCAACTCATTTTTCTTAATTTTTTGACTGTTACACGCAGATAACACCGTACATAAAAAACAAGTATGATTTTTAATTTGACTTTATTTTTGTTATACTGTAGTTAAAAAAATGTTATTGTTGTGAATTTTATTGTGTTATTTTTGAATAAATTTTATTATTCGTATAATTTACCGCAGTTTAGTTTAATCGTGATGGGAAAAGTCGCATGTTAGAATGTGCTTACTAGATGAATGCACTGCTTTTATGAGGTGGTTCTGCTGTGCTGAAAATAACCTCATAGACGATAAAATATTTTCAATAAAAACGTCGAGTCTCCAACTTGAATACACAGGGTGTCCCAGCGAAGAGTGTTTTTGAATGCTTATAATTTCTAACCTTGAAGTGATAGAGATATGCATTTTGGAGCATTCAGTTCCTATTGCCCTAGAGTTTTTCCAATGTAAAATAATTATTTACAGGGATAACAACAAATTGCCCTTTTTCAAACATATTAATGGAGCAGCCTGCATGCTACAACTTTAAAGAAAAGTACCTAGCCATGTTTAAAGTATCCTTAAATAGTCATGTTTAACGTATCCTTAAATTGCAATAAACCATTGATTGAAGATGGCCTACAATTCTGCCAGATTATAACATCATGCTTATCAATCTGACGAAGACCGAGTCTAATGGGTACAAAGTCAAAAAAATACTAGAATCCGAATTAGATTAATTATTAAACCTCTGCTTATATTCTTTGGCCCGAAGAACCATCAAAACCACTTGAAAAGTTGAATCACTTTTAGTATGTTATTAGATACATTTATCTGGATCAAAACGTCCCCCTGCACTCTGACGGCACCCTCTCTGACATGTATGAGTCAACAGCTCTTGAAGTGGAACTTCAGCCTGATTTTCACTTACAACTATGTTGTCAGGGTAGCATTTTCTTTGCTTCTAAAACCTGATAATATGATGGATACAAATTGCAGTTATTGCTTAACGCTAGCTTTCGTATTAGTTTGTACTGAAATTTGGATAATTTTGCTTCCACCATTAAAGCAACAGCATCAATTGCACTAAGCCTTGAATAGTCGTTAATGTATGCAATCATATATCAGTTTTCTGTCGTTTAGACCATCATCTACGTAAAATCGTGGGGGATGAATTGATCTGTTTTTTCTGATAATAACCCCACGATTTTATATCGATGATGATCCAAACCACAGAAAACTAAAATATGAGTGCATAAACCAAATATTGTCCAAATTTGAAGTTGGCCAAAATAAACTTTCAAGGTTTGACCCAAACTAACATACATGTGAAAAAGATGAAATATTAGGCAATAAGCTTAATTTTTTGAAGCGAATACTTTGGCCGCATGAGATTGATTTTTCAAGGCCGCGGGGGCGACACGGTTTGAAATTTTCGTCTCACAAGAGAGATAAAATATGTGACTCACTCCCTTTCTCTGTTATGGAATCGGTATTATGTATTAACAATTAACATCATAATTCAAAAGTTTAATGTACTTACTCTAAAACATAATAAATGAAATCTCTCCAGAAACCTTACAAATTAACCAAAATCACTTAACAAGTCGCACAAAATTTTCATTATTTCATTTCATTCTCGGCGTCCGCGTCCCTACAATATAAAAAGAAACAAAATTAGAGGAAATCGCGGAAAATCGAATTTGAATGTCAGATCAGTACAGTTTAATATCTTTATGGACGTAACAACATGCGGAAAAGAGACAGCAATATGGCGGACCGACTCTCGGGACGGAATGCCGCAGCGGCTTCGGCTCGATTCAATCAACGACGTAAGCCTCTAAGCCGGCCGGCGCCGGCGAGCGGGAACGTGAAGCTCTGTCGTCGTACGTCGTATGATTGTATTTCGGAGATGAAGCGAATCGAAACGATCGCATGGCGTACAGAGTACTAGTTTACGTTACGGCTGTAATCCGCTGTATGTATGTCTCGAAGGAAGATTGATGATATGGGTCCGAGTAGCGTTTTATTTAATAGGACGCTAGGCGGGCTGAATTATGCTGTAATATTATAATAGTGGCATTACATTTGATAGGACGATAAGGGCGATGACTTTTTTTTTAACGCATATTTCAATATTTATTTTAGATTTTAAGAGCTTCTGATGTCCCAAAACCAATGACGTATCGCTTTATTTAGTGGCACTTTTCATGAAAAACAGTTTTCTTGTATTCTAATGCCCGGAATTCGTCTGACAATTTTTTAATTCATGTTTTTCAAAATAAAAGTGATGCGCGGTTTTAATGAATGTTCATTCTTTGAGAAAATAATA
>MU181987.1:0-39831 GCA_016904865.1 Pissodes strobi
GTGTTCTAATTAAAAGTCTGAAAATTTTCTTAAATAAAGTACCTTTATTTAAACAGATAGCGACAAATTTAATTAGGAAAAGTTGTTTAGTACTAATTTTTATGCACGAAATGTCAAACAGTACTGTCATTATAACGATATCAGGTTCTTTGCATGTAGTCAAAGTTTACCTTCATTTTAAATGGGACTTATTTTTCCAGCAGCTAAAAAATTAAAGTGCAACAAAAGTACACAATATTTGAGAATAGTGCCTAAAAATTAGTACTAAACAACTTTTCCTAATTAAATTTGTGGCTATTACTGTTTTATCTGATAGGCCCTAGTATACTAAATTAAAATATATTATTAAAAATGTTAAATATATTAATTTTCTATGTTCGTAAAATATAAAGAAATTTGCTTTTTGCTAGTTCTCGGCCACTTGCTTACTTTCTGCGCCACTTGATTATTTTCTAGGCCATCAACATGCCAGTTCATGGCCGGATGGCCGAAAAAAAAACAAAGACATATAAAAATAGATATATTTGTTTACTAAATATGAAGACGACAACATCGTTCCCCTTCTTTTTTTCCGTCTTATAAAATTATACGCAAGCCGTACTATTACCAGAGTACAAATATATTTACTTATACCGTGCTATTACTTACCGTACTGCGGCGCTGTTGCCGATAACCCCTAAAGAGTACGCCTGTGTCATGGAAAATTGGCAGCTTGTTTTTAATAACGTAACAGAAAAATTACATTTATTAGGCAATAGAGCATGTCAAAATATAAATTTTTCGCTTTAAAGTATACCGTGTAGATTATAATACTAACATAAACATTTATAATGCAAAACTTGAATCGAAATGGAAACACAAAAAAATACGACGTATTATATTAGAAACTTTATGTAAACTGGGCTCTATGTCACTACTTCATCACTTCACATTGTTCATGAAATCAGCGGTACTCCTTCTTACGGCGCAGGCCGCCAATTTCGCGTAGCCGGCAGTCGTCTAGTCTAGGAGGAACTGGCCGCCATGTCCATGAAAACAGAACATCCATTCATTTGAACCCAAATATTACATTCCATACGTCCAAATACTCCAACTGTAACTTAAAATTTTTGTAACTGGCAATTTTTGTTTCTTTGTATTTTCCGAGCCTTTTTTATAGATTCCGTAAATTTGAGATGACGAAAAAATGGGCTCAACACTTCTTCCACCTCCACAGTTCTTATAGGTGTCTCTTCTTTAGACCATTTTGGTGTTAAGTCATTAGTTTCAGTTTGTAGTAACTTTAATGGCGACTTTTTTGTTGCCAATTCCATTTTATTACTTTCCCCCTTTTCTTTCTTTTTTAAATTTGTCCTTTCTTTTTTAATACCATTTCCGTTGTCTGCTCCAAATGAATCACTTATTGCTTAAGTTTTCTCCGTAGTATCTGGATTAATATTTTCTTTTTCATCTTCGGTTTTGTTTGTGTGTTCCTCAACCATCTGTTAACTATTAATGTTTTCTTTGTTAGTTTTCTGTTCGACATTATTTGATGGTTCAATAGTACGTTAGCAAGCACAATCGGCATTCAACGCTTCAATTCTACAATCATTATATTCGTTAGTATTCTGTACTTCGTTTTGTTGTGGTTCTTCAAAAAACTGATTCATGGAGGTATTATCTGATGTAATTTGATTTATTTCTTCAATGGAAATAATCTCAAGTGACTCCATAGGTACTACGGTTTCTACTCACAAATGAAAAATACTTAAATTATCCACAATTGTATCCTGCTTATATTTTGTGTTGTTGTCTTCCATTCCTGCCATTGTTAGTATCTAATGTTATATCATTTATTGTTTTATAAATTATGTCTGTGTCAATGCCGTTATTTTTTTATTTCTTTTCTTCTAGAAAGTTGATAACTTTTTTGCTGATTTTGCTTCTACATAGCTTATTTTGTCCACATCCTTCGTGTCATCGTTATTTCTTTCTAATTAATTTTTTACACTTTAAATGTAGTACACATTTTTTGGATTCAAAGGAAACAAGCTACATTTGCGGAAGCGATTCTTAATACTTGTTTCATATCTGCTTTGTTTAACGCCTGCTGAAATATTTGATAAAAATGCACAGATATCTTGTTCACTTTGCCGTAGTCTAATAGTCTTCTTCCCATCATGCTATAATGGCCTAAGCACACTGCACACTTACATCAGCCGGCTGTAGGATGTGAGTTGTGTTTGGGGGAAGGGAATACAATTTTTTTCATAAAATTCCCTGAGAAATGCATTATGGCGGGATCTCTGTTCATCAATAAGTAATAGTAGACATTGGCCTCTTAATGTTATTTTCTTTAAGCCACTGGTTAAAATCATTGCAAACATACGTCGTTTTTCATCCATCCACTTTCAGATCTTCCCGGCACTCAATTTCCTGGCATAATATTAATCAATGCTTTGGGATGTCTCACGCATGGGAAAACAACAAGTGGTGGAGAAAAATTATTGTTAATGTGTGTACTGTTAATGTATATTTTTTCGTTGCCTTGTTTAATTGAATAAATATTTTTATAGCCAGCCCGATGAAAAACCGGATACATCACCATTAAAAATGCGGGAAGGGTCCCCCATAATATCCATAATATTGTTTTCTTTTGAGAACTATCCTATTTGTGAAAACCAGGATCTAGTATATATATTTTTCCGTGATGGCTGCTCTCGCTTTGTTAATACTCTCGGACTCACTTAATCGAATTTCTGGGTACCTTTTGATAAAACACGTATACCATTTTTCTCCAGGCCTGTAATTTTTCAGTTGTCTGTTGCTATTTTGGTTACTGTTTCTATTAGTTCATGTTTTTTTTTATTGGGAATTCATACTTCGCCAGACCTATGACTCAATTCCTAATACGTTCTTTCAATAGTTTGGCTCTGGAAATGCTGTCTGGGAGAGTGCTGTTTGGTACACTATACTTTGCAGCAGTTCTTTTGCTCATTCTGTCATCTATCACAGAGTGTATTGTGAGCTTAAAGTTTTGGTCTTTCTTGATAGTGGCCACCTGAAAAACGCCCATTTAGTAAGCAGTTTTAAACTTCTATCAACTTTAGTAAAGTATAGTTGTTGGAGAACGATACATTGGACTACCAGCAGCTGACTTTTTGTTGTTTTGTGTAACTGAAGTCGGTAATTTGTGTTTAACGTTATATATGTGTTTGAATTTTATTGATACTACTCCAAGTTCTCTGTAAAAAAAAATATATATTTCTAGCAACTTTACTGAAGTGAAGTTATTGGAAAAGATTAGATTGGACTACCAGGACCTCACTTTTTATTGATTTCGATTTGTGTAACTAAAGTTGGTAATAGTATATTATTTTATATGGAGGAAAAGTGATACTTTTCATGGCGCGCTTGTGTTTAACAGCCGAACGGAGTAAGGCTGGTAATAGAGAGCAAGCCATGAAAAGTAACTTTTCCTCCAAATAAAATATGCTGTTTTTTCTTCAAATGTCGACAAATTAATGCAAAAACATCTTTTAATAGTACTAATATCTAATTATTATTAAAGATAAATGGGTTCGCAAGGCGACTTAGACCACGGTCGTAGGTGGCCTTGCTTAGACCGGTGTCGGTGAATATAACATAAAGCTGTCAGTGGACACTGTCAACAATAATTATTTTTTTAAGATGGCGTCTCCGATTGCGTTTTAATTCCGTATTGATAAGCAGTTATTGAGTAAATTCGATTAAATAATAACTAATTTGTTCCTAAATTAGTGATTTTTAGAAATGCAGTCACAAATTGAGTGATAAATACAAATTGTAGTTTAATAAATCTTGAGTTGTTGACGCTTATTTTGTTGTCTGTTTGTATTGTATCTATGTTGCTATGACAACACTTTTACTTTACTTTTACGTAAAAGCTCCGGCGGAGGAAAAACGAAACTTCACGGCCGCCTACACAGTCGATTAATGACGGATTTGCTGACGTTTGAAGAAAAAATGTGTTTTATTTAACCTAATATATGTATCTGAATTTCATTGATACTCCTACAAGTTCCTTGTAAGAAAATATTCTTCTACCAAGTTATTGGATTAAAGTTGTTGGAAAGCAATAGATTGGACTACCACGAGTTGACTTTTTATTATTTTGTATAACTAAAGTGTGTTAGTGAGTAATATGTTTTTCGCCCGTCTAGAGCAACAAGGTGCCAGCGCCATTTTTATCATTTTTCAGTTATTTCGGGTATTGCCACCAGAAGACCCTGCCTGACCTTATTTAAAAGGTGGGAAGTGCTAGTTTACTAATCAAGGAGATCGGTGCGGGGGTTAAGCACCAATAATTTAATCGAAAAATGAGCAGCAAAGTTCCATGTGATTGGCATCTTATTGCTTAAAAAAATGTTTGCGTATAAGGGGTCAAACACCATAGGTATTTAGGATAATTGGAACCTTATTGATCTACGGTGTGTGCTTGAAAATGGTGCTTACCTCCTTTCTAAATTTGGCCAGCAATAGTTAATAATGATTAATAATATTTTTTTTATTACGCATGCATCATAATCAACGATTATCGCACGCTGCAGCGTGCTTAAAATGATGTTTATGATGCGCCTACTTTTTTAAAGGTTGCTATAGAAATAATTGATGATGTCAAATGTGACAGATTAATATATTCGTCAATATATCCCTTAAGTTTATTATTTAAAACATTTTTGAGAATATGATGCATTCGAAATAAAAAATAGCGTATGACATACGTGTATAAAAGGCCTCTAAAGCTCTTGCGACTTACAAAACACTCCGCTGCGCGTCGTGTTTTGAAATATGTCGCGCGTGCTTTAAAGGCTCTCTTATACACTTATATCATAATATACTATTATCTACAAGCATTTAATAATATACGCCTAATACTTAAGCTAGTAAGATCATTACGCTATGCATTATATAATAAGTGCAATTATAGTTAATCATAAAACAACAAGTTATGAATTCGTAATAGTCGATCTGACAGACGAGAAGTGTCAACATAGGGTATGTGTTAACGTCTCAGTTGACGTAAATGTTAAAAATTCGGTTTCCAATTAAGTATTTTGTGTGTTGACAGATTAGGATGACACGATGAGTACTTTTCTACTACCGTGCGTAAAATACTTACTTTACGCACTCTTCAAGATTCGCAAAAAACCTTTTTAATGCAGTGCGTAAAATAAATTACTTCACGCACTAATGCGTAAAGTAAGTCTGACATATTTTTTGACATTTACGGCAGTGCATAATAGTATATTATGATATAAGTGTATAAGAGGGCCTTTAAAGCACGCGCGACTTATTTCAAAACACGACGCGCAGCGGAGTGTTTTGTAAGTCGCAAGGGCTTTAAATGCCTCTTATACACGTATATCATACGCTATTTTTTTATTACGAATGCATCATAATCTCAAAAATGTTTTAAATATTAAACTTAATTGATATATTGACGAATATATTAATCTGTCACATTTGACACGATCAAATGTTTCTATAGCAACACTTAAAAAAGTAGGTGCATCATAAATATTATTTTAAGCACGCTGCAGCGTGCGATAATCGTTGATTATGATGCATGTGTAATAAAAAATCATTTATTTTACACATACTAGCGCATAATAGTATATTGTGTAACAAGTGCGTGAAGTCAACTTTTATACACGAATGTGATGTTTGCGGCCCGAGCCGAAGGCGAGGGTCACAATATCACATGAGTGTATAAAAGTCTTCACGCACGTGTTGCACACTATACTTTTTCTACGACCATAAATTTTCGGAAATTGAATTTACCTTATTTTGGTTTTGCCAGGATACAAATTTTTGATAAGTACTTTCGTAAATTTTGAGGGATTTGCTCGGCAATAAGGATTCGCTTGCAATATTGGCTGCGGCTGTTATTTCTGGTGGAGTACCACATAATTCCAGATCAGAATCTGAGTCCATAGTTTTGAAATTTCTAACAATATTTGCACGATCAACGTAATTACACAATAATTATTCTTTTTAATGACAGTTGTCATAGCTCGCAAAATTTCAATCAAAATAGGACAAGCATAGCCACCTGTTCATTTTGGATCCGCGCGTACATGGGCTCTTATGGAAGTATGCGTGAAATAAATCCCATAAGGAATACGTTGTACTTCACGCACCGGTGCGTGAAATTGTACTTCACGCATTAGTAGTGATGCGTGAAAGTATATTTCACGCACGGTCGTAGAAAAAATCATTTATTTGACGTACTAGTGCCTAAAGTATTTTATTAATATTTTTATTTTTTCACATATTTTTCGGTATTGGTTTTTTTTAATACTGCTCATGTATAAAGTACCCTTTTTAATCATGGGATGACAATTTTTCCATTCATAAAAAAGGGGTCACTTCACACGTACACTTGTTGCATAATAACTATTTCAACACTAGTGTTGAAATGTTGATTTCAACAGGCGTGTGAGGTAATTCTAGAGAATTTATAGAATGCTTTTTGTATCATTTTCGTAGGTAGATGTAGGAAAAATAGTGTACTAGATAGAAAACTAATACTTTCAACCATAGAACATTGAACCATCTTTCAACACTCGTTCTGTACTATACTGTCCTATACTATTTTTTTCGGCTGTTTTCAAAATACCAATAACTACTACTACTACTCTTGAAAATTATACCTTTCACACGATGCATAAAAAGCTGTATATGATTTAATAATATTTTACACATGGACAAAATTACGACGTAAATATGATCGTTGCAGTTTTAGAGAAAGTATAGTGTGCAATACGTGTTTAAAGTACAGTTTTCATTACTTTTTGCTTAATATATATTCTAGCTAAACTAAGTGGGCGTTTTTCATATATATTTCATAAGTGGTGTAATGAACGCCGATTTACCCTATTCCTTTTACCTACTGTGAATTCGGCCTTTTCTTCGTCTCCTTTCATTTTCTAAAACCGGGTTCGCAGTACCAGTGTGTTAAGTTGACACCCTATTTTCGTCGTAAAATAATATACCTATACACTTGGGCAACCACCCATCTTTTCCACCAATTCTGGAAACCACGTTAAGCCTCTTACCAGTACTTATTTCTATACTCGGTTATATTTATTATATTTAAAATGAATGTAAGTCACATCAGTTTCGTTTTTAAATTAATCAACCAATAAGTGAAATTGCGAATTATTTTTGCGGAAACACACAATTGGAAGGGAGCATTATCTTAATTAAAAACGGCTATAGTTATTCACTTAATATCCTTTAATGTGACCTCGTATCTACAGGCCGCCAAATAATCAGTATTTACATCGCAAAAGAAATTTACTATATTACACCTGCTATTATTATTTAGGCATTATGAATTTTTCTCAGTGTATTATATTAGCTTTCCTAGAATTTCATATTTTTGTCTGATAGCATGAAAGTTAAAACGAGCCAGTCAAGCAATTTTGGATTAACACCGAAATAAATCAAGCAGCAATCTTGTACTGCAATGATTAATTTGCATATCTCCAATCCCTAAAGGTAAATCTTTTGTGGATTTTAATGGCCACATTTTTCTCATGCTACAATATTACAGGGTGCCATTAGCACTGTTTAACTTTTCGGAATAAGCACTGAATTATCATGTACATATAACAAACAATATTCACACCTATACTAGTACCCTAAGCATTATTATGATCTTAAAATTACACTTACTGTCTATAATTTTATCGCTAGACCCGCAGCCTGCTAATGTAGCCTTATTTGCTTCTGGTGACTATCTGTTATTTTGTTGATTGCCAAATTTCACCCCTGCGTTGCTTTGCGTTACTTTTCAAACCGTTGCAGCGTTGCTCTGAATTTTTGCGTAATTACTTATTTTCTTTAAATAGCCTCTAAACTGTGACACCGTAATTTCGGTTTGGTCACAACTAAGACCATAGTACCAACTAGAAATTTAAGAGTTTAATTTTAAAAAAATTTCTAACTATTTTGCGGCATCACGGCCCATTGTAAATGATATTTCTTAGTCAAATTTTGATTTGAGCATTACGACCGACTGCAACTGCTGTTTAGAATAAGACTGATTTTTCTCTGATTATTTCACGCTTTTATAGCAGCTTTCTGACGCACTTTTTCTCCAGAAAAATCTGATATTGCACACCTGCACAAGTTGGCTAGCGATGTTACGCAATTTGCCCCCGATTTTCGACGAAAACTCGAACCGTTCTAACTTTTTTCCATGCCGAGCTTTGACGTTTAGATCACACATGTGTTTCAAAGTCCAATCAATGTTCGATCATTATAAGGTCATGTTTTTCTTTCTTTCATTTTAATTCGCTGAATTTGGAAACTTTTTTATTATGCCCGCCCCTTGGCCAATTTGTATTGCTATTTCTTGATGTTAGTTTTTCGAGTATGGTGTTAACATGCAGTCGAAAAAGTACGATTTGTCCGTGTGTTTAGAATCGAATCCCATATTCCAGTGAAGTTAGCCATCCTGCCGTATGCTGAAAGACACTTTAATGGTAAGTGACTTTATTAATATTGATTTTTATTTTGTATGGAACGAGTTTAAGTGAAACTTCAATTTGTTTATAAGTGTTGTTAATCAAAATAAACTTGGTAGTTTTATTTGAACGTTTTTCCCTGGGTTATATTCGGGACGTAATTTAATTTGTGAGCAATTAAAATTAAATATAAAATATTATTTATATTTTCAAACAAATTGTTGAAACATTTCTTAAAATAAATCGGGTGCCCTGTCCCGACCGCTACAGTGGTCGTAAAAACAAATATTGGATATCAAAAATAATTTTGAATTAAAAGAGATAAAATAAATATTTTTAGCTCTTGTTTATTGTTTTTAAAAACAAAAGTACATATCATTTAAAATTTAACTCGGAGGAGAAAAATTTGTTAGGTAAAAAACATTTCCATTATCTGAGCTTGACAACGTCCTCAATATCAAAAATAAATATTTATTGTAATTTTTTGTTTACCGCTTAGCATATCAGATTTTTATTTAATATATTTTATTCGGAATTGCACTGTTGTCTAGATAAAACACTATTTCAATTCGCACACTACTGCATGTCGAAATATTATTTTTTATTGGTCAATTTTAATAGAATACAGTTTTCTCCTAATTTGGAATGCCAAATTGGTCTATACATCCACCCGTCTCTATAAAATAATTTAGCCTATATTTTCAACTAGTGATATATGAACTAACATGGACTGAGGAATCGCAAAATTCGCAAACTCTAAATTTTACAATTCTTGACTAGAGGCCTGTTCCTATTCATTTGGCTTTGCTTAACCTACACGGAAAATCAAAGATATCACCATAACTGATAACTGCACTCCAAGCAGATATTTCCTGCACGGATGACTTCCTACCCTCCTAGTTTGCTACCCCAAATGAACACGCTTTTTCTGCAAGTAGAGCATGATCTAATAACTGATCTCGACTCTCGACCACAGGTGCTCCATCCCAAGCGAACATAAAAATATCAGCTGCTCGAGTCAAATGAACATCGATCACCTGCTCCAAGCCGCTTAGAGTAGTGAGAGGAGACCAAATGAACAGGCCTATGGACTCGTCTTTTCATTGATCAGTTCAATACCTACTAAATAACAAGGCCTTACTGCTTGTCGTGTGATATAGTCCATCCGTGCAATTTTAATCATATAAGGGGATACATCAATACTCACTCAATAACAATTGATTAATTGCCTCCGGCGTAGTGCCGGAGAATCGAGAGAAACAATGTGAGATATTTTTTAGAAAGTGATTATGGAAAATGTTCTTGGAAATAAAGTACCTATCTACTGAAAAATGTGTTTTTACGTCAGTATTTGATTTTCAGTCACCTGAAAAAAGGTGTTAAAGAAAGAGGAGCTTTAAAGAGTTCTGAAAAAGCTTACGTATATAATTATAATTAGTGGACAAAAATTTTGATTTAATATGAAAATAGTTTAATATCTATATATCATATTAACAATTTTGTAAATATGGAAACTAATGAGACTGAGAATCAGGAAAGCAATACCAGAGAGTGTTGAATGTTTTTCTTTTGCAATAGGTAGTACAAATGAAGGTTGATAAGGAGGAAACTGCGAAGCTTATGGATTTTTTGCTTCATGAAAACATAGATGACAATACCCCAAAACTTTCAACATCGATGATTAGGCCAGAGTACAAATAGTATCATTTATACCGTGATATTTTTTATTTTTAGTACTAATTGGGTAATTACTATACCTTTTTTTGCTGTAGAAAAAGACGAGATGAAGAGAAATGAAAGAGTTTATGCACTCGTTTAAAACTGTTTTTAGATATAGACCACGTAATAAATATTAGCAATGCAAAAAAACATCAAAATATTTCTTCTGTACAATTATTGTTACGTTAGTATTATAAGTGGAATAGTGATATAGTGATCGATAAAATACAAAAAAAATTGAGCGAGTCTGCTAGTACTCGAGACACTACAAATCTAATGCCACCTTAGGCGCGTGACGAATACATATAGACAACCACTTATTTGGAATTGGTTGCCTATATGCTGGCGTTAGAAAGAACACGTTTTACACTAACGGTTACAGACAGCCTTCAAAACACATTCCCGTCTCAGATATCGCCTGACGTGCGTTGTTTAATGTTTACATTTGTAACGTTTACATTAGAATGTCTAATATTACACTTCGCGCATAGCCCTCCGCTCGCTTCGCTCGCTACGGGGGCGCAACGAACAAAAACTAACCAAAACTAACCTAAGGCATGCCCAAAATATGTGTTTTTATCGTCTAAAATCCGTTTAAAAGATTTTAAATGGCAAAATTGAATAAAAATCCGAAAATTTTGACTTTTTTAGGACGATAGCCGTGGCTTGGGACGAATTTGTTGTAGATTTTGATGCCAAAGTGCATTTTAAATTCAACCGTCCATTAAAAATAAGCTGTGCTCTGGATCCAAATACACTGCAAATATAATATAATGAAAATCTAATACCGCCCTAGCGGCTAGCTTTTTAGAAGCGCCAATTGAGTCGTTGCAATCTTGGCCGTCCTCCTCAATGCGCACGGGTTATAATGTCACATCGCGTTTACATATTCCGTCCCCACATTTCCGTCCCATTTGCCAAGATTTACCCTCATGCGGAAAATTGTGGGGGTGCCACGCCCAATTTTTACTCAAAAGTCGGTACAATCGTTAAAAAAACAAGGATCAGCACCCTCTTGAATGACAGTTCTTGCGCAATTAAAGAAATGAATAAGTAGGTACTTACCGATTCCAGAAGAGTAAACCATTAAAACAGTTTATTGATGTGAAACATCTTACGCGGTGATATGAGGGTAAATCTCGGGAAATGTGTGGACGGAAATGGGGGGACGGAAATGCGAGGACGGAATTTGTAAGCCGATTGTGACATTATAACCAGTGCGCATTGAGAAGCAAGCTAATCCAGGACGGCCGTGAAGGATTTTTATACAACTTTGCCATTTAAAATCGTTTTTAAACGGATTTCAGCCGATAAAAAGCAGATTATTATTTTAAATCAAACGAACTGTCAAAAGTATTATTCAGATGCCCAGACGTTTAAAACCTTTGACAAAGTTTAAAACAATATTCAGTCATGGCCCTCTTCTAAAATTTGCAAAGTTTGGTTATTGACTTTCCCAAATCAAAGATGACTGACTAGCTGGTGGTGAATATGCTGTGTCCATAGGTTGATGTTATTCTTGGTGTCATTAGATTTTTTTTTAATAATAAGGGAAATATTCATTATTTAAGATATTTATGTGATTTCGGTTCTTCATTTCTCTTTATCTCCATATACAAAAAAAATTTCTTCCATATCGATTCATGGTGTAGTAGTTATCACGTGTGGCTAACACGCGGAAAGTCCTTGGTTCGTTCCCGGGCCGGAACACGGCTTTTTTATTTCGTAAATAATTAATATATATGTAAACGTTTATTTTTCCCAATAATAAGTCCCGTGT
The DNA here is from genome assembly GCA_016904865.1 of Pissodes strobi. Lineage (NCBI taxonomy): Eukaryota > Metazoa > Arthropoda > Insecta > Coleoptera > Curculionidae > Pissodes > Pissodes strobi. The sequence continues at coordinate 11,995 of MU181987.1, forward strand.
AAAGGATGTCTCCTAAGGATTGTCCAAATACCTAATTCCCTATAAAATAATTTTTAAGATACAGATAAATAGAGAAGAACAACAATATATAGGGTACTGCGTTAAAAAAGGAAACAAAATTTATATTGATCACATTACAGTAAAACTTGGTTATAACGTACCAGCCGGGAACTTAAAAATAGGTCCGTTATATCAAAAGTTCGTTACAAAAGAATTAGAAACACAAATACGCTTTTATTAATCCTTGATAATAATACATAGGTACTACATATAGCAAAAACTAAAACGAAATAACAACATAATATTTATTTTGTTTTAAAACGAAGACACATAAGTCTTAAAATATATTATATTGTGTGTAAGTATAGATATAGAAAAGCAAAAAAAAAACTAAGAAACTACTTTGTAAAAAAGTCCGTTATTCGAGTTTGTTTTTGGCGATTTACAAGAATAATTTGCTGTAAGTACGTCTCTATTTCCAAAGATGGGCTTAAAACACGATCTTCTGTACTGCTCCTGCTCTCTAAAAATCGTTTTACATTTTTTATCCCTGTTATGGCATCATCAATAGTTGGAGATGTTTCTTCTGGTGGTTCTTCCTTATCTTCTTCATCTTCATCACTTCCTAGCTGTACAGTTTGACCAATCTGCGTAATTATTTCCTCTTCTGTAGTCATATTTGTTGTCGCAAGATCATGATCTACATCAACGAAAGCGGCTACCATAGTGGGATTTAATTTTTCCAAATTAAAATTGTTTTTGGTTAACCAAACACTTAATGGCAAGGTCTCCTCATCTATCTCAGATTGTATGATAAGCCACTGGTTGAGGGGTAAGTTATCTTCCTCATCGAACTCATAAAGAGAAGGTCAAACGTGTTTAAAACAATTCTTAATGGTTGTCTAAGTAACTTGTTGCCATGCTTTTGAAACCATTTCAATAGCATCCAGCAAATTTATTGTTACTGGTGTGCTATTTTCAATACACTTAAGATTACTGATCATAAGATGTCGTCGATAATGAACTTTCAAACTATGAATAACGCCTTGATCCATTGGTTGCAGAACTGATGTAAAATTTGGTGAGAAAAATTCAAGTTTAATATTTTTTAGGTTCAAAAGATGTGGATGAGCAGGACAATTGTCAACAAGCAATAATATGTGCCTGTTTTTTCTTATCAGTTGTTTGTCCCATAATCTTAATTCACGTTCGAAAATATCAGCGGTCATCCACGCACGCTTGTTTGCTGCATAATTAACTGGCAATTTGTTAACGTTTTTAAAACACCTGGGTTTGTTGAACTTGCCAATAACTAAAAGTTTACGTTTTTCAGTTCCAGTCATGTTTGCGCACACAAGAACCGTTATTCTTTCCTTAGAAAGCTTTCCCCCAACACATTTTTCACCTATGAAGTTCATGGTGCGATCTGGAGCAAGTCTATAGAATAGACCAAGTTCATCACCATTAAAAACGTTATTTTCATCATAGTTCTTAAGAAGTGGAACTAATGTTGATTTGACCCAATCCATCGCAGTTTCCATATTCACACTTGCAGCTTCTCCATGAATTTTACTGGAAGTTATATTATGCCGCTTTTTGAATCTATGTAACCAACCCGAATCACAAGAAAATCCAGGAACATGAAATAATTTTGCAAACTCTTCGGCTTTTGCCTGGAGAATAGGCCCACTTATTGTAGTATTCATGCTTCTTTGATACGTAAACCACTGAAGTAATGCTTCATCAATGTTTTGTTGGACGGGTTTGTGAAGCCTTTTTCTTTGTTTCGAAACTCCACGAGATTGCAAAATTTTATTTTTGTTTTTTAGTATTGTGCACACTGTTGTCTTTTTCCCCCACCCAAACCCATAGATTTGCAGATGTCGACTTGTTTAACACCGCTTTCTATTTCTTGAATTATAGACATTTTTTCGTCTATTGTTAAAGCCCTTCGAACCATTTTAGTGGAACAAACTTGGGTTGATTCTTCCATACTTAAAACACAACTCGTCTCACTAATGCACGAACGCTACTACCTATACGCCTTTAGCAAGAAAACTAAATAAAAAATTGGGAAAATATCATTTTCAGAAATAGGCGGCATTTATCAAAGAATTAGAACGATAATCGAGCAATTTTACATTAAGAAAAAACTCCCAACTAATAAAAGGTCGCCGGCTTTGTTTGTTGCACCTCAAGCAAAAATTGTGGCCGACTGATTTCTCCGAATTTATGCAGAGAAAATAAATATAAGTTTTTATAGTCTAATCTCTTTTACCGGCGCGCCGCGTTCTCTAGAGTCGAGATAAAAAAAATTGTAATTGATAAAAAGTACGTTATATATGCTATTTTCGGATGTTGAGACTCGAAAATTCGGTACTTTTTATCAGAAGTACGTAATAACAAAGTACGTTATAAAAACTATGTTTCTATTGAATGCTTCATAAGAACTGCCGGGCCTTTTTACATGGTACGTTATAACCGTAGGTTCGTAATAAGCGTGTACGTTATAAGTGAGTTTTACTGTATATATATCCTGGAGGCTGTAGGTATATCAAAAAATGTTTTTAAAAAATGGCAAAAATTTGGCGTATTTTTAAAAATAATAATTACTTATAAGGGAAATGTTCATTATTTAAGACGTATATGTGATTTAGTTTGTTCATTACTCTCTATATATAAAAATAAATTTTGCCAGCAACACAGTTCGCGGTGTAGTGGTTATCACATGTGCCTAAGACTTGGACTTTTTTTTTTAATTCCCTTTAAATTAAATTGATAAAGTTTTTTTTCTTGATTTTGGACATGCCTTGGATTAGTTTTGGTTAGGTTTTGTTCGTTGCGCCCCTGTAGCGAACGAAGCGAGCGGAGAGCTATGCGTGAAGTATAATATTAGACATTCTAATGCAAACGTTACAAATGTAAACATTAAACAACGCACGTCGGGCGATATCAGTGACGGAAATGTGTTTTGTAGGCTGTCTGTAATCGTTAGTGTAAAACGCGTTCTTTTTAACGCCAGAATATAGGCAACCAATTCCAAATAAGTGGTTGCCTATATTTCAGGCGTCACGCGGCCTAAGGTGGCATTAGATTTTCATGTCGATGATGTCGATATAGGATATGTTTACACATCAGTGTCTCGAGTACTAGCAGACTCGCTTAATTTTTTTTTGTAACCATAAATTAATAAAATTTGAAAAAAATCATGAGAAGTTCGAAAACGTTAAATAATATATTAGTTTGATGGCAAGAAGGGATATTTTACAAATTTTTGTGGGTGGTTAGCACCTCGACCATGACGTTTCCTAGTTTTTAAAGTGAAGTTCTATTCGCTTGTTTTTGGTCAAAGGTCAACAACCAACCGATTTTGCTTAACCGTTTCATTATATGAACATTTATTCGTTCCGCTTACTTAAACAAGACGTAATATTCACATTTTCTAATAACTAAAACCTCACCAGATTGTGTTTATGTTTTGAAGAATTTTCGTGTTTTTTAAATTTAGAGGTCTTTTTTTTTAAATATATGCCACTGAATTCATTTTAACAAAATGATTTGCCGTAAATTTCTATTAAACACTAAACAAAAAAATGGTTCAACGTATTCGAAATTATCTACTTAGTTTGTCATAGAACACATTCCCCTGTCACAAAATTCTCGATTAAACTAATGCTAAACTAAGTTTAATTAAATGAAACGCGCCAGCATCGTCACTATATTAGAAATTTCTCTAATGGCATGATTTTAATCCAAACTCGAGTCGAAAACAATAATAAGCTAAGAAAAACTCACTTGGAGTAATCCATAATAAACGCAAGTATTGCAAATTATTATTAAATTAAGCTAGAAAGTGTGGATCTGAATAGCGCACGTATGGGCCTTGACTTGTCGTGATTTTACGCAATTTCCCGACCTATTTGCATGACGAAAATTACATTGAACTATAGCGCGGAATACTAGCGCTAGCGCACGGCAGATTTAGACTAGATGTGATTACGGGCGGAGGCCGTCGCCGTCGGACGCTCAGCGTTTCAACCATCGCGTTGTAGCCTCGATTTCGAAGCAATGTATTCTGCGGCCAGTACAGATTCAAAAATATGTAAGTTTTCAAATTATAGTTTGTTTATGTTAAATTGTATGTAGGGAATGATATTTTATTTTTCAATTTATTTTCACAGGCCGTGCGCGCGCATGGGCCCACTTATTGAGAAACCGCCCCTGATTACTATCAGCTCTGAAGTTATGATAGAATAATATGTATTTGTGGAAACTCACCTTGTACCAGAGCAATATCTGTCCGTAGCTATAAACTATAGGTACCTATTTAATTGTATAATGTGGAATAATTAGGAAGTATAGTGTAGTGCAGTAGGGTTGGGAGCCTATTTTCACGAACACATGACAATATCCTTGCTATTAACACAATAAATTACCTGCTTTGTATAAATGATTTACTGCAAATGCACAAATTTCACATTTTTATAATAAAAACTCAATATATATCTTTTGCAGCATTTAGTTTCGGTCCCCACGGAGGTGGCCATATTGGCTATGACTACTGCTATTGCTAGTTTCATTTCACGGCTCTACTGTCTAGAAGGGATTGGTTTATTTATTGTGATTACTCCCTTTTCCTCCCAAAGGAAGAAGGAAGTATCGATTTCTGTTTTCATTGGCATTGGTAGCTTTTAAATCCTGTGAATAGGTACTGACTAACAAAACGTTTTATATTTATAAAAAAAAAATAGTAGAATTTAAAGTTTAAAGTGAGTTGTAAAGATGGCTGCGTTACCATCTCCGACACAGGTAGGTTAAAATCATTAAATAGAGCTTATTTTGTTTTAGGAATTCATATTGTGCTCCACTATTCAGTGCTTAACATCTATGCAATCCTAAAATTTCGATATCAAAAAGTTGCCCTCCTTCAATTTCAAAAACAATCTAATATTCAGATTCCGACATTTCGGTGGGCGGTCAAGATTTAAAAATCATTTTGTCAATACATTCTTGTTTTGTTCCTTTTATTGATACAAATGTAATATATTTGATATATAGTAGATAATGTTTTGGTTCAAAAAAATCATTTTAAAATGCATAATTTTATTTTCGAGACCTCTTAGTTTAAATAAGTAGGTACAGATATGGTTTCCATCAGACTATTTCTAAAATATCGGTGCACTACCTACATACTTTGCTTTGCATGTTTTATGCAGTACCTAGAAAAGTTTTGTGACTTGCCTACTTTTTTATTTTATTATGTGTCAAGGCGGTATTTTTGTGGTTTATTGCTAACGTTTGGTAGTTGTACATTTGTTTTAAAATTGTGCCCCTATGACATATTTATATATATATATATATTGACATGTTTATATATATTGACATGTATGTCCTACATCTATACTTGTGAGCTTTACATTAACTGTCATCTTCGATCTGAATATGACAGTCGTGGATTCTCATATTTTTGCATCTTGTAATTACTTATTTAGTCTTATCGACAGACACAAACCCATGTATTAAATGTAAATAACAAGCTTAGAAGTTTAACATTAATAGGTCTGGATGTGGATTAACACTGACTGCTACATTACTTTTGCCAGATCTGGTAACATAGATTGTGTTGATTTTGCAAATTTTATTTTTTCTATTAGAAAAAGTAGAGAGAGGGTCTCCTATAGAGTAGTTTAAGCCAAAAATTTGGAGGATCCACGGTGATTGCCCCTGAAGCCTGACTGATATTTTAGCTCAAATGTGGTGGATCATCCACCACATTTGAGCAAGATATCAGTCAGGCTTCAGGGCCTATCATAGCTGTGCAACTGCACTGTTAAAGATTACAACTGGTGTTGCAGTGTCTTTTGATAGAGAAAAAGTAGAAAAAGGGTTTCCTATAGAGTAGTTTAAGCCAAAAAAAAAATTGAAGGATCCACCACATTTGAGCAAAAATATCAGTCAGGCTTCAGGGCCAATCATAGCTGTGTAACTGCACTGTTAAAGATTGCAACTGATATTGCAGTGTCTTTTTATAGGGGGTTACTGTTGTCCAATGGTACTAATAGACATGACTAAATTCGATACCCTAAATAACAATCTATTGTTAGCAAAATTAACTTATTACAGAGACAACAGTCTCTGCCTGGTTCTGTCGCCGGCACAGACAATGAGGATCATTTTTCTTACCCTAAAAGGAGGGGTTTTCAAAAAAGACTTGGTCAAGCAAAAGCAACTACAGAAGATAACAATAATTTTATTGGAGAAGAAAGGAGATTATGTATCTATATAAACAGGATCAAGAGGTCAGCAGATGAAAACATGGTTCACAACAACACATTTTTCAACACCACAGAGCTCCTAGTCAAAGAAATACCATCCAACCCACAACATTTGAAGAGGTTTGTGGTAGTTGTCCCAATGTCTAAAAAGCAAGATCTACATGATCCAAATTTCTGGCCCCAGAACATCAGATCAAGCGTTTCAATTTTGAAAGACATAAGAAGTTTCAGTAAATCAAAATAAATAAAAACACCTGGGTAGAAGTTACAAATTCAACACTTATTTAAAGTTAATTGAAAACCCTGGAGTTTCTAACTTCAATATACTCTAAATAAACACACAATGTCTAAAAATAAGCTGTTACAAATAGAAGGTAATTAGTTTAAATATAAGATTCACTGTTTCAGTGAGCATTGGATGACACAAAATGAAATAAATCAATTTTGTATCTCAAACTACACAGTAAAATCATACTTTACATGCATGTACCATTGGCACGGAGGTGTGGCAATAGCTATAATAAAATTATTGATTTTCAATAGTGAGTGCCTACTAAATATAGACCAATAACAATAAAAGCACTTTAGGCATTTAGTAAGTAATATATATAAGCTGTCCGGGACATAGTAAAAAGTTGTCCTCCACTTGGGAAATCAAAAGTCGCCCTCAGATTACAAATTAGAAAGAAACCTGGTAGACCAGTTTTTTGTAGACAGCCCGATAAACTAGTAGAAAACCTTCCTAATTGTGATACATCATCAAAAGACTTCATTAAGCTTTATGTAAAGTCAAATTCAGCTAAACTAATCAATCTAACCTTTGCAATATCAAATGTTACATTTAATGAGATCAGAGATTTAATTAAAGGTCTTAGAAACAGAAACAGCCATGATTATTTTGGTCAATAGTAAAATTATTAAAAGCGTTCTAATTAAAATAGTTTATCCCCTTACCAAACTTATAAATCTGAAGATATTTGAAAAAGCCTTAGAAAATAGAATCACTTCCTTTTTAGAAACCTACGCTTTATTTAATTGTAATCACTTTGGATTTAGAAGTTCACACTCAACAACAATGGCTATAAATACATTGGTTGAAGTAAACGGAGGATATGATCATGGGGAGTACGTGGGGGGCGCTGTTTTGAGACCCCAGTAAGGCCTTTGATTGTGTCTTCTTCAGGCTGCTAGTGAACAAATCAGAACATTATAATTTTGATAGATATAGTAGAAATTTAATTTCGTCATCGTCATACCTTAGTAATAGAAAACAAATAGTCGACCTAAACGGTAAAATGTCAGATTTGCCAGATGTAGTCTTTGGCATGCCGCAGGGCTCGGTGCTGGAGCCGCTGATTGATTTATATAAACGATCTCAAAAGTTGCGACCCCAGTGCTGACTTTGTGCTGACTGCCATGGCCGTGTCTCTACCAGATCAAAAGCCAAACTGACAATTTGTAAATAGTTGATTGCTCCCAAAATAGTTGAGATTTGAGCAGCCATGCACTTTTCCACCACCTTTGATATTATTGGAAGCAGAGCAATGGAACGATAATTTTCTACATCTGTACTATCGCCCCTCGGTCGAGACCAGCTTCATCTATAGATCATTTAAGAAGGGCTTTAAAACATTTCATTTACACTTATTTTAGCGAGGCTTTCGATAAGGTTAATCATGTCATCCTTTTAGTTAAACTTGCTATTTATTGAATGTCTGGTTCGTTGCAGTCTTAGATGGAGTCATATCTGACTGACAGAGAGTGGCATGTTAAGATAGAGGAATGTCTATCAAAACTGTTCAATGAGACCTCCGGGGTTCCTCAAGGGCCTCGCCTCTTATTAATGACTTGGGTGGACTACTGTTGATATGTAAATATCTACAACTATTTCAATTAATCAGGCCATAATGGTGATAATGTCCTTACAGAATGACATTGACGTGATTTTCTCCTGGTGCCAGTGGCATGGCCCTAAGCATCCATAAGTCTTACTTCATAAGGTTTTTCCAGATTAAAGCTGGATTTATAGATTTACATAACATAAATATAGAATAGACATAGCATAGCATAAGCACATTACAAGAAATGGCCGATTTATAAATGGGCTTGTGTTATGTTGTGCCTGAGCTGTAAAGCGAAATTACTAACCTTACAAACCTCATAACTTTGTTTACATTTTTCAAAGAAGTATATTATAGTGTCTTATGTATATTACTTTATAAATCCTTACCATTCTCAAAAATAAAAAGTATTGTTCGAACATAAGCACATAGCATAAGAAGTTAAAAGTTGAAGGACTTCTTATGTCAAGCTTATGTTGTGTCTTATGCTCTTATGTTATGTCGATCTATAAAGTACCTGACTTAAATTTGAATGTTTAACTTCTTATGCTTATGCTATGCTTATGTTATGTTAATCTATATCTCCAGCTTAAAGAGAACAATTTCTGCTCAGTACACTATAAATAATGTTGCGCTAAGGGAAGAGTCCGCTGTTAAAGATCTTGGTGTATATTTGGATACTAAACTGACATTTTATGTTAGGCTTAAGCTATGGGGTAGAGATTTCACTAACATTTTTGCTCTAAAGACTGGATATACTTCCCTCATAAGCATAGCTGGAAGTCTCAAACCTAGTCTGGGCGCCATATTACCAGGTCTCTTAAATAGGCTCGAAAATGTACAGCATAAATTCACTAAGTGTGCAAGACATACTTTATCTAAAACTGGGATCAATCTTAGTGTTGACCAGACGATTTTGTGCACTCTTCGCAGCCTTAATTTATAATTTTTAAAAGGTTCTACCAAATTTTAGAAAAATGTAGTTTTATCTTGTTATTTGACGAGAGCAAAATCTTTACGATCATGTAATAAATAAAAAAGGCTTAAATAAGGCCGTTACTCAAATAAATTTTTAAATGTAAAATTTTTACAGAAAGTTGATTTTTCAGGTTGCTGGAACGCACAGTAATATATATGAAGCCTATTATAATGTGGTAAGTATTTTTAGAATTGTGTCTATTTTTTCATTATCAATTATGAAGGTATATTTAGTCAAACATTTATTATTGGTCTTTTTATCCAGATAATACAAACATATATAGAGTTCCAATCGAAGTATTATCAAGTCAGTAATGCAACCCTATGTAGCTGCATCAAAAATATTAGTAGCTAATAGATAATAGGCCAAGGAATTTGATTGAATTTTCAATCTCCAGCGGTTTTTAGGTTACCTATTTAGAGGCTCCTAATAGTCGTAGCATAAATTACAATACGCTGAATTAACATTCTTTATTGCTTATATGCCACGCACAAGGTTCCGTTAAGCCACTTGGAACGTTGGCTTGACGATTATACGATGTCAATCTAATCCCCAGCATAGGTTGAAATAAAACATTTGCATGATTCATTCAACATTCTTTATTATTGTTTATATGCCATGCCAACGTACGTAATAGGTTGGAATAAAATATTTGCAATTTCGTAAAAGCACTTGGCACGTTGGATCACCATTACGCTCTGCCAATTCTGTTGTTCTTGAATCTACCAGCTTACATAATATTTATGATATATTTGAATCCCCATGCAATCTAAATTATATTTGTTTACAAACTAAGAGAACTTTAGTCAGAGGAATATTGAAAAGAGAAAGAAAAACGATATATCCAGTGTCTCTAAAAATATAAATATATAATGATATAAAGAATATTAAACATTACTGACTAATATTAAAATGTTTGAAATTTCTGTTTGAGAAGCCATTTTGATTTATAGCTATTGTCTCGGGTGTTGTGGAAATCATTTCATCCAATAATTATTCCGGCTTTACCACAATCGTTATAAAGTCATAATTTTTATGTCAAATTTTAGTAAGTTTCTATGCTTGGTTATCGATGTTGGGTTGAGGTTTGACAACATATTGAGTAGCTGTGCTCTAAATGGGCATCAGGCTGATCTGCAATAAGAATAATTAAGAGTGGCCTAAATAGAACAGCGGCTAAGGGTGCCTATTTTATTTTAATTGACTCTCATTTGAGATATGGCGTTTGTTTTTAGGGAAATGCATCCGCTATTGAATTCATTGTTTGTTTTACAGAAGCGTGCTTTAAGGTAGACTTAGTTGTAGAGAGTCATGTAAACCATATTTTATTTCTGAACAAATTTGAACTCTCCCATCACTTTTTATACTTGAGAATGTTTGTCTGATGCATATAAAGTATTCCTTCATAATATAAATTTACCGATTCCTCGGCTTTGACATTTGAAGAAGCAAACATATTTAATCATCTCCCACAGTCACATCGGATTAGTAACATATAGATTACTTAGGTAGCAGGTAAAAAAAATGTTGCTTGTAAAGGCATAAGTTGTTTATATTTTTAAAATTTTTGTTTGTGTTTTTGTTCAAGTGACACTATTATGTTTGTGATGTTAAACTTGGAATACTTTTTTGTTCTAATTTGGTGCCCAGGAAATAGGGAAATACTGTTCCGCATTATATGTATGCCAATTTATTTTGTTTTAATTGTCTTTCTTGTATTTTAAACTTGTATGTATCATACATTTTTTGTATGCTCTTTTTGTTCTTCCTTCCACAGCTTTGTTAAACACATTTTATGTTACATCACATTAAAACTTTATTTGAATTGTTTTGATTTGATTTGATTTGATTTAGCCCGGCACGAGTATCTGCCATAAATATTGCAGTGATATCTGCATGATCACATTATCAGACATAACTAGGAACTAAACTGATTTGATATTTTTGATTTATCGATTTGGCTTTTAGTTAGGTTAAGGATTTCACATTTCATTATTTTAGAAGGGCCAAAATGAATATGACTCGTGTTAATTTAATATTTTCAAATGGTGGTATGGACATGTTAATTGAACGTTAATACGTTAACAAGAATAAAATGCCAGCTCAACCTTTAGGCTATTGTAAGATGAACAAGAATACTGTTAATGTAACATGCAGAAGGTTAATCCAACCTTCTAAAGATTAACAACGCAAAAATGGTTTACCTAACCATTTCATTTTATTCATGGGAAATTAGGGACCATTAGGGGCGTGGCCGTCGTCGAATCATCAAAAAAATATCTTTTTTCTTCAAACGTCAGTAAATCCGTCATTACTCGACTGTGTAGGCGGCAGTGAAGTTTCATTTTTCCTCCGCCGGAGCTTTACTTTTCACTTTTCCGCCGGCGGAGGTAAAAGTGTTATCATAGCAACATAGATACAATACAAACAAACATCAAAATAAGCGTCAACAACTCAAGAGTTATTAAACTAAAATTTGTATTTATCACTCAATGTGTGACTGCATTTCTAAAAATCACTAATTTAGGAACAAATTGGTTATTAAATCGAACTTACTCAATAACTGCTTATCAATACGGAACTAAAACTCAATCGAAAACGCAATTTTAAAAATATAATTATCGTTGACAGTGTCCACTGACAGCTTCATGTTACATTACTATAGCAACAACCTGAGCCTATTCACCGACACCGCACCGGTCTAAGCCGCCTTGCGAACCCACTTATCTTTAATAATAATTATTATTACTATTAAAAAGAGACTTTTTGCATTAATTTGTCGACGTTTGAAGAAAAAACAGCATATTTTATTTGGAGGAAAAGTTACTTTTCATGGCTTGCTCTCTATTACCAGCCTCACTATCCGTTCGGCTGTTAAACACGAACGCGCCATGAAAAGTATTACTTTTCCTCCATATAAAATAATATACTATTATATCCTGTCTAGGAGATAAAGTTGGTTTTATTTTTGAAGTCTACTGGTGTAATAATTGTTTTCTATAATGCGTCTAAATGATCATTCGGAGAAAACTCTTGGTATGTGTTAAAATATAAAAATAAATAATTAATAAATAATGAAACATGCGGCTTTGTTACTAGGAAACACCACCAGGAATGTGGAGATTACCGAAAATGAAGCGTAATAGATGTACATTCGAAAAAATTGAGAACTTCAGCCCCCGCAAAACTTCACCGAAGATTTGAGAAAGTTTGAAACAAAACATCTCAATTAATCTTATTTATCACCACATAATGCCTTTTTGTTTCAGTGACGCTTTAAAATAAGTTCTTCCACTTCATAGTTCTGGTTCTATGTGATAGTATTTTGTTTAACACTTAACACATAATTTGAGTTCTGTATTTGTACTTAATCATTTTAAATGCAATATAAAACCATATGTGATTTGTTTATTCTTAACTTTGAATATTTAACCAGTACAAAAATCTGATCATAAAAGGGAATTAAACCTAAATGAGTTAAACTACTTCGACGTGAACGCAACAAAAATATATACTGTTTACGTCATTTATATATTATTTAACTAAGCTTAGTTATTATTAGTGCGCCGTCAATTGCTTATAGGCATGTAGGGCAGGCAATGCGACGATCGAGCGCAATTGCCCGAATTGTGGATTCTAAATCGTCGACGATTAATATTTTTCATATTTTAAAGAATAACATATGAACTGCCACTCCTACAGAAGGATCCACCTTTGCGTTGTCTCGTAAAATCTGGTATTACAATCGTGCAAACTAGGACGATCAAAGAGAGTTCTACCTAGATTTTCCTTGGCTCGATGTCTGCTTTAGCACGTCTGTTGCGAATAAATTACGCAAGTAATCTCCCCAGGAATGGAAGCATACATCCCAAATTCCATCAAGTTACCTTCAAAAGGAAAGCCCTGGTTGGACAGATGCGAAGAGCTGTAGGTAGGAAACAGCAAGCCTACAACTAATGGCAGCAAAATCAGATCACTGAAAGACGCAATTATTTTGCCAAAGCGAGAAACGAAGGCAAACGTGTGATTGACGAAACTAAGGACAAACGCAATCAAACGATCAGGAACAAAGTTTTGCAATGCCCCTGTGGCTCCAGGAATTTCTAGTCGGTAGAAAAGACAGTAAGAAATAACTTTACAAAAACGTCTCGTCCACCCTTGACAAACGAAAGCGGCGTCATGGCAACTACAGCTAAGGAAAAGAGCAAACATGCTCGCCAAAATAGTTAGTTTTATCGCACTCAACTTTAGACGTTCCCCAAGGCAAGGTTCTGCCGACCATATACAACGTCAACACTACGATGCCAAAGAGAGATCTACGGGAGATATATTAGCCTATGTCACACATGTATGGAGTAACGCAGTTGAGACATTCGACAGAGTTTGGCATGGCGGAATGCTCAACAAGCTGCCATCCTTCGAACTGCCAGTGTCTCTCTGTAGATGGCTTGCCAGTTTCCTTAAGAACCGATCTCTGCACGTTGCAGTTGATGGACACATCCATTAATGTAGGCGTGCCTCAGGGCGCAATACTTTCACCAACTCGGTGTTCTTCATGTATATTAATGACTTGCTGACCAAAACCAATACGCCTGTTTATAGTTTTGCAGATGACAGTACCCTAATTTAGATCAGAAAAACCTTTACCAGCGACTGAGACTTATTACCGCAGACAGGAGCAGATTACAACAATTAATCAATGTTCGAACTTGGAGCGACAGGAATTTAGTCCAGTTCAATGCAGGAAAACCCAAAGCAGCCACATTTACCAAGAAAGCCAATACGGCGGGCCCTGACATCATCATCGCATGTGCGACCAATCCTTCATCCACGTCAATCGGACTACTGGGTGTCTTGGTCAACAGCAATATGTCCTGGCATGACCACGTTGCTAACATCGCAAAATCAGCCTCGCAGTAGCTTGGTGTGCTATTTTGCAACAAAAAACGGTATATATCGCAGCAGTTGTTCTTACTTAATTACTTTACTTATTAAGACCGAACTTAGAATATTGCTCACACATCTATGGTGCCGCACCTACTAAGCACACCCTAAAGCTGCTGGATTCCATTCAGAAGAGAGCTGTGCGTCTCGTCGGCGACCCGGAGTTGACCCGGGATCTGGATAGTCATGTGGCCGAGATCTCGCTGTTTTACAGACATTTTCACGGCAAATGTTCCCAGGATTTGGCCCGCCTCATCCCGCCCCCAGCAACGCCTGTCAGAGAGTCAGGACAGACGGCAAGAGCACACCCGTTCGATGTACAACTGGAAATACCGAGAAGATCTCTTTACAAGGACTCCCTTATCTCTCGCACTGCATCACTGTGGAACTCACTCCCAGGACATATGTTTCCCCCAAATTACAACAGTCACGACAGACGGCAAGAGCACACCCGTTCGACGTACAACTGAAAACACCTAGAACATCGTTTTACAAGGATTCCTTTATCTGGCCCACTGAACACTGTGGAACTCTTTATCAGGACATCTGTTTCCCCCAAATTATAACCTACAGCTATAGAACCGTGCCAATCAACTTCTTAGCACCCACACCGCTCGTCGAGTGTTATAGGATATCCCTTTAGTGTCCGTACCACTGTCATAAAAAAGAAACTTTGCATATATTTGTATTATTACAGAGACTTATTTCAATAAAAAGGTGGCTTAACCATTACACACACTAGTCTATAGCTTACTTTGCCTAATGATTAATCCGCACCCTACCTCAATTAGTTTTTGGTCATATCATTCATACATTCAAAAGTTGTTATTGCAGTAAATTTTAACTAATTTTGACGCGGTCCGATTTAATCGAGCTTTTTATCGCATTGTAGATTCATGCATCAAGAATGTCATTTTGCCCATACTTTCTCGTAACACGTAGATATTAAAATCACAAATTTACCACACCCTGTGGAGTATACTTACTATATCTTTCATATCATATTGCAGTTCAAATCAAATTCTGACCTCATCTTTCCTTATCATTTCCTCTTTTCACTCATCTTTTATCTTTTATTTAATGAGATATACCATTTTATAATTCAACATGGTTTTATTAATAATATTTCTATGACTAACTTAAAATTATTAAAAATACTAATAATAACAAGCTAATCTTTAAAAAATATACTTTTCATACTGCGTGTGAAAAGATGTACCTATATTAGGTATTATAATTGTCTCGTTTATTTATCCTATAGACATTTCCATGACATTAGAAATCTTGGAAGCGGCTATCAGTGTGTGGCTATAGCTAATATCAGTTGTTTTTAATGACAATACATCACGTATTGTTATTGCTTAAAACTTTAACTAAAAAATATGGCGTGCTCGTTGATCGGGGAGGAATTGCTGCTTGGCTTCTTCCCCAAACACGAGGGTGACATAATTGTATAATTGTGCCGGTGGAGCTGTATGTGCACTGTATGATGTAATTGTTATCTTAATTGAAGTTCTCGAAGGACCACAGCTTAAGGCGCTGAACCGAATGGAGCAATGAAACCACAATGTTGAGTTATACTAAGGATGTAAAACTCTTTATTACCACTATAACTAAAATGAAACTGGAACAGATACGGTTATGCTTAGTTTATGTTCCTTAGGTTATTAATTCTATATCCTCACTGTCTTTATGTACAATATCCACTATTTACACTCTATTTACACTATCTTCTTTTGATCAATTAATTCTTAACATTAAGCAATATGGACCAAAAACATCAACTATCGACCACCGACTAACTCGTAACTGTAAATATATTTTCAATAAACGTGTAATTAATGAGAGATGAGAACCCGGTCTGGGTGTTTAAGAGAGAATTAATAAGGGAGATAATAAGGGAGAAATAATTAGAGAGCGTGAGCAACTTCTCACTGCAACTTCTACTCAACTTGAGCTGCCTTTCGCGACTGGCTCTCAAAAGCGACTCTCCTTAGCTTTTCCGCTCGTTCGAGCAGTTACTTAGTGCTAAGTCATCATCAAGGGATTTCATTTTCTGGGTAACAAAAAAACCGTTGGAGTAAATAAGGCTCATTTTCCTATGCATTGAATGAATTGACAAAACAGTCCGTTGGGAACTTATGTGTTTTATTAGCGTCAGCTTCAACGGTTTTCGATAAGACTTGTTTTGCTTAGCAGCGAAATACATAATTTGGTGACCGTTGAAGTTGATAACGCGTAGACATAACTATTATGATTAGCGAACTGATTTTTTTATATTACAGAGAAGGGTGTTGGGTGTTTCCCAACATAACTGCCCGCGTTGAAGCACCTGCTTCAAAACAAAGAACTAAAACTAAACCAAAACCTAAAAAACTAAATTAAGAATAGAATTGTATATTACATGACTGCGCGCGAATCTATCTCTCAGAGTGCAGCGAGAGAATCCGCATCCTGATTGGGAAGGCGGCATAGTTTTTATATAGCCCTGGTAAATACCCCATTTACAGTTTTAATTCTGACTACTCAAACCTTTCCATCGGACCCTGGCATCACTTCTACTACTCTAGCTAGCGGCCACTGTAAAGGGACGGTATTGTCTTCTTTTAAAAGAACTACATCATTGACTTTAGGATTCGGGGACGGAGTTAACCATTTTGGTCTATTTTGTAAGAGATTTAAATAATCAATGGACCATCTTTTCCAAAATGCTTGTTGGATTTGGGTCAGGTGTTGAAAAAACGTTAGTCTGTTTTCATGAATATGGGTTACATCCTGCTCAGGGTAAGCTATGAGACTCCTCCCAATTAAAAAATGACCTGGAGTTAGGCATGAAAAATCTAAAGGATCACTAGAGAGGGGACAGAGGGGTCGAGAGTTCAGGATGGCTTCAATCTGAGTAAGGGCGATACTTAGTTCTTCGAAGGTGAAGTGAGCATTTCCTATGATGCGAACCATATGATATTTGGCGTTTTTTATAGCGGACTCCCACATTCCTCCCCAATGTGGGCTCCGAGGTGGAATGAATTTCCATTGGATCTGGTTGGTAGACAAAAATTCCTCAACCGCGTCAGAAGTTTCCCTTGACTTAAAAAACTGATAAACTTCCTTCAGTTGATTTCTAGCACCTAGAAAGTTTGAAGCATTGTCGCTAAAAATTAATGACGGATTACCACGACGAGAGATGAATCGTTTTAGTGTCATTAAAAACGCATCCGTTGACAGATTGGACACCAGTTCTATATGAACAGCCTTTGTTGTCATACAAAGAAAAATTGCTATATATGATTTTATAAGTTGAGCTTTTCTGAGCTTAGAAGCCTTGATGAGAAAGGGACCTCCAAAATCGACACCCACTTTATCAAAAGGGCGAGACATTATTACCCTATCCCTAGGCAAACTTGCCATGATCTGTTGGCTAGCCTGGGCACGAAATCTGTGGCAAGTTATACAGTTCCTTATTATGCGTTTGACTTCGCGCAAACCATCGAGGGGCCAAAAACGTAATCGCACGTTCGATAAAACATTTTGAGGACCAGCATGACCTAGTCGTATGTGCTCTTGGGTTAGTAACATTCTCACAACATGATTTTTTGAGGGCAAGAGAATAGGGTGCTTCTGTCTATAAGTAATATCGGCATTTTCTAAGCGTCCACCTACACAGAGAAAACCTAACTTGTCGAGAAATGTATTAAGCGATAAAATATTCTTATTTGAGACAGGCTTGTTGTTTTTAAGTTCAGAAATTTCCTTTGCGAAAACCTGCAACTGAAGTTGTATTATTAATTTGTCAAGAGCATTGTTGAGTTCATTTACACTTAAGGGGCCAGAACGTTTGTCAGCCGCAAACTTTAAGTTATGCACAAATCGTAATAAAAATGCCACAGTTCGCTGTAGCCGAGAAATTTTAGAGAATCTTAAGAATAGTAGAGACCAAAAGCAATTGTTCAAGTTTTCTTCTACATTAACGAGTATTACTTTTCGTTCTTCAATGGGGTTGACCTAGTCAAAGTTGGGAATAAATGAACTCAAATCGGGAATCGAAATTTGTAGGAAATGTGGACCCGTCCACCAAAGCTGGGACTTTACAATGTCTTGGGGTAAAATTCCACGTGATAATAGATCTGCCGGATTATCAGCGGATTTAACATGATACCATTGCCAATTTTGTGACAGTTCTTGAATTTTAGAAACTCGATTGGATACAAAAACTGACCACCTAGACGGATGTGATTTAATCCAATACAGAGCTATTTGCGAATCAGTCCAAAGATTCACACTATCAATTGTGAGTTTGTTTTCAAATATTGAGATAATTTTTTCTGTAAGTGAGGCTGCAAGGTGCATAACACATAACTCTAGCCTGGGCAGGGTAATCGTTTTAACTGGCGCAATTCGAGACTTTGATGTTACCAACATACATGAGGTTGAGTTATCGCGATAAATAGCGCGGATGTAAACACAACCAGCGTAAGCTTTCATGCTCGCGTCAGCGAATGAGTGGATGTCGATCTTTACTATACGTTTTCCTTGGAATAACCGACGAGGAATTTTAAGATTTGTTAAGTGATTTAGAGACATGATAAATTTACTCCAGTCATCGAGCAAAGGTTGATTTAACTGTTGATCCCAATCAATTCCGGATAACCAAATTTTCTGCATGATTATTTTGCCAGTAACGATTACAGGGCCAATTAAGCCAAGGGGGTCAAACATCTGAGCTAGGGTGGATACTACTTCTCTCTTTGTAACCGTTGACTTATACGCAATGCTGGGTAATGTTATTGAAAAATAGTCCTCAGTTGGATTCCAAGATAATCCTAATATTTTGTTAGAGACTTTTTCAATTTTAATGTCATATTGTGTTAGCTGGGGGTTGGAAGAAATTTTTTGCAGAAAGTCAATATCATTTGTGCACCATTTGTGCAATTTAAACCCTGCAGAGTTTAGAAGGTCATTTAGATCAGAGTAGAGATGCTCAAGTTCAGAATATTCATTACAGGTACAGGCTGCCTTTCGCGACTGGCTCTCAAAAGCGACTCTCCTTAGCTTTTCCGCTCGTTCGAGCAGTTACTTAGTGCTAAGTCATCATCAACGGATTTCATTTTCTGGGTAACAAAAAAACCGTTAGAGTAAATAAGGCTCATTTTCCTATACATTGAATGAATTGACAAAACAGTCCGTTGGGAACTTATGTGTTTTATTAGCGTCAGCTTCAACGGTTTTCGATAAGACTTGTTTTGCTTAGCAGCGAAATACATTTGGTGACCGTTGAAGTTGATAACGCGTAGACATAACTATTATGATTAGCGAACTGATTTTTTTATATTACAGAGAAGGGTGTTGGGTGTTTCCCAACACTCGTGGTCCAAATAAATACTAGGAATGAAACGCACAAAACAGAATAACATTGTTATTTTATGCAAGTTCGCTGACACGAATGGCGGAACACACTGAACATTACACCCCGGTCCGTTCAACGATCGAATCTTGTCATAGAAAGATAGGCGAGTTCGGCGCGGATGAAATGGAAGGGACGAATATAAAGATGATTATCTAATGCTTGGTTTGAATTGTGGACGGGCTGGAGCAAAATCGCGTGTTGCGGTACATTTTCTAAGGTTCCCCTCGCCGTATCACATATTTTGTAGCGTTCGCGTTCGCATAACACGTTCACCAGCACACTCTAAGTACCGCGCACCTAAAGAAGTTTCACTTCAATAAGCAGGTGTTTAATCAAAACCATCGAAATATACAATTCCATGACGTCATAGAAAAAGCATAGTGTGCGACGCGTGTGAAAAGCTATTTTATGCATACTTTGATAAACGTAAACGTAAACAAAGTAGATCATTGAAAATCGGAAATTAAACTCAGGCACGTCTTCTTCTTCTTCAGCCACTTCTCGTCCACTCCTGAACATAGGCCTTTCCCAATTCCTTCCACTGATCCCTGACTTGACCCTTCTGATACCAATTTCCACCTGCCATTTTCCTTATATAATCCACCGTAGTGGGGGCCTGTCTATACTGCGTTTTGTCTCTCTCGGTCTTCATATAACGATCTTTGATGACCATCTCTCGTCCTTCAGCCTTGCTACGTGGCCCGCCCACTGCCATTTCAGTGCTGGAATTTTCTAAATGTATTTGACCTTAGTTCTTCTCCGAATCTCATCATTTGGTATTCTATTCCTCAAACTGATACCGAGCATTGACCTTTCCATTGCCCTCTCCATTACTCGGAATCTGTGGGCACTTGCTTGTGTAATGGCAATTGTTTCCATTCCGTATGTGATGACAGGTAGAACACAGGCGTTGAAAACTTTACGTCTTAGATTAATGGGAATATCGCTATTTCTTAATATGTTTGCAAGTTTACCGAATGCAGCCCAGGAGAGTTTTATTCGCCTTGATATTTCCCTTGATGGGTTTCCCTTTCCGAGTGATAAAATATGACCCAGGTAATTGTTATCTTTTATATTTTCGATGACATAGATCCGTGTATTTATTGGACTCATTATTTTTGTCCTTGCAATGTTCATTTTTTGGTCCCACCCTTTTCGATTCTTCGTTTAGCTCCTGAAACATTTACTCGATCTGACGACAAGATAATATGATTATCAGCTGACCGAGTGTCAATTATAACTTCAAGGAATCTTTTGATGCAAGAGAGCTGTTTATGTAACATCCAGCCTAGCAATGATGCTGTTAGGAGACGTCTTAGGGAAGAAGACTTACACGCACGATGAGCAGTGACATGATCTGCATTAATCTAGACTGAAATATTGAAGACTGGCAACGCGTTTTATTTACAGATGAATCTAGGCGAAACCACTATCCAATGGAAGCCTTGTTATGGTTTGGGGATGGATCTGCGTGAAGCCAGAAGATATTGCTTTTTTATCCGAGAACTATGTCCACTTTCGCTCCTTACATTGTAAATATTTTTTTACTGATGCAAGATAAGGCATTGAAAAAAAATGTATGGAGTAAATATTGATATTTTGAATTGGCCATCACATAGTCCAAATCTCAAATCAATTGAGCATCTGTGAGATATTTTTGATAGACAATTACGAAAACGAGCCCTACATACTCGTCACAAAAAGTTAATGCTGCTAAGAACACAATATACCATTTTATGGAATTGCAAAATAAAATATATATACTAAGTTTATTATCCAGTTATAAAGTTAGGAAGCCATATAGATAAAGATACAAGTGTAGGATTACTGATAGGGCATTAATTGCAAGTTGGCCACATTCAATTGATTATCTTCAAATAATCGACCCTCATGTCTGTCAATTCTCTTATGCCCCATAACTTATTAATTATTATAAATGGTATGAAAGCGATCATTCAGAATCGGATCATGAACGATATCAATATCTTTATCTCCCAACATTTTTTCTATACAATTTAAATGAGACAATGTGTTGAATATCTTAACAGTGTTGAGATCTTATTTTTTTGGGTATCATTGTTTGCTTGTTACTGCAACATAATATTGTCAAAATCTGATGATAAAAGGTATTCACGCCTAAATTGTTTTGACCCTTGCCCTTCAAAAATTAACTTTAATAATTGGTACTTAATACATTTATTGTATAAAATAGATCCAAGGAAAGTTATGATAATATTAGTAACAGAAGTCCGTAATCCGTGATATAATGTTTCTTATTGTGGCTATCTTAGATGAAAAGGGAGTAAAAATTTGGGTACATAATAATTGGACGGGTTTAGGGTCGTAGTGATAGGGCAATAAACGCAACCCTATTACACCCCTTCGCTGCTCATCTTAATATCTCATCTCTTAATAACATATGTAATACAGCCAGTTTTCGTGACCTAACATTGTGTAATAAAGTGAACCGTATAAGGATCGATGGTTCAAAATTCAAACCATTTGAATTTGGGCAGTCTTTTATTTGGGATAGTGGAAATATTTTCCACTCCACGTTGTGATAGGACTCATTCTTCATAACTATAATACTCTCTACCATTTCACGAGCACCTCAGTGTTCATCCTGTTCATGTCCTCATGATATTCTCCCATTTTTCGGGAGTGAAACATTAAGGCCACCACGCAATCACTTTCGATATGTGTATTTATGAATCGTCGCGTCGCCGTCGGCCTATTTCAGGTGCAGCTTATAGACCCATTAAAAACTCATCACGGAACTTTTGTCTCGAGTTTTTAATATATTTAATCCTTAAGGCCTTGATCGCGTGCGACCCTCATTAAGTTAAGGTTCATAAATATAGAAAATCTTTCTTCCTGAGCGTTTTTATTTTTTTTTCTTCTTAACCTTTAAGTAGTGGCGTGCCAGAAATAACGTCAATTAATGCGTGACGAACTAGCAAGCAGTAGGATATCTGCTTTGTTTTTGTATAATTATTATAAAAATAGACCAAATTATTGTTAAATAGTAGGTATAATGATTTAATAAATAAATTCATATAATTTTTTTGATTGCTTTCTTAAATGCAGGGTGTCTATTTATATGTTGACACCTCATTTTAAGATTATAAAAAAATGGCAAATAAAAAATTTGTACGGATTATCCTGACCCGCCAGGATTTCCTATCAAATTAAGCAAACGAATATCGTAAAATAGATAAAATATGCTAAGTTAGGTTTTTCAAATGCAACACCCTATTTTTTTTAAATCAGTCTTGAAGTCCTATGTTGATGTTTTCTTAGAAGTTTTGGAAATATTTCCAGTTAAATTTGCGTACACCTATTAAGGTTACGCCCCGTAACGCTGTAGATATTAAGACGTAACTGCAGGAGTTTCATGTCATTTGAATCTATTGTAATGGCCCCAGTCAGAGATAAATAAATATCTTTTTTATTTTATCTGTGGCCCCAGTACACATTTGACCTACTAGTTGGGCCTAAAAGAAAGATACCTATTACACGTTGGCGTTGCTCAGTCTCATAATATTTATCTATGCTCAGTCTGCATTGGCCATTTGACGAGGATGGATATGGAAATAATTGCAGCCGCGACATTACTTTTCAATTTTTATAGAAAGGTGCAGCAAACGAGAGTGATTTTTAAAAAAATGGCACAAAAGATCATGCTGGATGCTGAGTATTCATCGAAACAGAACAAGGTGATTATAAAATACAACCAAGCAACGTGTGAATGGGGTCGGCCGAGTTTGCCCCCCGTATTAAATAAATTTTAAAAATAAATAAACCGTAATTTTGCACTTTTTTGCACACATATTTTCAAATTTTGCACACCCTTCTGGGTAAAGTTGTGAGGTACAAAAAATTTGCTTACTTTTACATCTCATAAATTTCTCCAGAAGAGTGTGCAAAATTGTTCAAAAATTAGCTAAACATAATAACATAAAAATTTCAATGTTGTGACAAACGGGGGGGAAATGCAAATTTTTGGTACCTCACAACTTTCACCAGAAGAGTGTAACAAAATTTGAAAATAGGTGTGCAAAATTAGCCAAATCTAATGGCATCAATTTGTTTAAATTTTGTAACAGACGAGGGAGAACGGTCAAGTTTAAAAAATATCTCTAGTTTTCCTTGCGTCGGTGTGTATAATTATAGTTTATTTATTGGTAAAATGTATTTAATACGGGAGGGCAAACTTGAGCGACCCGTGTGAACGCTGTTGGCAGATTGCGCCAAGATCATTTGATGTGTGCTCGAAAAACCGACAACGTTTGGTTGTCGGGATGCATATACGTATTCTGCAGACGCATAAGGTTCTGCCATAGAGCAACTGTAATATAACCCGCCCCGTTACGTTTCGTCTTCAAATTTTTGAAGACTTCATGCCTGGCCATATTCCGTATCCATTGTATTGGTTGATCGAGCGTGACTAGTAGGATTCCAGCAACAGTTCATTTTGGTTCCGCTTAATTAAGCAAACAGTTAGTACAAAATAAAGTTCCGTAGATTTTAAGTTTAGTTTTAATCATCTCCTGATGATGTTAACATGGTTAGCGAAACGCACGTCGAGTGCAAAAATGCTGTTTCGGTATTGTGGATAAAACTGTTTTAGTGCATTTTTCCGGAGGTTCCAAACCCCAACATAGTAGGTTATTTTTGATGAACGCATAAGAACTTAACATTGGTCTGCTCTCTGCAAAGACATATTATATGTCTTTGGCTATCTGCTACGTTTTTTTGACACCCTCTGTACATACAAAAATTGTTCCTATAAAAACTTTTTATTACTTTTGTACCAAGCATTTTGCTGTGAAACGTTACCCATAAAAATGAGAGCCGTGTCAGAATAATAGTATAAAAGTGTACAATGTACCTATATTGCTTGGCTCGTAAATTTATATTATTTTTCATAACATTGTTAACGTCGTACTAGCAATTAACTTGAGTGTGTGGTAGCACATCTCACGTGATTTGGTAGTCCAATGGAAGAGCTTACTATTTCAATTAATTTAACATCGTGATTTTCTATGTCGTCTTGGTATTGCAAGTATCAGCCAATATGTGGCGAGTATTTACCTTAAACAAGTGCAGTAAATTTTTACTTGAATTACATGCAAGTACTCTTAAAAATACTCTAAGTTAAATACTTGGCAAAATCAAGTAAAAACCCAAGTATTTAAAAGTTTTATCTAACAAGTACTTCAAGTAAAATACTTCAATACCTATATAAACTTGAAGTAAAATTTCAAGTAATTAACTTCAAGTATCGATAGCTTTGGCTATAGTTAACAAAAAAATTGATCGAGTCTGCTAGTACTCGAGACACTGACGTGTAAACAACAGGCCGCGTGACGCCTGAATATGGCCACCACTTATTTGGAATTGGTTGCCTATATTCTGGCGTTAGAAAGAAAACGTTTTACAAGGAAGCGCTGAAGTAGACTGCGCATGGTTATGATGTCACATTCAGTTTCACACCGCCGCGCCGCGTAAGATATTTACACATCAAAAACTTGATATTGTTGGATAAACAAACAAAATATTGTGAAACAGTTTGAAGACAGGAACGATCTAAAACGAAAGAAAAACAAAAAAGATATAATTATTTGTTTTACGCCTACATGCCTTTAATACAATAAAAAAAAATCAACGCCGCGTTTTAAATAGCTTAAAATTGCTATTACTATTAAAAAAAGTTCAACAATCACAACCCATCGACTATATATTTAATACGGTATCTACAATTATTCGAATTCGACAGTGCGGCACCTTATTTCCAAGTGTTGGTTTTACACCAAGCTGTTCCTTGCAAAATGCCCCTGTCGAATTAGCGTCGTTACTGAAATTATGTTTGGAGTTATAATATGGGGCAATTTATTAATATACAATATGTCAATGACAAGCATCTAGAATATGATGAGAATTCAGATTAAAAATTTATTTATCTTCAAGCTGGGTATTCATGATAAATAATATTTCGCACGTTTTGACTCGCTTAAATGGGATCTAGAAACTGTAGGAATCAGTATTGATGAAAATGATAAGGTTTATTTTCTTTATTACGAAAATATAGGGTGTGACTTTGGAGCGACTTTAAACTCAAAAAAGGTGATTGATGTTGATTTGAAATCTATAAATTTAAAAAATTACAGAAGTATAATCGACATTTCCAGACTCAAAATATACATTTTTGAAGTGAAACATCTACGCGCATTGGATCTGGAGAGTAAGCTGGCGAATGCGTTACGGAAACGTTGCGAAATATGTGGCATAGCGAACGCGTTACAGAAACGTTACAAATTGTGTGATAAGGCGTGGCGTTCGAAAGTAGAGAGATATATATAGCGTTGTTAAAGACAGTTACATGGCGCGACGAGGCGAAGGGAAGCAGAGAGGGGAGATATAGCGTTGGTATAGACAGAAGGAGAGAGAGATATTCGTCGTATGTCACAGCTAATACACAGTGGAGGCTTGTAGGTTATTTATTCTCCGTTTCTCTATTGTGCGGATCTTCGTCTATACCTGACTCTTACGTTGCGTCTAATATAGCAAAAGAGTTTGACTTGTGGTGTATGGTTCAGAAGCACACTCTTTTTTTATATTATTTGTCTTATAGGAAATATTAGACAATTTTCCAAAAATTCATATTACTCTCCTTCTTTTTCACGGCACGGCAATGTAAAATATTTAAATTACAAAACGACAACCAGTGATCAACTAAATTGGGGTTTGGAACATTCGTCAAAATGTACTACAACTTAGTTTTATCCACAATACTGAAACGTAATTTTTGCACTGGACGCACCTTTCGCCATGTTAGCGTCATCAGGGGATGATTAAAAATATTTTAATCATCTCCTGGTGATGCTAACATGATTAATGAAACGCGCGTCGAGAGCAAAAATCCTGTTTCGATATTATCAACAAAACTTTGTTGCAAAAATGAATTTTGGGAGGAAAAAATACCACAGTCATTTAGTGTGTTAACTTTACAGGTTGTTACTAGAAAGATGCTAAAGAAGGCGATATTTTTTTGTTTCAGGGATGAATTACGCCTTAATGGTGAAAATCTCAACATTTTAGGTCGAGAACTGGGCAAATAAAAAGTATTCCAGTCACAGTTTATACGACGTACGCAAACAATCAATAAGTTTATTGTTTTTTTTTTATATGGCAGTGGACACACTAAAGGAAGATCCTATGGCACTCGACGAGCGGTCTGTGTGCGACGATATTGATTGACACGGTTCTTAAACAGTTGTAGGTTGTAATTAGGGGGAAACAGATGTCATCGGAGTAAGTTCCACAGTAATAAAAAGTTGCGTTTCTTAAGCAGTTATTACTCTTCTGGAAAGCCTTGACTAGGACAAATACCCTCGCTGTTAAAATTCATGTATTTCATAAATATTCGTTGGAGTATATGAATATATGAATATTAAGCCAGGAGTCCATACCACCGATGCGCGCTTTGATTTAGACTACGTAGAAAACACCAGGTTTAAATAGGCGCAATATTCTGAAATTATCTTGAATGTCTCATACATAATGTTACATTTTCCAACGTTGAGCTGCAAATTCTTACTTAAGCATCATTCACCGGCGAACTGGAAGTTCGATTGGAGTATGTACAGTTATATATAGGAAAGATGCTAAAGAAGGCGATGTTTATTTTCTTCAGGGATGTATTACGCGTTAATGGTGAAAATCTCAACATTTTAGTCCGAGAACTGGGCAAATAAAAAGTATTCCAGTCACAGTTTATACGAGGTACGCAAACATTCAATCTGGATGTCTCGACAATCAATAAAGGTATCGTTTTTTTTTATATGGCAGTGGCACACACACTAAAGAAGAGACTCCAGGATCTTTAAATTACAAGTCTGGATGCGTTGTATACCCCTTGTCGCAGAAAATATATTGGGCTGGGTCCGTTGTATCCCCCCATACTGCTAGAACCTTTTTAGAGCACGTTGCTCGCATCTAAACCTGTTGGTTGCATGCCAAAAGATGGGTTATACCAGCTACAATCGCGTAACTTTACCAAGCAACGGTATTATTGAGCCCAGAATAACCTGCATAAAATCAGCCAAGTTAAACATCACAAATGTTATTGTCTGCTTCGGTAAATGGGTAGTCCATACATGGTTAGTTTGGGTTAGTTCCTGCATGGTTATTAACAAAGTACTAAGGAGGCCATAATTAAAGGAATATACCTTAATTTTTGAATTTGTAATTGTACGGTTACATTTCTTGCCGTGTTCTTGACTCGTCATCTATTTATTTATTCATTTATTGTAATTGCTGCATTTTATTTTTACACTGTATAGTTTTAATTTCTGCAATTTTATGTTAGAGACCTATCTTAGGTTCATTTTT
>MU181987.1:52767-68131 GCA_016904865.1 Pissodes strobi
ATGGATGGAGGGAACATCATTTGGGGTTGCTTTGCTGTAACTATACGTTAGCGATGGGTTGGTTACGTGTTAACACCAGGTTTGTGCTTTTTCTCATTACAAAAATGCAATAACTTGCAAGTGGTTAATTATGGGATAGCCCCAGTTTTTTTTTTGCTTTTCCTCATTTTCCTAAAAATACTATATTAAATTTGCTATATGTTTTGTTTAATCTGGATTTTGTTAGCGTTGCGCTCTCTTTGTGTTAGTATACATCTAACAGAACTAACAGAAGATAGCTTTTTTCATATAATATGTAATGTGTTTTGCAACTGCCTATTGTTAGTGACTTATTTATTTCTTTTTTCTCGTAGCTAGTATGTTCACTACTAATTTATATCATATTTTTAAAGCCGTCACGATTTCTGTCTACAGAAAAGTTAAAGCCCAAACTGACGACGCGAAAATAGAAACAATTTATGTGTGAGCGCATCAAATAAATTTGAAGAGAACTGTCCTAAGGATAAGAAATAAGAATATAATTCCCCCACCTAATACAATTTAAAGAACTATATATGCCTTCCTAAAAATATAAGCAAATGAGTGATGGTGAAGAGTTTTTAAGTTTTGATTCTACGTAATAAGACGAAAAATGTTGAATATTAATATTTTCCACTAACAAAAATCTAAATTTATTAAAGAATAGCGAACATTTGCAGATTGGCAGTTTCACTACATTTATTTTCTCAGTTATATGCCATCATGCACTAATTAAGTCTACATGTATTCCACTAATCTATGCACTTCTGATGAAAGAATAATTTTTTCTTTACTTTAAAAAAAAAACGTGTTTTCTTTCTTTTTAAAAATTTCGATTCGATTCATAAGACCATTTGTTCCATTAGTTTGGCGTCACTTTGGTATTTTCTGCTGAACACTTTCCTCCAGAAGGACAACCTGTTGTAGACTATTTTGAACACAGTTAAATTTAACGTCTTTAGAGAAGAAAGCGCAGAGACCCAATTACTCCACTAAAATTATGGAACGTATATGATGGAATCGTAAATATAATTTGCCTAAAACCAATAACCATTTGTCAATTTTGAAGTTGATAGAACAAAAATTCATAGTGAAGAAACCTTTTTAGAA
Source organism: Pissodes strobi (assembly GCA_016904865.1). Taxonomy (NCBI): domain Eukaryota; kingdom Metazoa; phylum Arthropoda; class Insecta; order Coleoptera; family Curculionidae; genus Pissodes; species Pissodes strobi. The sequence continues at coordinate 53,896 of MU181987.1, forward strand.
AGAAAGTTTCACAAATATAGAAAAGAGATGATTCACAGCAGGGGAACAAATAGAAAGATTCAATTTCAGAATTAAGAATATTGTTTTAATTTTTTTAGTTTTGGAAGAAATTACTTTCCTGGGAAATATTCTTCACAATTTATATTAAAAAAACTTGTTTTTCATGTTTAATTTTTTACTAATAATATTTAAATAAATCTTGTATAAAAAATGTGTATATGTCAAAATGGTAGAATATCGAATACAAAGAAAATACAAGTGGGAAACTACATTTCTTTCAAATAGCTGTAAGTGGATGGGTTAGTGCTAACCAAAGAAATATCAAAATTAGTTAGAGAAAGAATATTAAAAAATATAAATCATGGGCTTTGAAAATCATGAAAGATAATAAAGTAATGAATGATTTTAACCGCAAAATAACTACGTGGAAGATAAAATTCATAAATGAACATGCTTTGTGAAATTACTAAAATTTTTCGAAGATTTCTATGCCCCTCTACCGAAAGACTACACAATAAAGTAGAGACTATTAGCATCTCGCAAATTTCCAATCAAGACTGTTAAAATATGAAATTTTATCAGTTGGCAAAGTCAAACGGACAAAAGAGCGGAAAAACTAAAACTACCGAAAAACTGCTTTCTAAGACACTAAAGGTATTTATATTTTATTGTATTTAAAAATCCAAACCAATACATTTGTCTAGCGAAATGTACACTTTTCTCAGGAGTAGAGATGGTAATTGATGCTTAGCAACTATTTTTAATGAATGTCGTGTGAGCGCGCAGGGAGTCAAATTTAACAACCCTGTTAGAAGCCAAGATTTTAAAATAGCGCAGATTTTCTAAAATATAAATGTATATACTTTAAAACTTTTTATATTGCCAGACAGGGTGTCGCAATGTCTCTATAAAATTTTCGGAGTTGAGAAATGACAGAGACACAGCGAATTGTTATATTTTCCTTCTGACGCAAGTCAATGGTTTCGTCATTTTTTAAATCATTTGAAAAATAAGAGCACATGCATTTACAGACTTTCGAGGTTCCTGTAGTTCCGTTTAAATTAATTATGATGACGTCACCTACGGTCTAACCGAAGAGTATTCCTTCACCGATTTCAAATTGATGATATAAGGAAAGAAAAGGAAGCGCGCATTACTTTTTTGAGCATCATAGCTAGTGTTACATAAAGTTTTATGGTACTGTATAATAAAATCTTGTCACAAATAAGTTTTGTATACACCCAACGCTAATATTGTTTTACCTACCAGGAGCAACATACTGGAATACACATAGCAAGTTAACTTTAACCAGGAATCTATGGAATTTGGCACATCACCCCTGACTAAGAGGTGAGAGGTATAGAGCTTTTATTCTACTAAGGCTTTCCTTTGCTTTTAGGCAATGCATCTTGTGTATAAAGCGCTTGAGAAATATGCTATTCCTAACACGTTACCTATTGAACTGGCCCAGCTGAAGCCGCTTAAGGATTCATCACCCATAGCCCCTCCTGCTCTAATTAATCGCCCACTTGATGTGAAACCTGAAGTTCCTGCTCCTCCAGTTGTTAAACCACCAGTAAGTTGCACTAGTCATTAATATTTGTTACAATTTCACTTCATATGTGGCAAATACGTGGTTTATTGAGTATTGACACCATTAAGTTGAAAAAACCAACTAAATTAACAAAAGTAAAAACATTATATAAATATAAACGCATTAGCAATCTAATATTTTTTTTTAGTTTTTAATCTTCTTGTAACAGGAAAAAGTTTAATTATTTATCGGCGTTTGATAATTTATTAGAAAATCTATCGTGGCTAAGAAATTGAAATATTGTTTTTAGTATTTGAGTTCGAAAATAAGATCGTTTTTCCTAAATGAAAGGCTCCAGATCATATAAGTATATATACATAATTTTGTAGATTCCTATTATGAAACCAGTACAATCAGTTCAGCCAACAATCCCCTGGGTAGTAACTGCTGAAGAAAAATCGAAATCAGACGCATTATTCATTAAAAGTGACGTTGATAAGGATGGCTTTGTATCTGGATTTGAAATTAAGGATGTTTTTCTAAGAAGTGGCGTTCCACAGCAAATTTTAGCCCATATTTGGTAAGATAACATTTACTATAATGAACTAATATTATAAATATCTAGAAAAATGTTTATATTTTATTTATACGTAATTCACATATCTTTCATATAAGAAAAGAAAAACTATTTAAATGCATTGTGAATCTACTACCTACGAAAATGTGCATGTTAGTTAAGATGACCTTGACATAAGTCGGTATATACGATTCATACTTTACTAAATCACCCAGCAATCCCTGTTTATGCGGTACTAAAAAAAAAAAGTAGCTTATGTTAAGGTTTTTCCAACCAATTTTGTTTTCATTATTGTCTTACCTGACTACTAAATTACTCTGCAATCCCTGTTGTTTATACGGTAGGTAGTATAGTAAAGAAACACGAAAGAGACTCAGTTTAAGGTTTTTCCAATTAATTTTGTTTTCATTAACTGTCTTGCCTGACTCTGAAAAATGTTTACATAACGAAATTCGCTACGTATTTACGAATTCTGAGGTAGTCTGATGTTTATTTTATTTGGAACAATCGCTTTGGCTAAAAGTTGAATAGTACCAGAATTTTGGGAATCGTATCAAACGGCTTTTGGCTCTCGGATTTGTACATGTTGAGGAGGTATTGGCTTCTGAAATTTTGTTGAAGGTTTGTAATGCAAAACAACTATATTGTCATACTATAGTAACAAGCCACGGGCTAAATGGCTTTATGACGTATTTTCTCCTCTCATTTTAGGTAAACAAAAATATAATCAAAAAATATTGCATTATCAACCAGCTATTCCAAAACTAATAATTTACAATTTTATCTGTTGTCATTAAAATAATTTAAAATAATAAGTCACAAAGTGCTGTCACAGATAAATTCAATTTAAAAAAAAATCAATCAAGTATATATATTCACAGCTTTCTTCTGAAACACAAAAATTGCGTACAAATAAATTCGGTATCCTCAGAGTGATTCTGTTAGTCCAAACCATCCCACTAGCACTGAATTGTCTAGCTGGCTGATTATGACTCGCAGAGCATAGCAACCATGACAAGTCTTGGACTTAGTGGCTTTATATGGCTCAATTAATTAATTGCTGTATAATAAAATCACCAAAAATGTATTTTCTTCAAGTGTCCTTAGAATTTGATTTAAAGTTAATCATCAAATTAAATGGATAGATTATAAAAAATTTGTATATAAGTTTAGTCAAAATAGTAGGCAGGTTAATGTATCTTCATTTCGAGAGTTGAGTGAACTAATCCGGGTAACTAAAAAGGAGTCACAAAACATAAAAACTGTAAAAATTAAAGAAAATAATACCTGGATTAATAGTGAAATTCTTGACATGATGAAGCAGAGAGATGATGCGTATAAAAAAAAAAGTAAAAAATCCGGGTAATTTATTGTATAATGATGAGTTTCGAAACATTAAAAATAAAGTTAACAATACAATTAAAACATTAAAAAATAATTATTTTAGTAAAGAATGGGATCGCGCAGGTACTGATCAAAAGAAGCAGTGGAAATTTATCAACAGTTTTTTTTGGTAATGGGTCAAACATCACTCAGGTGGATTCTTTAAATGTAAATGGTAAAATTATTAAAGAACAGAAAGATATAGTCAATAACTTGAATTTACATTTTTCACAGGTTGGTGAGATTATTGTCAGGGAGTTAAACAATGAAATACAAATGTTAGGTGATGACACACGTTTTGATGAAATTAGTTGCAATGGCACTCTGATTAATATTGCACCAACCAACCCAAACGAGGTCTGTGAAATTTTATTGGAGCTAAAACGTAACTCTTCGCCAGGTGAAGATGATGTGACAGTATTGGATTTAATTAATTTAAAAGATCATATTACGGGTATTATCTCGAATTTGATTAATAACGTTCTTACTACTGGCGTGTTTCCTCAAGAAGTAAAAAAAAATAAAATCACTCCAATTTTTAAATCTGGTAAAAAAGAGCAAATGAACAACTACCGACCTATTACCGTTATAAACACTTTGTCAAAAGTCTTGGAAAAGGTTATTAAAAAAAGGTTATTGTCTTTTATTTGTGAAGAGTCATTGCTTGATCAGTATCAGTATGGATTTATCAAGAATAGTAGCACTCTCGCTGCGACTATGGATTTTATTAGCACCATTTCGAGAGCATTGGATCGGGGAAAGATAGTGGTTGTAGTTTTTATTGATTTGAAGAAAGCTTTTGTCGTGGTTAGTCATGATTTATTGTTAAGGAAATTGAAAAAATTAGGTTTGGGGTCACTATTTTTGAAGCTCATAGAAACATATTTGATGGATAGAATGCAGTATGTTAGCTTGGGTGGTGTTAGCAGTGAATTATTAACAAGTAATTATGGTGTACCTCAGGGTTCAGTACTCGGACCACTGTTGTATGCTTTATATGTGTTGAGCCTAAAATATGCTCAATTAAGGGCACGATATTTTACATTCGCTGATGATACTGCCCAAGTATATATAGGCGATAATGAACAAGAGCTGGTAGACATTATTAATAATGATTTGAGTTTGTATTATAAGTGGTTAATTTTTAACAGATTAAAAATAAATATTGAAAACACCAAATATATGTTGTTCAAGCAGAAAAATAAATGTGTAAATAATATAGATATTAAAATAAATAACGTTAATTTAGAAAATGCATCATGTGTAAAATACCTTGGTTTAGTAATAGATGAATCACTTAACTGGCAAATACATATAAATAAAATAACACAAAAAATGTATTCACTTATACCCTGTATATATAAAAGTAGAACCTATTTAACCCATAAAACAAAAATGAATGTCTATAATGCTTTTTTTTGTGTCACATCTAAGATATCTTTTGCCTATATGGGGTACATGTTGTAAAACAAGATTTAGTCATGTTCAGGTAGCACAAAATAAGGTGCTCAAAATAATGTTTAACTATGACATAGCTACGCACACAGGAACATTGTATAGTGATCTAGGCATTCTAAATTTAGAAAAACTGTTACTTCTTGAACAATGTAAATTAATTTATAAAATTCTAAACCAACAATTAAAATGTAATTCCACTATAATGTTTTCAAATGAAGTTCACAACTACAATACCAGAGCTCAATCTAATTTGTATATAGTGTATAGTAGAACTAACATAGGAATGCACAGCCCAATTGATTGTGCATCAAGGGCATTTAATGAGCTACCTAGTAAGTTAAAGAGCATGGCGTTTGTAAATAAACTAAAATGTTTCCTTTCTGCCAAATAAATGTAATATGTTATATAATTAGAAATAAGATTGTTATCGTGATGTTACTAGTATATAGAGTTACATTGATATGTTGAATATTCTACAATTCTCGAGGCCAGAGCTATATGCACTGTTTTGAGTTATTTATGTAAAACGGAACTATACAAATTTTTTCTGAAATATATGCTTGTTTTCAAAAAAAAAAAAGTTGGGTTCAGATCTTACTTGTCAGGAAGAGTTGAAAAGTTGTCATTTGGACATTGCATAACGTGACTAATGGAGTGTCGCAAGGATCAGTGTTTTAACATACCTAGATATGTTAAAACACTGATCCTTGCGACACTTCATTAGTCACGTTATGCAATGTCCAAATGACAAATTTTCAACTCTTCCTGACAAGTAAGATCTGAACCCAACTTCTAACGTATAGGGCAATATACAGTACCGTTTATCACAGAGTAGCAAAAAAAAATAAGTCAAAAGGCCCTTCCCTTTTAAAATCATAAGGGATTAGATAGAGGGTATATTTCGTTGAGCGTCCTATTTCAATCACCTTTGTCATGTATTTCCTACTGACAAACGTTTGTGTTTTTAGCTTTTGAGTGCAGTTTTCGTCGGCCGTACATTCACTGTCGGCCACCGTCGAAACATGCATTTCTTCACACAGTATGAGTATAAAAAATTGAATTAAAAACTATTAAAAATCACTGAACAAGTATCGGTGTATCTTGTCATCGACGTAATATAAAGAGTAATAAAGTGGCGATCTGAATTATCCAGATGTACCCAATGTTGCCACACTCTTTATCTGGTTAATAGCTGAGAGTAAGGTTATAGTTGATATAAAATAATACTGAAATAATATGGACAATAAAACAAAATCAAACTGAAATTAATTATATGAGAAGAGACAGTTGAGGAGAGTGTGCAAATGGAGTTCGGTTAAGGGCGCCAGCAGCTCTCTACCAGTTGAACTGCTAACTGCCTTTGATGTCCTAGATACCACTCCTCAATAACTAAATAAATTTATGAATAAGTTTGCAAGTAAGTTATGAGGTATAGAAATTTTGAAACAATGTCCACGTTTATTGATTATGTTGTTAGTTAGTATAAAAGGATCAGGCGTCCTGCTATTGAAGTTCTTAGGCTAGGTTATTACAATAATGATTATACCACAATAAATCTATAAAATTGAAAAACCACTCACTGACAACTAGAAGCTAAGATCAGTTTTTCCAAGTAGAATTAAATGGTACTAAAGTTATTCAGTATCCAATGTTTAATTAAGAGGATCGACTACCGACCTTTATTGATATTACGTTTTATTCCAAAACGAAAAAAGTTAGGGTCACGAAATTTGGTGTGCGGCTTGTACAGGGTGATCCCCTATAATGTCGCCCCCTTTAACTGTTTTATTTAAAGTGTCTCAAAAAAATTAAAAGTATGGTTATGTAGGTACTGAAAAATACTTTTTTTCTGCGTATAAAAAATAATAATGAAAAATCATCAGTGTACAGGGAAAAACAAAAAGTTATTTTTTTTTTCAATGGAACACCCTATATATGAATTTATTTTTCGATTCCTCGTAAAATTCTAAGCATATTTTATGTATGATGTTATACCTCTAGAGTTAGTAGTTTCACAACTATAAACAGTTGAAAATCGGTACTTTGGCTACTTTTCACCTTGGTGCAAGGAGATCATTAGAGATGGAGTAAAGTGAATTTCACATTCCTATCTCAACTTTCCAAGAGCTATCTGATGGTGCTAACTTATGGTACCTACCGAGGTACCAGATATGGTACCCATCATACCGCCTGTCAGTTAGTACCGTCAGATAGCTCTTGAAAAGTTAAGATAGGAATGTGAAATTTATTTTACTCCATCTCTGATGATCTTCTTGCTACCAAGGTGAAAAGTAGCCAAAGTACCGATTTTCAACTGTTTATAGCTGTGAAACTACTAACTTTAGAGGTATAACATCATACATAAAATATGCTTAGAATTTTACAAGGAATCGAAAGACAAATTCATATATAGGGTGATCCATTGAAAAAAAAAATAACTTTTTGGTTTTCCCTGTAAACTGATCATTTTTCCAATAATTTTTATACGCAGAAAAAAAGTATTTTTCAGTACCTACATATTTTTATTTTTTTTTGGGACACTTAAAATAAAAAAGTAATAGGGGGCGACATTATAGGGGATCACCCTGGACATTCGATTGACTGCTGTTTAAATTTTTTTATAACAAATTTTAAACTGGTTTTTTGGTGAAAACGTATTTTCACGTTGCGTTTGCGTCCACAGGCAATAGAAAAAAAAATCCAGAGAAAATGCTTACCCAGTACAGTATGTAAATCCCGAAAATGGGTCGTGTAAAGACACCAAGAGATTCCACAGTCTATCCCCAATAAGTGGGTTGAATTAAATCACAAACTAAATGTGGAGTCTCTATACGACTGCACTAGCAAACCTTCTCGCCTTGAAAGGGAATCTCAGAAGAACTCTCGATTGGTTTACGTCAAGTCAGCAAGTAGTGATGTGCTGAAACATGCCCAGTGATTTGGATACAGGGAATAATTCTAAGATACTAAACGCCTTAGTTCTCGTTCATTACGATGATAAACGACGGCGGAAGCCACAAATAGTGAGCTAAAATTACATTTTTCAAGAAATGCTAGGAAATACTCCTACGAAAATGATAAACCTTTAAAAATCTAAATCGAGAGCGACAATCACGGAAGGATAGTCCATTCCTATTATTCGGAACGAACCTTACAAAAATTGCAGCCTGCCGTATAAAGCGATAAATATATTTATTTAAAAGCAGAGGTCCCAAAACGATCTAACGATCTTCAGAAATGGCGGCCGGCAATTGGTGTTCCGCAACCAGGGGGCTCCCAAAAGGTTATAAAATATTCACACCGTCAGTAAAATATGAATCGACGAATCTACTGCAGCGTATTTGAGGGTTTTATTAACAGAATTTAAAAAATATAGAACGGTTTGCTAACTGTTCCACGATAATGTAATATAAATCAAGCCAAGCTATTCTAATAATAATGTGCATCGCTTATCAACTAAAATAGAGTCACAACGTGTTATAAAAGCTAATACAAATATATCGTTAACCTATACTTAGAATAGAGTTAATTTACATTAAGAAAAGCGGCAATTTCAAGCGAATTGTTAGCAAACTGAATCAATAAATTTAGAATTAATAAACCGATGAGTGCAAAATACAGCATCTTTTTACCTAAATGCGGCATATAAATGAAATTCAAAAATATTTGACATTGGCAGAATCGGAGTGTTACAGCATACAAATCATTTAGGAATAAATTAAGAAATTTTTCTGTTGCGAGAAACCTTGTGAACATACAAAATCAAATACATAATCGTCATTTTAATTTTGCAATAGTCTGGTAAAGATACTTTGTTTTCTTTAAACCAAAAGTTTAAACAAAAACCCTTTTTAGGGCTTTGTGTGATGTTAATCAGACTGGAAAATTAAACAATGAACAATTTGCGTTAGCCATGTGGTTTGTCGCTAGATGCTTAAAAGGGGTTGAACCACCTGCCGCTCTAACACCGGAAATGGTTCCACCTAGTTTGAGGACTACAAAAGTAATTGATGGTCTTGTGGTAAGTATGTTTTTTTTTATTGAAGGTCGAATCGCCTCTATACCGGAAGCTATGTAAAATAAAGTGGGTATCATGATAATTTTTGAAATTTTGTAATAACTAATGCCCAAATATTATCTTTGTTTAAACGAAATACGAAGTGGTCCATTAATTCGACTAGGGCTGATTAGTCCACAACATTCTTTTGGTAAATTAACCGCTAATTTGTCTAAATTAAATATATTTTCTGAAAGGGAAAATTGGTTGTCAAACAAAAAACGTAGTTCTTCATGTTTAAATCTTAGATTTAATGCACAAGGTGGCCGTGGCGGCACGAAAGGTCAAGTGCCACTTGACCATACAAATTTAGCAAATTATTATTTACATGGAATTGTTTGTTTAATGCTTAATCACTTAGTTACTCTTAGCTCAATCCTACCATATCTATTTGTAATATATATTTAATTCGTGCATTCGGTGCACATTTAATATGTTTCTATCACGTTCTAGTATACGTTGGTAAAATAGTAGATCAATTCATTCAGCGCTACGAAATGAAAACGTTAGAAGAATTCTCATTCTTGCGACTTAATGCCTAGTCATGTAGACATACGTTCTACGAATTTACTATGTGGGTTGCTCTTAACAGCGACGTGACTGTAGCGCAACTGCATGCGATGTGGTGTCGTTAGGCCTAATCAAGAGTTTCGGTTGCTTTTCACGATCCACTTCAACAGCGGATAAGATGATTGTACCTATACAAGATTTTTACTGATAAACAATGCATTTATTACATTTTCGTTAATTCTCTATTTGCAATAATTTTAATAAATACATAGAGAAAAGTGCCCATTATTAGAATTACACCAATAAGCATTATAGTGTGGTTGAAACGTAGTTCAAACTTCTTTTCTATCACAAGGCGTATGGTTCCCGCTAACTCTTTTTGCTGCCAGCAACTGAAAAAATATAAATTTCAAAATAAATATCAATAAAATTTTATTACATATCAGTATCTATTTTAAAAAATTGTCTGCTTTTGGCAAACATATTTGTAGCAATGGTCTGCTGTTTGCAAATGATCTTGGGCTATTCAGAGTAAGTCGAAATCAAGCTGAAGATATCAAAGTATCTGTAATAATAAAATTTTCACTCTTTATACTGCTTTTTGGCTAATTTACGTCAATGTTAGGGTACGTTAGGACCATGAATGGGTGCCCAGGACATCCGTTATGCAATTATAGTTAATCAAGCGTTTTTAAGTAGCCTAATGCAATTTAGTTCCATTGTAAAACAAAATGGAATTCCGCAAAATACACTTAAAGTCTCTCTCCCAGAGATTAGTCTTAATTCCCGCATTGTTGCTGAACAGGGTAATAAAGATAAGTATAGTGTTCATCACCTCTCTTTAACAAGGGATATTATTACTTTGGGAGGTGCCTTAAAGAAGGCAAAAATAAAATAGTTGTTGAATTTATATAGCCCTCTCATGCAAATAATTGCCTAATTATTAAAATCTTGCAATAGAGGGGTTATGAGCTCTACATGTAAGGCTCTCAGTTATCATAAAGTCGCCATTTTTCATCAGAATAAATAAATGAGTATAGCAAAGCGGTCAAAAAATATTGTGCGATTTCATGAAGCATCTCCAATAATCTTGGCGCGATCTACTCCATCTTTTATTATTTGAAATAAAAGTATGTACTTCTGATAGGTCAATAAATTTATTATTTCTTCGAAAACAAACTACATAATAATACAGGACATTTTCGTTTAACTAAAAAATACATTGGCATGATGTTTTTGATTTTAGTTCGTTACTGATTTCGATATGCCAAATTTGATACTTCTATCTTTAAAACTAACCCAGAAAATGATAAAAACCGTTCCATAACATGATCGTGTTAGGAGGAAAACTGTATAAAAATGTTCAATGCATTGATCTTATGGAACAGTTTTGTCATTTACTCAGTTATTATTAAAGGTAGAGGTATCAAACCTGATATATTTTGAATCAGTAACGAACAGATTATCCGATAAATAAACCATAAACAGCAGTTGATATTTTTCGATAGATTTGTGTTAATTATTTGTACTGAGTAAAAAATCCTGGCCGCTTTAGGAAAAAGCGGGACTTTTAGGTATTAAAGTTAGTAGACTAGTGAAATTCTGTACAAAAAAGTCAGTGCGAATATTACTTTCTCGAAAAATTAAAAAATTTGATAAATGTTTCCTCTTATTAACTCAATCCACGGGTTGTATGTTGCTATATACATTATTTTGTATTTATTTAAATTACGTTGATCATTTAGTTTTCGTTTAACTAACGATCTATAGGTTCTGGTAGCTCAGAATATAGCCAAAACCATGATAAAAAAATAATAATTTAATTCAATAATTAATTAAATACCTGTATATGTTGGAATCCAAAATGGTAGCTTTATTTATATGGATTCTGTCAGTTATACTTATATAAATTCTCCCGTTTGACTCTTTGACGATCGTTTCTGGTATAAGATTTTTCTCCCCGATTTGCCATTGTAGTGGAGCATCACTGTTAACGTTCCTACAAATATATATACTTTGTTACAATAAGTCACAACCGTTTGGAACTTCCGAAATAGGACTCATGTGTTTCAACTAAATGTTTGACTTAATCAGTTTCGAATTCATGCACTTTTATTATCAAGAGAATAAAAATATATGCAGCTGTTGAAAATATTTGTTTGACCATGGCCTAGTAATGATCGGAAATCGAACAGAGATCGATGTTGTTTCCTGACTACAAGCCTTCAAGGGCCAACCCATGCCTGCCTTTCATGACACATAGCAACGAGGCTCGCCGCCACCACTGCTGTCCGTTCTATCAGAGACAAGGGTTGAGACATTCAAATATGTGTTAAAATATTATCCCATTCTAATGATCCGTCTTTGTCTCGCATGATGGAAGGTGAACGTAGATGGCGCTGGCAGCGCTGGGGAATTTTCCCGCAAAAATTTCAAATAATAGCATTTTATGTTACTTTATTAAATAGCGATTTCTATTGGAAGAGTTAGTGCGCACTGAGTGTATTTTCGTCAACCTAGGGATATAAAGTAAGTGCACATATTTTTTGGTGTATTTTATTGTTGAAAATATTCAATATCTTTTTAACAAATCGAATTAACAGAACTAATGTAAATCTACTTTACAGCAAAAATATAAGTAAATGGTAAAAATTTTTATTTGAGCTACATTTTTGTAAAAGTGACGGAATAATCTAAAAGTGCATTTGATCCATATTTAAAAGAACGCTGACATAAACAATAACAAGAGTGTTTTGTAGTTCACAAATGGCATTTAATCTAAGAGAGTGCACCAAAGGATCGCAGTAATTTGTAGCATCTCCAACCTTCGCTTAAATATAGTTAGAGCACCATCAAAAGTCCACCGTCTCCCTTTTGCTGATTTGCTTCTAAACCACCGTATCTGTGACACCATAAAATCTGCTGTAAGAGAGGGCATATTCTTAAACAAATTTCGTACATTTGAATCTGCCAGATTTGACAAGGATTTTGGAACTTGTTGCTTCCAGTTCTAAAAAAAAAACAATATATTGAAATCTAAATGAAATTTCATCTTTCGAGAAAATACCTAACTTCTTTCAAATTTAATGTAGCTATCTACTATACATAGTTTTGAGAAATTGCTTTTATAATTTTTATTACCAAAAGTGTAAATAACAGTTAGGCTTGGAAAGATACTAAGAAGTTTTAGTCTCGTAGTAGAGTTCAATTTCAAATAAAATGTTAATATTGCTAAACTGCCATGCAGCATGCATAATAATCCCGACATGCTTATTTGCTGTACTAAGCTGTCCAAGAATAACAATTGTTATTCTCGGAAGCTGTTACAGAGTTGTCAAAAATTGTATTGATAAAAGTTGGCTATGAAATATAACCCATCTGTCTTAAAATGTCAGTATGACATTGAACTTGACAATTTTATATAATTATTTTAAAAGGATGACATAAAATAAGACATACGTTTTCCCAAAAACATTTAACCTAAAGAGACCCGACAACTCATTCATAAAAATCCGAAATCTTGCAAAAATATCAACAAAACGATTGTCCCGCCTCCTTATATTTTTATGTATGGTGTACAAACTTTTGTCAAACTTCGTCCCCACTACTAAATGTAGTATTGCCCGCCCCCGCCTGAACGAAAGCAAGGACAGTTCATAGACGTAGACTTTGAAAATGTGAGTCCATCATAATAATAATTTCAATAAAGTAAATACGTTTAATTTGAAATGATGGTATTTATTCGAGTGCATTATTTAAAATATATTTATGTTTTATTTATAGTGTGTGGATTAGATTGAGTTAGTTTGGGTTAGATATGGGTTCTGAAGGTTAGTTAACACAAAATAGTTATTTTGTTGTGTCACGAAATTTTTCCGTGTCCTTGCAAAACCACTGCGATGAAACCAAAGAAGTATTCACTTCAAAAATGTTTTAATAGAGGTTGGTAAATAACTGCAAACATATCAGATTATCCATTAATATCACATACATAGGTAAATATTATAAAATATTAATTAATCACATCACAAAATGGTGCCCACTATACTACTCTGTTTCATTTACTTTTACTTACTTGTGGAAACTCAGGTTCGGATGATAATAGCTGGAGATTTTGCATACCTCACACCGCAAGACCATCGTTACTTTGATATAAAGTTTATAAAAAATATTTATAGGAAATCACTCACGAAATACAAAAAAGCTACACGTCGCGTCGCGTCGCACAAATTCAGGCTTTAAAACGTCCATTTGAAACCAAACAAAACTGGCCGAAGAGTGCTATTTTGCACGTTTTTTAATGAAAAACATTTATTAATTCAAGTCGCGATCAAAAGTTGGACGGCCATCTTGTTACTTTTGACGTCTGTATTATTAGGAATACCATTCAAAACGGTGTCGAAATATTTGCTAGGAGCTTTGACATTGCACAATTTTGTTAATATCATAGCAACCAGTCATCAAAAATAGTGTCGAAAAGAACTTCTTTTCGACACAACTTTGCGTATCGAAAAGACTTCTTTATGATACCAAAATAGAAATAGTATATTGTGCAACAAGTGCTGAGACTTTTCACACGAATGAGACAGTTTGGTGACACGAGCCGTAAGCGAGTGTCATAAAGTCTCATGAGTGTAAAAAGTCTTTTCAGCACGTGTAGCACACTATACTTTTTTCTTCAAACGTCAGTAAATCCGTCATTACTCGACTGTGTAGG
>MU181987.1:68141-151749 GCA_016904865.1 Pissodes strobi
GCCGGAGCTTTACTTTTCACTTTTCCGCCGGCGGAGGTAAAAGTGTTTGCATAGCAACATAGATATAATACAAACAAACGACAAAATAAGCGTCAACAACTCAAGATTTATTAAACTACAATTTGTATTTATCACTCAATTTGTGACTGCATTTCTAAAAATCACTAATTTAGGAACAAATTGGTTATTATTTAATCGAACTTACTCAATAACTGCTTATCAATACGGAATTAAAACGCAATCGGAGACGCAATCTTTAAAAAATAATTATTGTTGACAGTGTCCACTGACAGCTTGATGTTACATTACTATAGCGTCAACCTGTGCCTATTCACCGACACCGCGCACCGGTCTAAGCCGCCTTGCGAACCCACTTATCTTTAATAATAATAATTATTACTATTAAAACGAGATGTTTTTGCATTAATATGTCGACATTTGAAGAAAAAACAGCATATTTTATTTGGAGGAAGTTACTTTTCATGGCTTGCTCTCTATTACCAGCCTCACTCCGTTCGACTGTTAAACACGAGCGCGCCATGAAAAGTATCACTTTTCCTCCATATAAAATAATATACTATTTCTACGACTGCTACATACAGGGTGCCCCACTGGGAGTGTGGTAGAAAATTACATGTTATATGGGAAACATTTTTATTATTGATTTATCAGAAAATTTTATTCCTAATGAAAGAAGCTACGTGAGTAAGAGATTCTCGCTAAACTATAACTAGGGGCACAGTCCTAAAATGGGGCCACCGGAGTGGGGTCCCTATTTTCCAAATATTTTGAAAAAGAGGCTCCGAGGGCGAAGTCCTAAAATGGGGCCCCAGGTGGGGGGCGAAACCCTAGAATGGGGCCTATGGTTCGGGAGTCCCATTTTTTACAGATTTAGCAATGGAGCCCCCGGGGGCGAAGCCCTAAAATGGGGCCCCAAGTCTTAAAAGGGGACCTCTGGTTTAAGAGTTTCATTTTCTACAGTTTTGCAAAAAGGGGCTACTGGGGGGTGAAGCCCTATAATTGGGCCCCCTTTTTTAGAGATCTGGAAATGGGACCTTTGAGGGCGAAGCTCTAAAACTGAGACGAAGCCTTTTAATTTAAATACCCGAATAAGTGTGTGAATGTGAAAAGTATATTTTTCACACGATGTTTGAAATGTCCAGTTTTCAAGAGCAGTTGTTAGTGCGTTTTTGTCTATTTTCAGGGCAGTCGTAGAAAAAGTATATTCAACTTACATTTGCAATGAATGGTCATTGCATAATATACTATTCAGCAGCTAATAATGAAATAAAATTTCCGAAAACTAATTTCCTGAATAATTTCAAATTTGAACACGAAATTTATGAGATACCAAAAATACGCAATTTTATTCCGATTTAAACGTTTTTGTGACACATAGGGTTTTTCTGCTCTCAATGGTTAAACGAAAAATTAAATCATACCACTGCTAGCCTAAAAATAAATTGCTTATCATTATTTTTGAGACAAATAAAAAGGAACTGAAGTATACAAATTTTATTTAAAAACATACAAATATGACAAATATCTGGTTAATGACATGTTCAAAAAGTAGCTTAATAACTATTTTCTTCTATTAAATACCTATTAAAACATATTTACAGCAGTGCCTTCACTGGTTTTGAAACGTTACCAAGTTAGTATACTTATCGAATGGGGAAGAGCCGTCGGTCGTCGACCTCCAATGCTCTCAATCTATTGGTGCAGTTACTTTACTACGTGCATATTATAATTTTTTTGGGGGTAAAACAAGGCGGAACCAAGGGAAGCGGCATTGTCAGATTGACATGTAAGAACTTCAGAACCGGTTTTTGATGAATCAAAAATGGGGAAAATAAGTATTTAGTGTTATAATTTAATATGAAAAAAGTATGTACAGTAACTCGTAAACTTAAAATTTGGCAACGTTACATCTATCGACCATAGAATGTGCCTCAATGTTGGGGGAAAACAAAGAACCATTTGTCCCGTCTCTTCAGGTTAAATGTCTTTGCGTTTTCCATTCCATGGCCATCTTTTATCAATATGTATAATTTTTTATACCCCAGTCCCCACCTTCATCCTCTATTGAGGCGAGACTGCCTGGATACTGGATATTGAAATATTTTTACCTAGGAAGGCGAAGTAGAAAGTTGTTGAAGCCATGCAAATGGTACTGCTGCTTTTGGAAGTTTATATTGTATAGCATCTACACAATCTCTCTTTTGAAATACTTATTGCAAATGCTGTAATTCCGCAGTGAATCTCCAGAGAACTTAATTCCCAAATGCTCCTGCCATATTCTTGACCTAAAGCATTTTTACAGATATTATTTAAATGGCATTATCATTGGTGCAACACTAATACGGTTGACCTTTGACAGCTTTAAGCCTATTCGTAGGCATATTCGTAGATTTTTTTCTTACAGAGAATAAAAATAAAGACAATATTTCTTACTAACATTTTTAAGTAAAAAATTGCAGACATCTGAATGCCTGTACGAGCCCTAACATCTCTATGTTCATTGTTCAGATTCTGAACATGCATAAATAATTACGACAAAAATTGCTGCGAACTTTATTACATCAGGTATTTTCTTCAATTATTATTATTTAGGCTTCAATTTGAACGCATTGTTCATCTCTAGGCTCATCTAACAGAGCTTTTCTATTTTGCCTAATTAAATGAGTTTGTAAAGTAACAACTTACCTTTCAAGATTTGCAGGAAACTAGAACAATTTTCCTATTTCTTTCTCACTAGCACCACACTACACCTTCGCTTCCCATTATTTGGCAAGGCATTATTTGGAGGTTTCTTTGTTGAAAACACTTTATTGTATGTTTTTGCAATAAAGATGGGACTCTGAATGAGATATTTTCTGTCTGGCGAATAAAAACAGTGCAGGGAGAAAGGCGAGGTTTGTAGATTTTGGGTCCCAAATCGACCAAATCTATAAAAATCGTTATTGAAAGTTTACATAAATAAACAGACTAAAAAGCAACATACCTACCGGGATAAATTGTCTAAAAATCACTTAATAAAGTCACAAAGTAGAAACCACAACGGGTAAAATTTCTCTTAGCTGAAACCAGTTATATAAAAAATTTATGAAAGAAAGCCTCCCTAAACACAAAATTTAAATTTTTTTTCTGTGGAAATGCATTATTATCATTTTTCCTTAGAATAACTGAAACCAGTTATATAAACACATATTTCTGCTTTACCTTCTAAACACTTTTCTATACATAAACACACGAAAAACTTGTTGCGGAAATATATAATTTTTTATTTTTTAATAGAATAATATAACCTTTAGAATAACTGAAATCAGTTACATGAATGCATATTTTTGTTTCACATTTCACACATTCTTCTAAACATAATCACACAAAAATATCCTTGCGGAAATTCGTCATTTTCAATTTTTGATAGAGAAAGCCTTTCTTCAGGCCAGTGCGTAGAGGCTTAAACGAGACGAAACCAACTAAACTAACCAAAGCTAACCCGAACGAACCAAAGCTAACCCAAACTAACTAAAACTAACCCAAACTAACTAAAGCTAACCGAAATTGTTTTGCCTAGGCTTGCGTGAAGGAAGGCTTACGCTTCGCGCAATCCTTTCTTCTCGCGAGTGCGTAGTGGCTTAAACGAGACGAAACTAAACCAAACTAACCCAAACAAACCCAAACAAACCAAAGCTAACCCAAGCTAACCGAAATCGTTTCGCATAGGCTTGCGTGAAGAAAGGCTTGCGCTTCGCGCATTCCTCTCTTCACGCGAGTGCGTAGTGGCTTTAACGAGACGAAACTAACCCAAACTAACCAAAGCTGACCCAAACTAACCAAAGCTAACCCAAGCTAATCGAAATTGTTTCGCAAGTGCGTAGTCGCTTAAACGATACGAAACTAACCCAAACTAACCAAAGCTAACCCAAACTAACCAAATCTAACCTACATTAACCCATTAGTGCATAAAGTTTAGCAAGATTAAAAATAATGTTATTTTTATGAATTCTGACATATTTTATTACAACATAAAGGAAATGTGTCAAAAATTTATTTTTTCTTACAAAAAACAAAAAATACAGGTCATCCGATATATCGGATTGTATGCAAACTGACTAGATAAAGAAATTAAAATGTATGATAATTTTGGAAACAATGTTTTGGATGCAGTTCAACTTGGCATTTGGAGCAAATAAATTTGCTCTTACTCCCGCAATTTCTACACAATCTTTCAGTATTTACATAGTCTGGCCAGTGATCGCGACCATCGTAACGAACATCGTTCACTGAATTCTGTAGTATTTTTCCTTTTATCGGCTGAGTGCCGTGTGTTTTGATGAGACAGTTTGCTAGGTTTCTTCGAAAATTTATCAAATAATCACAATCTTTTTTTCTATAGGACATATCCTTTTCATTCCATTTTGTCAACGCCGCCCATGCCACTATTATATTTTTGGAAAAGTAAAGGTTGAACTACAGCAATTTTTATTGTTGTGAATATTGCCAGTCGCGCAGTAACCAAGTTGTGTCAAATGCCATGCCGAAATAGGCTCACGTACGAAAAGTATTTGTCGAAAAATAATTTAAATCCTTTAGTAGGAGGTATTCTGGAAGTCGTTTTTTAAAAAGTGTGACGTATTTCACTATGAGACTATGACACATAAATAAAAAGTGTCAATTTATCTTTGATAGCTCGCATACGGAAAAGGTTGGCAATAAAGCATACAATCCGATATATCGGATTTCAATTTTAGGCTCACATATTTACATAATATTGTAAATTTATGAGCAGATTACTACTTGATCATGTCAGGTGGTTTACTACACATACAAATTTCACTAATTTTGAGGTCGACGTTGTCAAAAAATTAAAATAAAATCGAAAATACTTGCCCTTGTCGTCTCATTGAATAGAGCCATGGATCCATGTTGCTTTTAGTGCAGTCTTAACTTCTTTTAGGCATTTATCGCACCGTAAAAATTAAATAAATAAGAAGTTTACACCTGAAACATGTCACTAACGCCTGTTACAAAAGCCAGTTTAGGCTTATACAAAAGTAGGGTTGCATAAATACGACATCCGATTTATCGGATCTTATGCACTAATGGGTTAACACGCAAGTGCGTAGTGGCTTAAACGAGACGAAACCAACACAAACTGACCCAAACTAACCAAAGCTAACCTAAACTAACCAAAGCTAACGCAAACTAATTGAAAAAATGAAAATGGCTTATTTCCGCAAGAAGTTTTTTGCGGTATTATGTTTAGTAAAATATTTAGAATGTAGAACAGAAACATGTTTTCATGTAACTGATTTCAGTTATTCTAGAGTCGAAAAAATTTAAATGATGCATTTCCGCCAATTTTTTTTATGATTTTGTATTTGGGGAGGTTGCTCTATACTAAATAAACAAATATTTCTTACATAACTGATTTCAGCTAAGCGAAAGTTGATCCACCACAACTCATAATAAATACATTCCTGTCTCTGTAAATACTAAAAAATGGCCGATGCATCATCTATCAGACAAACGTCATTGCCACGTTTATTTATCGAGTTATTTTACTACTTCTGTCACTACTCCTCGCTTGCGTTAGATAAGAGTAAAAAATAATTATTTTACTGGACTATATTGGGATGTGTTACATTTGGCATTGTTGTATTTTTAGTTCTTAGCGCCATCTGGGTATCACCTTCTATCATGCCAGAAAAGGATGGGTTAATACAGAATCAATGTAATAGATAACGACAAAACATCCCGAAACAATAGGAATAAATTTTCTATTAAGTTGAGTGTCTCAACCTTGTCTCTGGTTCTATCGCGTGAATCTGCAAATAGTTTGCTCTAAAATCGTGATCCAATTGCATACACAACTGCTTGCCGTGCAGAGGCGAACCATGCCAGCCGTTCTCCTTCCGTCACTCAACTATTAGTATCCGTCTATTCACTTCATTAACCGTTATTGCATTTATGCCGGGTTTCTGAAGTGCCAGATATCTATTGTATAAAGTTATGAAGCCTATAATTACTATGGTTACAATTGTATTAACAATCTTTGTCATAGGAAATATTTGAAGAATAAAGTTATCTATACTCTCAGCAACTGGGGGCGTTAGGTGTACTATTTCCCCTTATTAGCTTGGACTATGGTCAGGTAAATATTTCACACGTGTATATCGGTGGTATCCTAATCCTAAGCTTAGAAAACTGATAGATTTGATCTGTTAACTTCCAGTTAAAAGTTGCGCAAATTAATGATTATGATCCCATTTGTCCGTTTTAAATATAAACGTGTAATATTACAGGGGCAACTAATAGGTTGGAATTGAAGCAAAACATTGCTTCTATTCCAACCGATCTTATTTGCCTCTCAATACGAGGAAATAAAGTAGCTTGTGACCATAAATGTCTTTGCTGAATTAATATATTACTGCTATGTCGGTATTCTGAAGGTAAGATAAAGTTTTTAGAGATAATAAAGGATTCATGTTGAAAATAGTATTTTTAATTATTTATATTAAGAATAAATACATAACGGATTATTAATATTAAGAATTTGCGTGCCCACCATGAATACCTTTAATTTTGCCTTTGTTTTTTTAAATGAATAGATGATGTGTCTCTAAGTAACTGTATACAGCATAAAATGTAAATGGATCCGTAACTGTTATTATATTGCGGCACTTGTGTAATCGCTAATGATTATTTGCTTTCTTATAACTAATATCTCATCATAAACCGTAATAGTAACCTTGTTCGGCAGTCGATTTTTCCGCAGCAAGAGATCTTGTAGATATGTAAAACCACATCGACATGTGGGCGCTACCCGCTACCCGAAACAATCAGGTCATAAGGCAACATTGACAGCATTATATTTATTTCCTGAAATTTACTAAAGGCAACGGAAATAACTGAGAGAAACATCCAGGTATAATCAAGTTTCACTAGATATTCATTCGCTTTCCCCCACATTAAAATTGAAGTCTTATATGCCAGATAGTTGGCTACGTATGGAAACAAATTTTATTAATGAGACATCAGGAATGCTTTACTTATTTGGACATATGCCATGTGGTCAGTGTTTTGGTGAGAAATTGAGCTATTTGGAAATTGATCGCAAATATGTGTTAAGCTTACTAGATATTAAAAAAATATATAGGAAAGTGTTCAGAAATTAATTTAGACCCGATATTCTAAAATTAAGCAAAAACCAAATAACAGTTTTTGTCCATACTGTTACAATGATAAAGCTATTTTCCTATTTTTACTTAGAAGTCTCAAATACTCCTTTTCCTAAAATTACATTATATTTTTATTTCAAATTACCTTTCTCTCGAAGTTAGAAGTTAGGTTATTATCTATCCATTAGCACACCCAAATCCCTAACTCAAAAGCTAGATAACCCTTCCAGAAGTTCTACCCGGTTCCCCGGTAATACCATTATAAATCCGTTCTTAGTGCTTCATAAATATGTGCTTGAAGCTATTTATGTTCTTAGTGCAAGTATCCTGTTGTTATCTTATTTTAAATTTAATTTTCTTTCTTCTTAATCTTGCAACATTTTCTCTTGCTTTTCTTTATGTCTTTGGTTCTGTTTTTCGTGTTTTTCTTTGTCTTCTATTTTTTATTCTTGCAAAATTTTTGGTGAACTGTCTTTTTGATTTTATTTTCTTATTCTTGTAGAATGTTCTATACCGTTTCTGTTGATATCGATTACTCATTTGATCTTTCGACAGTTTTGTCTGTTTTCATGTATTCCGCAACAAATTATTGATTCTGGATTTATGTGAAATCAAATCTCTGGTTTACGGATTACATAATTTTTGATGTGTAAACGGCTGTGACATCATAACCATGAGCAGTGATTTTAGGAGGGGTGCTCAAATATTTGTGCATGTCGATATAGGATATGTTTACACATCAGTGTCTCGAGTAACACGCTCGTTTTTTATTTCATATGCACACACAGCACACACAGAACTCCGTTAGATGTATTTCGTAGGTTATGACAGTTTATAACGTTTCTAAAGCTCTGACACTCGTTATGGTTAGTTAACATTGTAACTATTTTTGAAACACGGCTGTGATACATAGCATTTTATCCCCAGTAAGAACTCTGATAATAATATATGTACATTTAAATATAGTAGCGAGCTTTTCCAGACTAGCATATATGTATAATGTTTTTATTTATCGAAAACTTTTTCCGTCTCAGCTTTGTTCCATAAGATATTGGGATGATTTAGGGTATAAGAATGAAAAAAAAAAACAGTTCAACAAAATTGACTGATAAATTAATACAATACCCAGGACATTCAAGTATGATATCTTTCCCTTTTGCCTCATATTGTAAACGTCTTTCGGTAGGCGGCTCCATCGGGGGAAGTTTTTGCGATAAGGAGTAAATTCCTTCTGAATTGTTGGCGCGTTCAATTACAACGCCATCTTTATTTCTTACCTCAAATACTTTAGTCTCTGGACATTTCACCTAAAATGTAAATCGGCTACAGAATCAGTAGCAACATTGTCCTGGAAATATGAGCAAACTGATGTTTTTAATAGCGTAATATCGGTTACTTCAAGACTTAGCCAATGGTTTTAGCTTGTCTTGTTATGAGTATAGTTTATTCTATTTGCAAATGAGTTGAAATTGTTACCCTTTATTTTGAGCAGTGCACTCTTATTTAGGCCCATTCTGGTAAGAATGTGCATGGCCGCTATGTTGCAAAATGTATAAGAAAGTTTGTAAATAATCTAGACTGGATAGGTTTGTAACCAGCTACTCCACTTAGAACAATCAGTAGTAAAATTAGTATGTGGAACAAGTATTTATGCTTTAGTTCTGTGAAAATTATTTTCCGCAAGTGAATTTAAAAAAGAATAACTATTTTTTCGCTTCCTAGAATTGAGGTACTTGCGGACCACACAAGTGGTTTTAGCATTGTGATTGCTTTTTAGCTTCATAACAAGTTCGACTAGTGCCAATTTATGCCCTGAGACCTGTACCCAACCGGTTCTTATCATTTATTTTTATAATTAGGACATTAAGATGTGGAATAAGTATTTGTTTTATTTCTGTGAAAAATATTTTCAGCAAGTAAATTTCAAAACGAATAACTATTTTTTCCCTTCCTCAAATGTAGGTACTTGCGGACTTCACAAGTGGTTTTAATATTGTGATTAGGTGCTTTTTAGCTTCGTAACAAGTTCGACTAGTGCCAAGTGATACCCCGGGACCCGTACTAAAGCCATAGTTTATACCGTACCGAATACAGTATAAACTGTGCCGAAGCGGTCCTTGTCATTTATTTTCATAATTAGAACATTGGGGTGTGGAACAAGTATTTATCTTTTTTTTTCTGTGGAAATTATTTCCTGCAAGTTAATTTAAAAAAGAATAACTATTTTCTCCCTTCTTTGAATTGAAGTAATTGTAATTGTAATGTCTATACGAAGTCAGTGTAAACAGCAATAAATCAAAACTCGATTGACAGCCGGTATTTCCTTTGAATAATTCGGCGTAGGCGTGCGACGTGACGAACGGCAGAAATAGAAAAATATTGAATTAATTATATTTTTCATAATTATTCACAGCCATATACATAATAATTTAAACGTTTGCTTGATTGCTAGCATAATTGGGTTTTAAACGTCCTTTTTTAGCGTTACATAAATAGTTAATAAGAAAAAGTAGGATTATATGATTTTGTTTCTCTCACCTGAGAAATTCATGAAAACTCACTATCTGAATCCGCAGAGCTGGAATCTGAATTTGGCGTTATTATTATGGGGTCAATGGCCGGTAAAATATAATATTCGCCCTCATTTTCTATAACATGACGGACACAGTTCATCCAAATGCCACTTGCGTTTACTTCATGAATCACTGTCCTTATATTTCCTACACTGTTAGTTGGCCATTGATTATATTTCCAAATTTTTTTCTTGATCGCAGCCCACATCATCTCAATCAATTTAAATAAACAGTAATAGAGGGGAAGCAGCAAAACAGTATGACCGTGTGCTTCGCATAATTGTTCAATGACATATTTTTTTAATAGCTTCCAATAACACTTTTTTGTCGCCTTTCGAGGAATTTCCATATTTTTGCTCTCCATGAATTTGAGAATATCGTCCTTTTTATTACTGCTATTGGGAACTTTGCTATGAAGGCGGGAATGATACGATGCATTGCCCATTACAGTAACGGAATTTGGGGGAATATTCGGCAGCAATTGTTCGGTAAGCCACTTTTCAAATAGACTGGCGGTCATGTCTTCATGATAATCAGCCGAAGAGTGCTTTATATTTTTGGCAGACAATAATAAAGCATTGGATACAAAGCCCTTATCACTTCCTGCATGCAGTATAATCACTCGTATGCCGCGAGAACAAGGCCCGTTTAATTTGAAATTACTGCTATCATCTACCCAACTATCCTCAACTACGTCATGTGTATCAAACCATGTTTCATCTAAATATGCTATTTCCCTTTCGGCTTGGCGATATTCTTGAATTTTGCGTAAGTATTCTTGCCGGTGATCAACTATGCGATGCGATTCCATGGTAACCTTTCTTCTATACAATTTTTTTATTTTTAAAACCGCAATTGAGTAAGATATTAGGCAAAGTGTCGAGAGATTTGTATCCATAATTCTGGTAATGCGATAATTTCTCTCGAATCATTTCCAATGTCGGGACTCTGTTGTCTTTGGTCGGATCTTTAAAGAATGGTCAATGATATCCCCTACCTTAATCACTTTACAAACTGTAGAGCGTAGAAGTTTAGTAAGCTCACAATATCTCTTTACTATTTCATTTTCTGAGGCCTCATGATTTTCACTTTTCAAACATGTATACATATTTAAAAGAATTCTTTGCATTTGGATATGTAAGTCTTTATTACGAAACTCTAAAAGCTCTGCAACGGCATTGGCACAGCTTACCAAACAATCAGCTAGCCGACTCTCCTGTCAAAGTGGAAATAAAAATCTGACGTGACCGACGCCATTTCGGGTTAAAACACAGGGCCGGGATAAGGAGTATTCAATTTTAAATAGACAGGATTGGAGTTTTGATATTATATCTTATTTTAACCGAAGTTAATTGGACGACTAACCAATAAATCTATTAAAATTGATTATAACGTATCGAAACCGGCTCAAATAAGTAAAATCAGTTGAGACCAAGTGAAACTAACCTATAGTTGATTGGACGACTAACCAAAAATATTAAAATTGATCATAACGTATAGGAACCGGTTCAAATGACTAAAATAAGTTGAGACTAAGTGAAACTAACCGACAGTTGATTGAACGACTAACCCAAACTAACCAAATCTATTAAAATTGATTATAACCATAGATGAAAATAGCTAACGCAATATATTCATCTATGTTATAACGGAACGTATCGAAACTGACTCAAATGACTAAAATAAGTTGAGACCAAGTGAAGCTAACCGCGTTAGATCGGGGATTGAGAGACGTACTGTTGACGACTGTGTCTTTAACATCCTGAGAAATGCGACTTCTTTATTCGATGTCAATATTTTGAAAATTCACAGCATTAACCGCTGGTAATTCACGATTCTTTCTTTTTATTTAATTATCCCAAATCCAAAAATGTTCTAAAATGTTAATATAATTTGACATGTAAATGAATGATACAGTTTGTCAATGCCCCCAAATCATATTTTCAAAAATACTGCATGTGTTCCAAATCTGAAAAGTGCTACATACTTGTAAAGAGTTGGACTATACTAAGGTACCGTTGGGTAATAAGGCCGGACAGGCTATAAGGCCATATTGTCAAAAATCTCATAAAAATAAATATTTTATACGCTTAGCGCCATCTATACGTAGGATCACTTCAATTGACCCAAATAACATGTGGCTGAAGAGAGTAGCGTATAGCCGTTGCGCTATAACTTTTTATGACATACGCAGTTGCGTTTTATGATGGCCGTTGACTCCAATGCCATCTAGTTGACTCGAGCGATTGCATTCGCGCCATGTCTTCGCGATGCAATCAATTTGCCGCAAGAGCCTTCGTGGTCGAGAGGTTTAGATGGTTAGGTCTCAATTCGGCGGCCCGGGTTCAAACCCCGTTGCTTTTTTTTATTTTTTTTAAGGTTAAGTTTCCAAACAGATTTTTTTCTTGTAATAACATACCCAAATGTTTTGGGTTAGCACCTGGTTAGTTTCCTTTTCTTGAGCCCCCGTAGCGAGCGGAGGGCCATGCGAAAAGTGAAATAACGTGCCCGTACTTTGTCAGCACTTTCTACGATATATTTTGCTTTATCTAACTAAAAACCAAAATATATTTAACAAAAGCCGTATTATAGGGGATATACAGCAGCTTGCATATGTTTCCGCGAATACATTCCACTGCATTCAATAGTCAACAAGATTTCGAAAAAGTTATAGCGTAACGGCTAGACGCTAGTCGAAATTCTATAACTGCGCATGTCATAAAAAGTTATAGCGCAACGGCTATACGCTGAAGAGCGGCAACCACTCCGCTTGGCAACAGTGCGCCGTAAACAAAATCCGCTAGATTTCAAGTGCTGTGCTATAAAATTTCCCGTTAAAAGGTATGTGATATTTTCATCAGTGCAATTAAGTTGTGTCTATATTTTGGAGCATAGGTTTAAATGA
The DNA here is from genome assembly GCA_016904865.1 of Pissodes strobi. Classification (NCBI taxonomy): domain Eukaryota; kingdom Metazoa; phylum Arthropoda; class Insecta; order Coleoptera; family Curculionidae; genus Pissodes; species Pissodes strobi. The sequence goes on from MU181987.1 coordinate 80,807, forward strand.
TGATGTCAACAACACTTGTAGACTGCTCATTGCAATTATTTGTTTATTTTGTAAATTTACATAACCTCAAAAAGTACAAACTACCAGACAGGTGATAAGACCCGGGCCTTATTACCTGCCTAGACAGATAATAAGGCCGGCTTTATTACCTGTCACAATGATGGATTCATTACCTGTCACAATGACCAACAATTAAATCCTGCTCGTGCACAGAAATTAAATCATTTCATTGTGGATGATTATTTTCAGAAGCTGAAGAACCTCTTGGAGAGAACAGGCCTAAAACATAAGCCTGGACATATTTACAATATGGACGAAAATGGCTGTAGGCTCATGCTACACCATCAGCAGAGGGTGCTAGCACAGAAGGGAGCTAGAAGAGTGCATTTGATAGGGTCAGAACATGGAGAAAATGTCACAATTGTGGCATGTGCAAATGCGCTCGGCAATGTGTTTACATTTTTGGATTCTACTTAGAATTCTAAGAATATTTGATGTAGAGATAGTACTTTCACAGCTATAAACAGTTGAAAATCGGTACTTTGGCTAATTTTCACCTTGGTAGCAAGAAGACCATTAGAGATGAAGCAAAATTAATTTCACATTCCGAGGTACCAGATTTGGTACCCATTGTACCACCTGCCAGTTAGTATCGTCAGATAGCTCTTGAAAAGTTAAGATAGGAATGTGGAATTCATTTACTTTATCTCTAATGGTATTCTTGATACCAGGGTGAAAAGTAACCAAAGTACCGATTTTCAACTGTTTATAGCTGTGAAAGTACTAACTCTAGAGGTATAACATTAAATATGCTTAGAATTTTAAATAGAATCCAAAAACGTAATAAATTATAGGGCGTTTCATTGAAAAAATTATAAGTTTGTTTGATCCCCTGTATATAAAAAAGTGTCGATTAAAAAATATAAAAAAATAAAGATAATTTTACTAGGAACAACTTTTGTATTTATTTTTTTTTGCAACCCCCGTAGTTTTCGAGATAAGGTATAGGTCCCTCTTAAACGGGCCACCCTGTACAATAATTGTTTTTCTACAGCCGTGCGCAAAATAACTAATTACTAATTTTAAGTGAAATCGCAAAATCGACGAATGCCGCGGCATCCTTATTTTATGCTCTAAAGCGTACATGGAAAATAAAATTCTCACTTTTTCCGTCGAGTGTGCTATGAATAGTCATGGCAACCAAAAGTATAAATAAATGACAGTCGTGCGTTTGTTACAATAATTGTTGCTGGCACTCCTGCTCTAAATATGCCCGAATATAATATGCGAAAAATGACAAGTCATTTGCAAATTTCAGAATAAGTATAGAGAAAAATGTGCATTTAATTTTAAAAAATGCGGCTATAGAAAAAGTTCTGTGTATTTTTTGAGCGCAAAGTAAGATTGCCATTTTCGAAAGGTTAACGCGCTCCGCGGTAATATTCTTTCTCAAGCGGCAATCCGTTACTTTACGCTCTAAAAACACAAATAACTACTAAAACAATTAATTTGTTTAAGGTAATTTGTAACATAATCTTCATTTTAGGATAAACAATATCATAGTGAGAAGTATTACATTCAAAATTATTTACATTCCAGTAAAAACAGCTATGCTTACATTAACGAAAAATATTTCTAGGCTACAAAAGTACATCATTTTTAAGGTGCTTGTCAAAAAAACTTACCTAATGGCATCTTTGGGAAATCTAAAAAAGCTTATTTTCTTGTTAGATTTATAACTTTTCCTCGCGGTTTATCCATTTCTATTATATACAAGAACACGCACAGATATTATAAAATAAGTAGTTTGTTCAAGAACGTATGCACACTGTTAATTACTGTAACTAGAAAATATATATACCTAAACTGTAACTACGACACTGGCTAACACAAACAACTCATCTGACACGACCACGAGCGACGAGCCAACACTGTCGAATTTGATAGATTTTAACCCAAAATGGCGGCCTGCGCGAGGAAATGCGCATACCGTTCAAATTTTAAGAGTTGGATAGCTGATTGTTTGGTAAGCTGTGGCATTGGTTTTGGGATTTTCAGATTCCGATTCACCATCAGAAATATCGAAAGGTCTCCAGAACGCCATATTGATTAGCTAAATATTGATTTCCAAGAACAACACAGTTATGTAATAAAACAGAGGTAAAATACACACACCAACAACAATCACAAAAACAACAACAAAGTACAAAGCAAATACTGACAAAACTAGCAAAACAAACTTGTCAAAACACGAAAATTCGTGGTACAAGCTCAGACTGTCGTTAAAATCATACCATTTATGAATTTCGCAGGAACCATTCAAATGCGCTAGTTTTTTAATACCGCCCACATTTTGTGCGGACTTCTCAGGTCAACGTAGACTATCTACGAGGAGCTGTCAACAAGGATTTTGATTTTATTTCATGCATTTCATGCAAATATATAGAAATTGATCGTACCCCTATTTCGTAGCCGTTTACACTGACTCCGTATAGACTTTACATATTATGGCAAAACGAAATGATGATTATATAACATATCCCAACTAGCATTTATGGTGGTAGATACGTAACTGCTATTACAGCCACTACAAAGTGGGCGGTGACCATCGGCGGCTACGTCGTATATTCGTAGCTGCTAAGTAACTGCGACCAAAATGGGGAAAGATTTTGAGTAGCCGGGTAGTGACTACTATGATGTGGTACTATAAAGTAGCCTACTAGTGAATGCGACTTATCTGTTACGAAGCTGCCTAGTCGCGGGTTCGTGACAGCCAAGTGTTTGCCACCGACATGTGGAACTTTCGTTAAACTTTCAAACTTTATTTGCAGCGACCTCTTCATGCAATTTCACACTTCATAAAAAATAAATGTCATGATGGAAAATAATTATATGGAAGCCATTATTATTTTTTTGTTATTTTACCATGCGATTTTAACGCCTTTTGTAGGTAAATTCCAAAACGCAATCGACTTTACTGAATAAAATAGTGGGTTTATATGACAAAATTTTCGAGCACCCCTCAAAACATTTCAAATTATAATATTATTTGCAATAGAAACCCATGTAGTAATAAAATTAAAAAAAAAATAATTTGCTTGAAACTGGCGTAAAAACTTTAAAATATTAGTCCACCGTCAAAAATAACAAAATAACTAAGGAAAAAAGCTTTAGTCTAGGCATATTTAGGTTGAAAACGCAAAATGTTTGAGCCATTTGGCTGTTCGTCTGAAAAGTCATGAAAAAAATATGGCCGTTTATTCCGAAAAATACTTTATAGTTCCATATGCTTCCACAAAGTACCGGAAAGAATAATATAATAACCGTTTGGAACTTTAAAATCTTCGGATTGATAAAGTTACAATTGTAACTACCCAGAGGCGACTTTATAGAAACAATAACTTTATAGTGACCTAGGAAGGTAGCAGTAACCATTTTGCTACTTTCAATGCTACTATAAATTAGAAGTAACTAGGTGTCGTGGCCGCTACTACCCCGTAACTTAAATTGTTACTATAACGTAACAAAAACTTAATGGAGGCATTATGGTAGCACTTGTTAGTGACCGCTACTTTAAAAAGTTACTATAAAGTTGTTGGTCTTTTATGGTGTCATATTCGAAGATTCGGGTAGTTCCAGCCAGTTCTTTAAATTACATGCTTGCCACTTGCATTCGGGGTGTTTATTTTCCACTTTTATAGTAGGTAGGCACTAACCGGTCACTCTCGAAATATAGTTCAAAGTGCCTATTCCTTATAGAGTAACATTTTAAGTCGCAGGGTGGGTCTAGGAACTATACTTTAGGGGTAGTGACATTTTAAAAAGGACTGGGAACTATATTTGCTAGTTGGGATATCTTACAAATCTTAAATGTGACCTACATCATGATTGTATCTGTTTGTACGTGTGTTACTTACATTGCAATATCCTGACATTATTTCATTTTTCCGATTTTGAATTGTCGGCTGTTGCTTTAAAATATCAGGAAGAATGTGACTTTGGCACGGAATACCATATTGAAATATACTGAAGAGCTGTTTGAGTTCATGGTTTGATGTAGCTGATTCCTAAAAAATAAAATGTTTAAGTTAATACGATTAACCCTATTGGAAACGTGTCTCTTGTTTTAATTGATAGCGTTACAATATTATGTCATAAATAAATGTCAATATTAGGAATTATCTTCGTGTTAAGTCGACACAGACAGAAAGAAGGAAGTAAGTATATTTACCCGATAAAAGATTTTTCATAATACCTCTGAAAACTATCATTTTCGACGTCTCTGTAGAGCAAAGAAAGTAAGTCTTTCCGGTGCGCCCGCACGGGAAATTTTTCCCGTTCCCTAATTTCAAGTGCTAAATTTGAAGTTATTTAATTACAAAAATAAGCATAAAGTATAATAAATTGGGTTAAAATTAGACAGCGATGCAGTATATAAAATTAATTCAATACATTTTAGCGTCAATAGCCTAAAACCACCCTTAGTGCTAAAACCATCATTAGTGCTGAAACAACAGCTCTTATGGATGAAAGGCGGCGACTAGCCAAAGATAATAAAAGATCAACCGCAGAATATTCCGAAATCAACCGAAAAATCCATAAAAATATGAGAGAGCATAAAAACCAAATGCAAGAAGAACGTGTAAATGAAGTAATTGAAAATAACAAAGGAATGAAGTGTCTCAAACAAAGCATAGGGAAAACACAAATATACGCACTACGCAATAAAGAAGGGATTATTATCCACAATCGAGATAATATCTTACTTAGAATAGAAGAATTCTTTACAGACCTTTATGAAACTAAAACACCCCCTGATAATGAAGAAAATTACAGAGCATATATAAGAGTGTTAAACGTTGGATCAGAAGAAATTCCTGACATTGAAAAGGAAGAAGCGAGAAAGATCATAAATAGCACAAAATCAGATAAAGCTACGGGCCAAGACAACATATCTATAGATATAATCAGAGAGGGTGGCAAAAATTTGTTGGGAAAGGTTACTGCTCTGCTCAATGGGTGCCTACATAGCGGTGGTGTGCCACGAGAATGGAAAACAGCGCAGGTGATACTAATACACAAAAAAGGAGATACCACCAAGTTAGAAAATTACCGACCCATAAGCCTGATGTCACACCTACTTAAACTACTAACAAAAGTAATAACTAATAAACTGACACGAAAACTGGATGACTATCAACCCCCAGAACAGGCTGGCTTTAGGGCAAACTATGGAACAAACGATCACCTGCTCACAATGAAAATAGCGTTAGAAAAGTCAAACGAATATGGCTTCCCACTGTGTCTGGCGTTCATTGACTATGAGAAGGCTTTTGACAGCATAAAACCGACTGGAGGGACAAAGGGATCAATATTAACGGCCAATGGCTAACGAATCTAAGATATGCCGACGATATCATACTCATCGCAAAAAGCATAGAAGAACTAAGCGAAATGATTAGAGACCTACACCAAAAATCCCTTATGGTTGGATTAAAGATGAACCTATCCAAAACCCAACTAATGTACCCAGGAGAAACCGTGAAAGTAGAAATAGATGGAAATGAAATAAATCGAGTGGAAGAATACATATACCTTGGACAGAAAATAACACTAGGAAGAAATAACCAAAAAGAAGAGGTAAAAAGGAGAATTCGATTAGGCTGGGTTTCCTTTAAAAAACTGTCTTATATTCTTCGAAACAAAAACATAGCACAACACCTAAAATCACGTGTTTCTGACCAGTGCATTCTACCAGTCCTAACGTATGGAGCGGAAACATGGACAAACACGAAATACAACTCAGACACTCTAAAAATCACTCAGAGGGCGATGGAACGAGTGATGATCGGTATAAGCAGAAGATACCGATATTTGCAATGAACGGATAAGAGCTATTCGCGAATCCAGCTACCGTTGGGGGCGCTGGCGTTTGTAAACAAACATGGTGGAAAGCGAGTAACACCTTTGTGTTTTGTCTTAATTTCTAATGTGAGATTTGCCGATTGTGTGTCGTTTGGGATTTTTGTGTGAATTTTACAGTGATTTTAGGTGAAAATATCGTAGTTTGGTGTCATATTTAATTAATATTATCAAATAGTACACGGTATTTCAGAGTATTTTTATTTTAAATATATGATACATGAAGTATGCGAAAATAAACTCTAGTGGAAATAAATATATTGTTCGAGTATTAAATAGTTTTAATCATAGTATATTGTACTTATATGCAGTGTTAGCTAATAAATAAACTCTTTCTTTGATTAGTTAATTCATTTATTACGATTTAAAAATACACAGTACCTACCTATCCAATAAACTGCAAGCAAACACAATATATATCGGTTTTTATAATCGCGGGGTAATTCCTTTTACCACAAATATTTTTTATATATGTGTAGATTTCTAAATGTATTAGTTTGGAATTATTTCTTTTGTTGGTAATAAACTTTTTTGAATTTTAATTTGAATTTGAATATAGGCAAAAACGTCACCAAAATTTGATAGGGCCAGGCTTTTAAATAGAATTTTCTTTCTTCACTATAAAAAACAACCTATGGTTAAAGACTGTTGAATATGAAAACTATTTTCCAGATAAATATTTAAAAAGCAATAATTCCATTCTAAAAGCGAGTCTCTGCCAAAGCTTGCCTACATATTTTTTCTGTAATTGAACATTGTCTACTATATAATATTATTGTCATTACTGTAAGCAGCCAATATACAAAAGTTGTTCCAAAATAAAGAACTAGAAGTCCAACTGGTGTTAAAGATTATTTGTAATTTAGTTAAGTTATAGACTACTAACCAGTTGAAAACTATGGGATTATTTGCTGCTTACCTCGTATATTGCATAAAGGAGTACCAAATCTTAGCTAGCGAAGACCAAAATACAGAAAGGATATAAAAATTTATGGGAAATTAACTTTCATAATATCACAGCTTATTCAATAACCAGCTCTTCATCTCTATCGAAATCGGAAAGTTGGAGTGTCGGGCACTGCGCTTCCTGACAGTGCCCTTAGCGGTTCAGTTTCACGGTCTCGTGATTTTTCAGGCCATGTAATGACACGAAGCGAACTGAATTTAAAATTAATATTCCCTTCAAAATTCACGACAAATTGGCCCGAAGCTGCGGCTATTGCCCTAAAAAGACCGGAAATTTTGGATTTTTATACAATTTTGCCATTTAAAATCGTTTTCAAAAGGACTTTAGACGATAAAACATCGTATTTTAAATTAAACGAATTGTCAAAAGTATTGTTCAGATGCTCAGACGTTTAGAAAAATATTAACTCATGGCCCTCTCTTCTCAAATTTTCACTTGGCTTTCCCAAATCAAAGGATGCCGCCGCAAGATGAGTAGCTGGTTATTGAATAAGCTGTGATAATATCATTATCATATTCATTTTCTAAGCCAATAAATAAAACATACGCAAAGTAAGAATATATATTTATTTTTTAAGACAGAAACATTAAAAATCAATACTGACAAAACAAAATTTATTTGTGTTAAACAGAAAAATAAACCAGTTCAAGACTTTAATATTACTATAAATGAAGTGAAAATTGAAGAAGTACAGCAAATAAAATATTTATAACTCATAATTGAGGCAATGTCATATTATATCTAAAACATTACCAATGCTACCTATGATATACAAATGCAGAAATTATCTGTCTTTTAAAACCAAACACAATATTTATGATACCGTCTTCCTTTTACGTCTTAGATATTTATTACCAATTTGGGGAACTTGCTGCAAGTCTAATCTTAAATTATAATGTATTTGTAAAACAACTTAAGTGGTATCTAAATATTAGTTAGAATCTCTCTGACACAAAAGTTGTAATTAGTATTCTCGAGGCCAGAACTTTAGAGCACTGATTAGAGAATTATGTATTTATTGTATTGTAATATTGAGTTGCATTAAATAAGTGTTTTCCAATTATTCAAATTAAATCTAAAAAAACAACCATTTATTTTACACTAAACTACTTTATAATGAAAAGCAAAACAAAAAAAAACTAAGAATACCTATCTAAAATTTGTTACTTGAGAGCATTGGAGTTTGTAAATTTACCATTCCGCAGATAATTAACATAATGTCATCAAAGACTTGTATTAAACTATTCGGCAAGGGAGTACTTAAAATGTCAAAGATTCGCATTGTTTGATTGACTCTTTCGATATGTACCCTGGCTTTTGAAATTAAAATATTTTCCTTTGATTTGTCCTCTGTATATTGCTTCTTTTTTTATACATCTCTTCTTCAACTCCTGCTGAATTTGTTAGTTTAACTTTAATACCAGTATTTTGGCTCGGGAAATAGTGGAAATGAATGTTTTTGTCCTTTCCTTTTCTGGAATGGCAATCGTAAACACAACAATTTGTATGCTTCGTTTTCGAGCCAGAAGCCATTGTTTTATGTTTGTAGTCACAAAGATATACACTTTTCTCTCCAGTAAACGTCCAAAAGCAACTATAAAATGAAAAACACGAATACACGAGTCTATAAATGCTTTGAAAGATACGATCTCGACGAAAACCACATGTAAAATGGCCAAATGCCGGTCGATGATTACTCGCTTTCTAGGTTCAATTTTTTTCCGCATAGAGGGCGCATTGATTTCTGGAGTTGCCAATTACCAAAGTAACAGACATCGCAAATAGAGAGCCTCTCTTAAATGGAGCTATGCAGGACATGTCGCAAGGAGTAATAGAAACCGATGGAACCGGAGGATTATTGAATGGAGACCGTATGAGCACAAACGAGGTAGAGGGAGACCACCAAATAGATGTTATGATGACCTAAAACGAGCAGCGGGGTTAGCATGGATCAGAACAGCGCAAGATCGAGAACGATGGAAAGACATAGGAAAGGCCTACATCCAGGAATTGACTTAAAAGGCTTAAGAAGAAGAAGAAGAAGCCTAATTTTTAAGTAAAAATTATTTTATTTATTCTGACCTTACTTGTCACAAATACATCAAAACTAGCTGCCTATTCAATCACAATAATGCATACAAACAAATTTCCATAGCAACGCTTAATAAAAATTAGATACCTGTGTCTTGCTTGTCAAGTTTGACGTTTGCTTACATTTTAATTCAAAATACATTATGACATGGTTTTGGATACATAAAATAATAATTTTATGTTTGTGTTTTGATTTCAGAGAGGTATTATGAAAAATACCGTTCATTACACGTCCAGAAACAGCTTTTTCCGCGCGACTTCCGGAACTGTCGTGCGCGCACCGGAAAATAGTTTCTGGACTGGTAATGAAATATACTATTATTTATACTGACCCTTTCCAAGTGGTCGAATTATGGAATTATTACGTCCATGCAAGCGAAATGAAGGGAATTTGCTTGTGCTATGAAATTTATTTGGGCAATGTTAAACATAATTCAGGGAAGTGTCAAATAGTTTTTTCTGAAAATTATTACAGAACGTGTTATCCAATTGTTAATTTAATTTTATAACGAAACCTTGTGTGTAGATACATACATTTGATACAATGTTTAGTTATGATCTCAATGTTTGTGTTTTGAATGGAATGTTATGTATATTAATATATTTTTGATGTCAACGAAAAAGTATATCTGTCGTAACGGTGTTCTAACTTTGTTTATTAATGTGGTTATTGTACAGAGTGTCCCAAATTCGAGCCTCGTCATTGGGAGCTCGATACCCTACCTCGTAAATTAAAATTAAATCGCGAATATTCGGTTTTTTTCAAAAATCTTCGGAAGTGTTCGGAATTTTTAAACTTGTAGGGTGGCACTTTGATCAGCATCATATTGCGCAATTTGGCCTCCATTTAACCGATCTCGTATCTCTTCTAGTTCCCGAGATCTCAATGATGAGGCTCGAATTTTGGACACCCTGTACCCCCTGTACAGGGAGCATGCCTAGCGCTTTTATTTTTAGAGCTAGAAAAAAACTAAATTTTCCAAGATTGGAGAAACAAGAGGAGATACGAGCAACTGAATGTTAATCCGAGAGACAGAAAGCTGCCATGCCTTCTCTGTCTGTCTCCAAGGGAAATGAACGCAGATACGGGCGCTGTCGTTTGCCCGCCGATTTCAAATTAACCGTGTATTTTTTTTCTTTATTTCTTCAAAATTTTCAGGTTCGCTTAAATAAATACTCGCACATAATTCAAAATGTCATTTATTTGGGTTTGATGTATATGTTTCTTACAGACAATACAAATCAATATCACTAAAAGAAGTAGCCTTGTAAAACTGCCAAACAGGCTATGAATGATTCTTCCTTCCCATTTATTAAATTTAATACAAATATAATATTTATTATCATTATTAGTTGTAAAGGCTTTAAATTATTGATTAAGTAAATTTGACACAAATTTATTTACATTGCACTAAGGTTACTTTCGATTATTATTTCTGAGTAATCTTTCTTTAACAAATGAAAGCAAAAAGAATCGAAAGTGGTATAAGTTCAGCTGAATGAAGATGCAAATATTACCTATAAGGACAAAGACGTTGATCAAGCAACCAAACTGTACATGCTTGCAACAAATTATCATAATAATAAGTAATATACGCTCTAATCACTAATAAAAGTCAATAATTCAAGATGGGCTATTAGAATCGCATAATAAATAACAAAAAAACGTAAACAGCACAACCAAACAGAGCGGCCATTACAAAAACGGCAAGCCGTCATCGTTACGCGTCACCGTTCTGTGCAGCGTTGTCAAATTGAAATTTTTTGATTCATGGTATATCTTTTGTTTCTTAATGCAAGCGTGAGTAAAAAAAGAACATCAAAATTTATATACAGAAACTGTAGGCGCCTTGGCAACCACGAGGAAAGCGTTGGCTGCTCCTCACTAGATGAGTGAAAAGAAAATAAGTATAGTTGCGTGAAACAAAAAGAGATTAAGAACAATGGACAAATTTACTGTTATGGAACGAGTTTGGACATTGCTTTCAGTTAATTTTAAATATACAAGCATCAAACCTGGTATATTCGGAATCAGTATCGAACGGACTATCATATAAATGAAATATATAAAATATCAATATGTTATTATTTTTTGATCATTTATTTGTTCTCATAATAAATCCTGTCGGTTCATGAAAAACCCTAAATCTTTATATTTAAAGATATTTAATATCTTATAAAATAGAGATACTCAAAAACCCTGTACAAGTTGATGTAGATATGTTGTATATTGTTGTGGAGGATTCATGTTTACCTTGCAATTGATTGCCTTTGGCTCCACAAATGATTACACTTATTTTGAAGTGGTATAGAGCCTCTTCGGCTCTGGCTCCATACGAATTCAGAATAAGTGTAATCATTTGTGGAGGCAAAGGCAATCAATTGCAAGGTAAACCCTGTACAATTTGTTAATGATTTCTCTTCTTTTTTATTTTCAGTTTAGAAATCCTATTTTGACATTGAAATGAGTATTAATGTGTTCTTAGTAGCCACCAAAAGGTGATTACAGTCATTTAAGCTACTTATTACGTACATTTTCATGTTTCCCATATACGTTGCAATATCCCAGCTTGTGTTTCCTGCCAACGTTATCACATTGACTACATGCTGACCACTCACCCCATTCCGTATCCACTACTAAATCGAAATTTATCTCTTCTGAGTTTTTCGGATAAGGTCCCACTGCCGACGAAGGACTATGTACCTGAATATCATTAATATTAAATAAATATTGAAATACTTCAGGCATTCTTAATAATAATATGAAATTTTGACGTCATGCTTCGCAAAATAAAGCAGATTAATTATTGTCGTCTTCCATTTGATTTTAAAAAAGAAACAATTATTGTGACTTCACTCTCGGTTTGAAATGGGGTTCTGGCCACGTATTTTTAAAGGACATTGGCGTTTTGCTTTTCGAAGCATCGAAGCAAATTTTCATATAAAATCCACTAGCTGAGTTAATATTAACCTCGTCCATTGTTGTTTCTGATATGTTAATAACGGTCAAAAAATATGGCGCAACAACAGCTTCTCCAAGTTTGCACATATATTGCCCCGTATTTTCATCTTTCAGGTTATAAATGTGAAGTGTTCTGTCTTCAGGCGATACTAATATGTGTTCAGTATATTCTATAGGTGACAAAACCTCATCCTCAATTGCGGCCCATTCCCAAACTACAGATTCTTTGTTTAGATTTTCAAACGGGTTCAAACATATTTTACATTCCATGCTAAAAAATATAAGTCTAATATAAGTGTTAAATCATTTAATCACTATAAAATTAACGCTTATATCTTTTTTTTTAATCATTTAGCCAAATGATTCAATATAAAAAGATGACAAATCAAGAAATTCGTTTAATTTTAAATAAGTGTATAACAAGCAAAATTTTGCTTCAAATGTCCTGAATCTGGTTACGACATCAAAACGCTTCTTCATATCACGCTAAAATCTGCAAAGTAAAGCAATTAAGTGCATTATAACCTATCATTTTTAGAACCATATGCGAACAAATATAAACCTTAAAAACGCAGTATTTAAAAGTGTTATATGGTAAAAATGTACTTTTAATCAATCCGTAATTATTAATGTAAAGAAATCTGCCTTAATTTTGTCAAGAAAACAAATATGCCTAAGTGGCAACAATACAAGACAAGCAGATTTTCTATCTAATTTATTATTCGCAATTTTAAAATCCACAATAGCAAGCATTGCAATAATTATATTTTACCTAAAAAGAACCATGTTCGCCAATACTGACTACCGTTTTATCTTACATCGATATACTAACTACTTTAGCAGTTAAGATATCTTTTATATATTTCTACGAAAGCTAACCTTTCCGTTTGCCATTTGTTTTTTTTTCTAATTCGTGTAGTTTATTTGTATATTTTCCTGTCATAATCTCTATACTTTCTAATTAAAAAAATTAAAATAATAGTGAAAATTAAATATCTGAAATTATATTTTCATGCGACAAATCGAATGTGACTCTTACTCATGATTGTTCGACATGGTTGGAATGTTAGGGTTTAAAAGAACATAGACTAACTGTTAGTACATGTCTGCTACGAGTGCTACGCTTACGTTATAGAAGATGTTTCAAATCCTATTATTGCTTCAGGGATTACGGTTTTTTGATCATGCACATTTTTCGTCTGCGCATTTAAACATTGGTAGTATTCGTCCCACTTAGCTCTATTTTCATTTCTATATTTATCATTGGCTCCTGGGTATTCGCTTGGTTCATGGCCCCAAAAGTTCAACGGGGAACCTGCTAGAAATTAATTGAAATCAACATTATTTTTCCATCTTAGAATGCACTTTCACTTACCAATTCCGATTTATATAGATGTCTGCACTATGGTTATATTTTGCACATATTATAATATATCCTTATTTTGTATTACTATTTTTTATGTTATTGTGTATGAATTTTTTGATCACATTGTTTGTTTTTGGCAGTGTACATGTTTCTAAATAACTTAATTTACACGGCCCGTAAAAATTATAACAATTATTATTTTTTTCATAATTTTATTCAGCGGTTTTGTGGTTACATCGGAATCATTACCATCAATGACCTAATCAAGGTGGTAATTTACCTTTTACGACACTTGAATCTTGGGTTGAAGTCCCACATTATAAACTGGTATTAGTCCAATTCATTGACTTTAACGAAGCTGAAATATCTAAAATACACTGATATCAGACCACTGACTGTTCAGAATACTTTAAGTTAAAAGTTTTTGTAATATGTCGTAATTGCAGCCTTTTCGAGGCTACAATTTGATAGTGGCGATTTATACTACATTAAGTTAATAAATTTGCCTTAGCTCGTTTACTGACTTTCTAGGTCTTGTTGTCTTTATGATTTCATCACGTGGAATGCTGATGTCAATAATATGGGCATATTTTCTTTTTGAAGTAAAAACTTCTTTAGGCGCTTTTTGCGTTATTTTTTTGTGGGGGTTGAATGAGACCGAGCCGTCACGCATCAGGCGTCATGCTCGGATATGTAACGTAAAGCTCCTTCTGCTGGCATGTTCCCGTATAGGTAGAGAGCTGAAATTTTCAGGGGGGTGTAGCCGGGGTAAAAAGAAGATCCTGAAGGAGAACGGGACACCGTACCTCCCCCGTTTGGGCAGGAGAGGGGGGAGAAGGAAAAATCTTAAATAATTAATTTCGTGAGAACGGGAAGAGGTACGGGGTCGAAATTTTTATGGTAGGTGCGCCCTATGGGGGCCACCTTAGGCCATACAGAGGGGACCGGGGCTCTAATTTAAGTGGGAATTTTGGGGGAAAACCGTTTTTCGACCGTATCTCTGCAACGAAGGCTCGGATCGAAATTCTGACAAACGATGACCCCGCTTATTGAAGTTTTCACTTCTGTCGTGCGGTCTTAAGCACACACCAATTTTTTTGGTTTAGCATTTTTTTTTTCTTTCTTGCTGTCAGTTTCAGGTGGATGATGCCGATAACTTTTATTTTATTTTCTTTTAAAGAATGGTGGTCAAATCGTTTACTGATTTTAGGTGAAATTCACTGATTGAAAATATAATGTTCTGTTACGATAAGAAAATCATTCGCTTCTAATGTAACACTAAGTACTTTTTAGAAAAAAAATACATGTCTTATTACTTAGTATTCGGCAGACATTAATTATAAACCACATGTGCAATAATTGGGTACACAATCTACATCAATATGTAATAGTTTTCGTAAATGGCACAAATTGATGTCATAATATATCTTGTTATGACTTCCAGCCTCGTTTCCAGTAGTATGTACTTAATTAGTCGGAAGCGGATGTCAGCAAGTCCAAGATTTTACGGTGCAAATATGATCGATATTAAAATAGTTTGACATCTGGTCGGAAACACGGAAGACCACGAAACCAGAAAGGAAAAAGCTAATAGTTTTTCCTCTCTGATGAATCGTTGAGTTGTTGCTTGGGTAGTTCTGGTTAATATAGATTAGGCTAGTTTTGTTGGCTTGTAAAAGTGTTATCGTAAGATACTTATTTTCAGTGGTTACTTAACTTAGTATTATATGTGTATAGTATTAAGTTGTACCGACGAAATTATGTGTTACACAACCTAAGTAGAGTTTACTGTTTCGAAAAAACGTCTGTCAGTTTTGTGATTAGTTTACATAGTTTCAAAACTGTGGAATAACTAAAAAATAGATATTGTGGTAACATATTCTCCAAAAAACCCATAAAATTCGGAAGTGGTAAATGATTACCTCTTTTTAAGCTTAAGTTATTTATAGGAATTAATCGTGGGTATTTTATGCTTTTTCTATTATGAAATTATTTTAGCTACTTGGTACCTCATTTAAGTTTTGAAAAGTATCAACCTTTTCCGAAATTCTTCTTATAAGCCTCCTTTGCCTTATTCTTTAATTTATCGATAGAGTTACTGAAAAAGCCACATTCCACTAAACTTATTAAACAAAGTGATGCACATATTTTCGGTAAGGTTTTCATGACACTTCTGACGTTAATGGCTGGTCTAATATGCGAAGTTATGAGATTAATCATATGAAACAATAGATGGCTTCTGTTTCTACTGGTGTTATATTTGCTTTTTTTTCGAGATAAAATACAGGGAGAATAAAATGGATTGAAATAAATATTCTAAATACATAATTTAACTAGTGCCTATTTAGCCAGATCTGTTAATTATTAATGTTTTCAGTGATCGAGCCGCGACTTATTGATTGCAGCTCTGTTTTGGTTTCATTAAATACTAAAGAACTGCCAGATTCTGATGAAATGCGAATACATTTTCATTATTTACCTTTATACCAAAAAAAAATTCCAAGAAGATCCTATGGAGTTTGATAATTTTAAGAAATACATTTTAGTATTATAAACTTTTAGGACAAAATGAAAAACTGTTAGACTTAGATATAGAGAATACTATGCAAAATAAGAAGTTTTCAGGACAGTGAAAAATAATACGAATATAAATTAATATGCAGAATGCCATTTTCAAAAATAAAGTCTCGTAGTTTTTGTCTGGGCAAAAATGTTTTCAGATTGTACACATTTAAAATGCCAACACCGTAATTAATTTTTGTTTGTCTTCGACCGGTATTCACATACCACCCTAACACTTTGAAATGAACGCCGATTTCACCCTTTTATGTACTTACTGCGTTTTCGGCCTTTTCTTCAACTCCGGTTTATTTTCTAACACCAGGTTCCCACTACTAGTGTGTTGACGCCCTAGTTTGATGAAACTACTTTATCTAACACCATGGACCGCAACCCCTTTTACTCCAACTAGTGGTCAGTACCTGTATTTCACCCTTCTGTACTCCAATTTAGTTATAAAAGAAATATGAGCGTAGGCCCAGCTACTTTCCGATTTAACATACTAATTGAGATTTCGAATGTAAGGGAGCATTTTTTATTTAAAAATCTGTGGTTGGCCCAAATATGTATAGATAGCCCTTATCGTATAAGCCGCAACCTGCGCTTCAACACCTACTAGAGCTGATTCTATATATCCGAACACCACTGAAAACACGAATTTTTACTTTTCTTTGACACTCATACTTGTTACTTTTCGAGCATAGTGACGTACTACACTTGTGATGGTTGTATGTATGTAACTACTTTGTGGTTCACCTTACAAAGGTTTGCCTGTTGCTCCACTTATATTTATAAATCTTCATAAAATAGAGCCACTTGCTCTGGCGCCAGGGTGTAAACAGCACAAGTGCTAGTTTCGACATTATGTACAACGGGGGCAGATTTGTTCCTCGAAACGTCGACCGTTTTTTTCAGTTTCCTTTAGGTTTTTCAGCTTCGTTAGGGTCACTAAACTAGCACTTGTGCTGTTTACACCCTGGAGCCAGAGTAAGCGGCTCTATTTTATGAAGATTTATAAATATAAGTGGAGCAACAGGTAAACATGAATCCTCCACAACAATATAGAACATATCTACTTTTTGTTCCCCGTACAGACATAGTAATGAGCTAATTCGCCTGAAAATTTACTAACTCTACTGAAGACTGTATTTTTACTATCGCGCGTGTAGAATATTTTCAGACTCACTGGCGTGCAGATCAAATTTTAACTTTTTTTCCCGAGGCCCCGTCGGGCGCGTAAGGTACTAACGCGAGTAAAGACTGTTTTCTGACTAAATCTCCCCAAAATTTTTATCGTTTTATACTATCTTTCGAGGATTTTTTTTTTGCATCGAGAATCTGGAATTTGCAGGTGTCCAGCTATTAAAATGTTTTTGTTTTCTAAGAGCACTTAAAATTCCTAAATCGTCGCAAATTTTAATGTGGCAATTAATCTAATCTCGATTTTATTATGCCGCCTTTGATATTTAGGATAATTAAAATTTGGCTAGTATAGTTAACATGATTTTTACATTTCGATCTCGGCTTTTATTGCTACCGAACTTTCCTAAATAGGGTAATTAAAATTGTTTGTTCAAGTTAACATGTGTTTTACATTCCAATGTCCGGCTCCTCACTTGCCGATTTTTCCTATTATAACCGCCCACCATCCAAGGTTTAAGCAAAGTCCTGAAGAACTTCGAAATGCACAACAAGGGTGCAATAGTTTTTAAAAGGTGATTCATTTAATTACGCGTTATATGGCAGTCGGCAAAGAAATTAAAAGCCCCTGCCAGTTATTGGAATGGTTTGCTAATAGTAATTATTTTATTTTTGTATGGCATCTGATAGGTCCTATTTTTGCACATTTTCCTGACTTTTGCTTTAGCAGAAGTTGAAGTTTAGATGAACTTTAAACAGGTGTCTAACATTATGTCTTAACTTAAGTTAAAATAAAAGTTATTATCTAATTTTAATGTTATCTACTGGCGATCTAGTTCGAAACTTAATTTATTTTTGCGTTGAGTCATGAAAACTATGAAATAATTTATTTAATAAATTAATTAGGACGAGTTATTAACCGCTCCATTACAACTTCTGTGTGAGAAGTTTTAAAAAATGGTTCGCATAGCAAGCTCATTAATGGGTGTTCATGGGGAGTCGACAGTGGTAATATGAAAGCTAGTAAAAAAACTCTTGGCCGGTGGTTTTTTACAAATTCTAGTTGGTTTATGCCAAAGAACCAAACACAGTTTTTATTATCCGATACAGAACATAGGCCAAAAAATGTAAAATATAATTATTTTTGTTATAGGAGAATAATAACACTAGGTATTCAAACCCCGAATTGGATATGATAAGCAAAGACATCGAAGAACTTTGTAAAGAGAGATTAGTATTAGAAACAGACATCGCACAGAAGGAGGCTGACATTAAAATTAAAGTAGTGGAGATAACGAATCTTCAGGTAAGTTATCACATAGTACACATATTGCCATAGTTTTATTATTCAATACATTTATGTCAATTCCTCACTGAAATAGCATTAAAATGCAGAATAGGCTTCACAAGCGATTATGGTTGTTCTGCGTGGTTGAGTAATAATATAATAGGGGTATACTGCTATTTTGCAATATAGCTCGTAACAAAAAGCTTTAAGTTCAGCGTATTTCATATTAATATATTTCTTAACTATGAAGAAGAAAGCTTCCATTGAAGAGAGAGCATATAGATTTAAGACATCGAAATTTTTGAAAAAATTAGTTCAACAAACCTTCCCTGTCATGACAGTACTGTCTGCGCACTAGCACATTTTTTCCCAAAAAGATATCTTGTAGTCAACGATATATATATACATACTGGGATTGAGCGTTGACTGACAGCCAGCCAGCGGATTGAGTATATAGTACAACTTTCAACGCTTGTAAATCACATCAAGCCGCGTGCACACTTGCTCTAGTTGGATGCGATTTCCAACCTGGCATCTGTAAAAATCATATAAATTTATTTTTGCTGTTATAGCTAATCACCAGAGCTTATGATGATGTTTGAATGCCTCCGAAAAGCAAAATGTGATCACTGAATCAGAAAAATGTTTGTAAATATGCAATATAATGTCCTAGCATGTATATATTAATGTATACTGTTAGAAGTAATGGCATATCTGAAAGGGAAACTTCTTATATGACAGACCAAAACACCAAATGATGTAATATTTACTTTGCGATTAACCAGTAAAGGAGGTACCATTTTTTTCTCAAGATTCATAAATAAAAAGCGATCTGAATAGTGCTTTACTGTAAATAATTAACAAATGGTTACTGCTGCTTTGTGGTGAATTTTTTATTGTGCTTGACTTTTTTATATCTTGATGTTTTTCCTTGTATCTTTTTAGAAAGAGCTTGATACTCTGGCGGCTACCCTGAAGCAACTTGAAAACCAAAAGGGCGAGGCGCAAAAGAGACTGTCTGATCTTAAAGCACAGGTACGACCTTTACTTAAAATCTGCTAGCTTTGCATTTTTTTTGATCGCTGTTTGCTACTTAATCTTGAGCACCGCTTAATTAAAAGCTTTTTTGACTTGCAATGTTTGGATTTTTTAGTGGTTTTGTTATTTGTTTTTTTGGTAGAACGACAATCTAGACATAGAAACTGCAGCAATTGACAAAGAACTCACTTTAGGTAATGAAAAGGTAGGTCACTCAACTTCATTTTTTTTTACTGTAACTTTTTGAATTTGTATTTTTTGACGAATGACAACCATACCATATTTTGTATCAAGATATAATTCGATTAGTAGGTGTTCCATAGGGTCTTAAAATAAACCTGTTATCTCATGTTTTATCTAATTGGACGCTTTGACCGGATCTTCCCGTAGTATTTTCCAAAAATCAAACATGCAAACATATTTACACCAACTTGAGGCACAAAATAATGTATATGTTACGCACAATACTCATATTCGGATAATGTCCGTAAAAAATGTGCAAAACTAATTTTGCGCAACGAATAATTCCCAAACCTGAAATTCTACTCTTATACGGCTATTGAGCTAAGCAATTTGAATTGTACAAAACCAGTTTTGTACATTTATGACTAACCCAAACTAACCCAATCTAACCCTACTTCTTATTAATTCGGGTTCGGACGTTTGTAAATAAAACAAGCACAACTAGTATTAGTTATTCAGAAATGTGCAAAACTAGTTTTGCGCAATTCAAAACGTGCAAAACTAGTTCTGACTATTATGTAACGCTCAATAGCCGCATAAAAGTACAATTTCGAGTTTGGGAAATATTTGTTGTCCAAAATTAGTTTTGCGCATTTTTTCGGGTATTACCCGATTTCGAGTATTGAACGTAACATATACATGAAGCGACTATTTTTATGCTAAGAATTTTCCATAACGGATCGCCAGGATAGTTACGCAATCCTCCCACGTGAAAAAATTATAGCTTTTATATTCCAGTTGTATACAAGACGTTTTTATTAACAACTATTTTCCAAACAGATTAACATGTTAATTTTTAGTCAAAATTAAATTAACATAATCCAAAAATTAAATTTGTTTGTCTTGGATAAATTGATCAAAAGGATAGTGAGACATCGCTGACTACTGAAATATTGCAGTTTTGATATATTAGAAGTTTAACAATATTTCAAGATATATTCAGTAATTTTAAAAGGGGGCATTTTTAAATAACAGAGAGATTCTTGCTGCGACAACGAGCAGTAAGTGTTCGTCCAGAAAAGCAGAACATCTTTAAGTGAAAACTTACTAATTACAACTACCATAATTTGGAGGCAAATTAGTATAATGCAAAATGTTATTTGTTAAAAATTTTGTATTTGAATTGTTCTTAGA
Source organism: Pissodes strobi (assembly GCA_016904865.1). Lineage (NCBI taxonomy): Eukaryota > Metazoa > Arthropoda > Insecta > Coleoptera > Curculionidae > Pissodes > Pissodes strobi. Next base: position 101,517 of record MU181987.1, read on the forward strand.
CTGTTTTAATTGTTAATTTACGTTCTATATTTCTATTTAATGTCCATATATTTTCGTCTTCATTATGGTGTTCCCTTTAATTACTTTTTTTCACTACTGCTATGATAAAAAAAAAATTATATATTTTATTCTGGTATTAATGGTTACATCCGTCATGCGCAAAGAGTGTACTCAATTAGTTTGCATCCTGCGCGTGCTCAAATTTTACAAAATTCAGGTCAGTTAGTGGTAGTCGTGACGATTACCAAAGTGTCAGAACCTTAGATTCTTAATCAAAATAGTGTGTATTTTTCTACTTTCACTTACTATAAATGTGCAGGTCTTACAATAAGTAAAGTATGCTAGTATACGTATAGCATGTATCAAAAGCGCATTTCTCACCTGTGAATGCAGGTTCCGCCTATGGCTGGAGCCAGCAAATTTTCATGCTCGTAGAAAATGTGAAGCCCTCTATGCTTATTGCTTCGTAATAGTATAAGAAAATATTTGTTTTACTAAAAGGATGTTAATGTTTTTGATATTTTTATTTGAATATGAATGTTTTTCACTAAACTGCTACAAATATAACGTGTGGGATGTTATATACATTGGTAGCTTTATACTAATATTGAATTGTATTTTGGCAATTGCTGGGTATTTTGTGTAGGCTTGGGTCGATTAGTTCAGCTTTTTTACTTTAATATAAAAAAATTTAAAACTTTTTTAATTCATAATTAACGAAGTTTAAATTAGATAAACATTATAGGGCAACAATTTTGATACTTTATTGCAATGCATCTTATTATGATAGGTAGACAAATTAAGAATCCAAGCAAACGAACAAGCGGAGTTAGTGGCCGCCCAGGAGTCTGATTTGAAAAGTAAAAAAGAACAATTGGATGGTCTGAGACAAGAAGAACAACGCCTTGAAGATCTGAAGAATGAAAGTTTGGAAAAACTTGAATCCATAACCACGAATTTACAAGAAACGCAACTAAACATAAGCCAAGTAAGTATAGTAAATGTGGTCACTTCATAATTTGCATTGTTTAAATATTGTTTTTACTGATATCATTTGTAAATACAGTGTGCCCAATGGCATATTGAAAATTTGTATTACAGTTACTTTTTTCTTTCGTAAGTTTAAAAGCCGTAGGAGAATGGATTAATTCCTTAAATGTCATAACTAACTGACTTTATATTTTACGTTGACCAATCAGCAATTTTATCATAACTTAAATGATCTAAGAAACTTAAACCAAAATATCGCTCTGCCTTTGAACTCAAAGTTATTACACCAGGTCTGAAGGTTTAGTTCTCTGCAGCTATCTTCATTTCATGTTGGTCGAACATTTCGACGTTAACAGGGTTGTGAAATCTAGCTTCGTGTGTTTGTATAAATAGGGCATTAAATACTCGTCGTCGTAACTATATCATCGTTTCTAGATATGAACAAAATTATAATGAAAAGAACGATTGCGAGTAATCACAAGTAGATTCAGATGTGATGATTTTCTACAAGTACTGGGTTAATTGACATACAGTGTGTCCAAAAAAGTATGCAACATATGGGAAACTTCTTTATTATTGGATCAGAAAATTTTATTCTTCATAAAAGTTGGTGCTTGCCCTAAAACAGTAAACAAGAATTTCAAATTTTACGTACTGCTTTTAGTGCGGACGCAAATGTAATTTTTCCGAAATCGCGTCAAGAGTAAAGTACCTTAATTTATAAAGATATAGCAAAATCTTATAAGGAAAACTTCTTCCAAATTAAAGTAGTAATCTAAATATGAAATTTGAGTTAAGTACATCAATTTTTAATTTCCCTTTTTTTCTCGATTTTTTTCTCAAACGTTACGCCATGCTTTGTTCTTTTATTATTAGTGTACTTGCCAAGCAAGTTCAAAATTTATTTAAAGTAGACATTAGTTACATAGTTTCATAATGTTTCAGTTTTTACAGAGATAAAAGCCAGTTTAGGTATCAGTGTGTTGCAAACACATTTAAACAATTTTGGTCCAAAATAATTGTCCACAATAATTATTACAAAATACAATTGGAATGACTGACTCAATAATAATTAATTTCATACGTCAGAGCGAAGTAAAATTATTATTGCTATTTATTTGTTTTTATTCCTAAAGCATGGCCTTCTCTTCAAGATCAAATATTTATGGCTTTTTAGGATACTTGGGCATATTTTACTCATCGGGTGCAAAGGATAAATAAATTATTAGTTGTTTTACTTGAAATGAATAGAGTTGGGTCTCTTCATGATTTTGAGTGAAAAAAATTTGGAATCAAAAGTGTTTAAATGTGTTTGCAACACACTGATACCTAAACTGGCTATTATCTCTGGAAAAACTGCAACATTATGCAACTATGTAACTAATTTCTATTTTAAATAAATTTTGAAGTTGCTTGGCAAGTATACTAATAACAAAAGAACAAAACATTCTCCAGTTGCGTAACGTTTAAGAAAAAATCGAGAAAAAAAAAGAAAAATTAAAAGTTGATGTACTTTACTCAAATTTCATATTTAGATTACTTTTTTAATTTGGAACAACTTTTTCTAATAAGATTTTGCTGTACCTTTATAAATTAAGGTACTTTACTCTTGACGCGATTTCGGAAAAATTACATTTGCGCTCGCACTAAAAGCAGTGCGGAAAATTTGAAATACTCACTTACTGTTTTAGGGCAAGCACCAACTTTCATCAAGAATAAAATTTTGTGAGAAACTAATAATAAAAAAGTTTCCCATATGTTGCATACTTTTTTGGACACACTGTATATTAAGCAGTAAGCTAAAAGTTGATTTAAGCTCTTGATTCAGCTTAGAACATACTTTGTTCTGTTAAATGTCGTAACGGCCCCGAAAGGAAAATATAATTACCTTGTTGAATAATAATTATTGCCCTTATAATTTTCTAGTTTCACTTTTCTTTCATCATCTGATAGTATATTGTTTATCTAATTGTCTAATGAAATTGCAAAAATTGTTTGTATTCTACGTTAAAAATCAGGTATTAATGTAGATGCCTTAGTGTATCCATATTATAAAAAATTTACTCCGCAGAAGATGACGCCTTAGTCACAAATATTGCGGTATTCTTAGCATAAATGACTAAAACACAATTATTTAAAATTAACTAAGGCTTTGGATTAATTATTACGTATTTTCATATTATTTGAGTATACCAACGTTCGAAATTAATCAAAATTTACGCCAATTAAAATATGTTTCCAAAATAGTTGTGTACCGTGGCAGCACATATACTGAAGCGCTCTGTTTATTTGATGCCGCTGTTTGATCTTTTTTTCCCACAAGATAATTTTATAAAAGTCAGTATAACAGCATGTGTTGTCTGAAGTTGAGATAATAATTTTAACGTAAAGTTTGGGTATTGTGTACTATAAATTGTCATTCATGTCTGAAATTTACAGGAGGGTTCTTTGCATAATTCTCGGTTGGAAGAAATAGTAATAATAAGACTGATTTTTTATTTATTAGGAGCAAAAATGTTACTTTCTGTGCCGAATGTGTAAAGTGTGGTAACTAAAAACATGTCATCACTTCTACCAGATATAAAACTTATACTTAACAGCTGACATTGAAAATAAAGCTTCATTGAGACAAAAGTCTTGTTTTTTGCTTATTTGAAGGCACATTATGTTTATAAAATATTTATAGAGATCCATGCAAGGTTTCTCTGTGTATAAAAAAAATATATGAAAACATTTATCTACTATGCATAGGTAAGTCACAATGTAAATCATATACTTCGTATATGATTTGTAATTGAAAATGCAAGAGAGTTCAAGCGATTAGTGTTAATACTTGCTGCAACTAACATTATTGAAAAAAACTTTATTTAAAGGTTAAAGCACTTACCACGCAATTGCAAGAACAAACAAGACAAATTAATGATGCCATAACCATTTGTGAAGCAGCCATCGAATCTGGAGATGTCAGTCAAGTTACAGAAAGCACTTTACGAATTACTGCACATTTTAGAGATGATGAATACTCCAGACTTGGGTTTCCAATCGGAGAAAGTAGACAGGTTTGTATATTAATCATTTTCTACTCTGTATTTTACATATTTTCTCTTTAGCGAAATTTATTTGACCTTTCTTATATTCATATTTTTTATTTCGGTTTCCCTTTGGCTGGTTATATTGCAAAAGGAGCATGGTATTCATATGATCAAAATATGCATGTATGTATGTCAAAATATGCATTATTACCAAAACCCAAACGATTCATTGACAAAACGTGCAAAATATCAAATAATAGTGGTATACAGAAAAATAAGCAAGATATGTAAACTAACTGTAAGTACAGGGTGGACAAATAAGCGAGGTAAGCGGCTGTTTCTCAGCAACTACTAGTCGTAGAGACTTGCGGTGAAAAAGTATATAACTAAAGTGACCAAAAGAAAAAACTGGAAATAATTTTCAAGTTCATACCTCTACCGCTAGGGGGCGCAATAGCTATGGTCGGGTAGAAAAATGCATTTTACTCAAACATTTTGAATTATAAGTTGATAAAAGAATGCCACCACTGTAATCCTTGTGAAATTCTGCATCTTTTTTGTTCGTCACTTATGATTGTAGGGCATGAAATAAGGGCGGAGGGGAAGGGAGAAATCTGACTGATTGAAATGCCTATAACTTTAGTTTGACTCAACATATTTGAGCAAACTAGGTCTCGTTTGAGAGAAGAAAATATACCCATGACAAATTGGTATTTGCTGTTCCCGCTAGGGGGCGCCAATTCAGAAGTTCATGGTTTTTTAAATTTTTCTCCGAAATTTCAAAGAAAGAATATATATTATCAAAAATAATAATTATCAAAAATAATAAATGAATAAATTAACATGCCCTTGAAGCATTTTTTAAACTTCCTACTTATTCTGTTATGATGTTTCAGAACAAACACGTCAATGATCCGTTTAGTCGTCAAAACGGTTCAAATAGTGGCTTTGACGATGATCCCTTTCAAAATGGTAAGTATGAAAAGAATAATTTTGTAGATTGTATGCAGTAACCAGTAGATTTAGTTAAACGATCATATTTCCGTTAAAATTGTTGTAATTATAAAAAGTAATTTAATATCAATTTTACAACGTATTAAATACCTTAGTTTCAAGTCATTTCCTGAATAATTATGAAAATTGCAATTTTAATAATTATTATAGGCCAATTTCTGTTCTGTCCAAGACCGTTAAATAATATTATAAATATTAAAATATAAAATTTTCTGGAATCAAAGAAATTGCTCTTTTCAGGTCAATTTTATTTTTGCAGATGTGGTGTCACATCATTTCACGTAACTGATGTTGTCGCAAATAATCAACTTAACAGTGATAACAGTAAAAAAGCCTTATTGGAAACTAATCCATGTTTAATGTTTCATTGCGTTGGTATAGAAAGGTGGTCATTTAAAAAAAGCGGGTAACCACACTTAAACGTAGATATGTTCTATATTGTTGTGGAGGGTTCATGTTTACCTTACATATGTTTGCCTTTTTCTCCACATATATTTACAAACCTTCTTAAAATAGAGCCGCTTGCTCTGGCTGAAAAACCTAAAGAAAACCCAAAAAACGGTCGACGTTTCGAGGAACAAATCTGCTCTCGTTGTCAAGATCGAACAACTCTGAAAATGAAAATGGTTAGCAGTAAAACAGTAAAAAGCTCTTGCAAAATTGTCAAGTTTTGAATTGACTGTGACAAAATGACAATAATAATGTCATAGGTATCGTATAATTACTGGTTACTGGTTTTTAGGTTGGTGTAATATTGAGGTGTTATTAGGTAAATAATTGATTCGTTTGTGAGGTGTTACATGTCTACAATTTGGTTGCGTTTAGGGAGAATTCAATGATTTTTGTTAAAAGATTTAGTTAATTTTTAACTGTCCCTTATCAACTTCAGTTTTTAGCAAAGATAATCAGGTGCTCTTAAAACTAACAGAAGTTGAAGCAACACATACCTCTTTATTTAATAAAATTAAAGCACTTTATTTAATTTTACCTTTTTCAGATGATGGTTCCTTTGCCAAAATACTTGAAGCTTTCCATTGTATCTGTGATTGTTATCAAATGCATGTTGTCAAATATGTGATTTGTGGAATTGTGTATTTTTAATATAAGTTTGGTGTTCTTTTATACGTTTTGATAATGGTCTACAGGTTTCACCTATATACAATTTAATACATTCACATGGTATCTTATAGATGACATTTTTAGTAATTTCATTTTCGTTGAGTGGTTTTGTGTTGGTTAGTTTTGATCTAAGAGTGTTTTCTGCTTTGAAAATAAATCAAATAGGTAATAAATTTAACATTCGTACTATTTTCAAAACAGAAAACACTCTTAGATCAAAACTAACCAAAGCAAAACCACTCAATAAAAATGAAATTAGTAAAAATGTTATCTGTTAGATACCATTGAGAATGCAATAAATTTTATATAGGTAAAACCTATAGACCATTATCAAAACGTATAAGAACCCCAAACTTATATTAAAAATACACAATTCCACAAATCACATGTTTGTCAACATGCATTTGATAACAATCACAGAATACAATGGAACGCTTCAAGTATTTTGGCAAAGGAACCATCATCTAAAAAATGTAAAATTAATGAAGGTGCTTTGATTTTATTAAATAAAGATGTATGTGTTGCTTCAACTTCTGTTAGTTTTAACAGCACCTGGTTACCTTAGCTAAAAACTGAAGTTGATAAGGTGCAGTTAAAAATTAACTAAATATTTTAACAAAAATCAAAAGATTTGTAAATATATGTTGAGAAAAAGGCAAACATTTGTAAGGTACACACTAAAATGCTTAAATAGTATGTTTTCAAAATTATGTTCTTGGTGAAACTTGCAATGATCTCCATTAAGACCTACTCTAATTCACTTTTATTAATTCTATTTCATTATTAGGTTCTGGTGCATATGAGGTAACTTCTTAATAATTGGTTTTTTGGAAAAATTTTGGTACCAATCGATTCGTTTTTTTATTTTCTTTCCAAAAAAGTGAGGATCATCGAGATATCACGTTTTTTTGGTAAAAAATTGATATTAAATGTTCGTAATGTCGGTGCAATAAGCCATACTTTCATGTCAAAAGTGACGTTTTAAAGACAATTTAGGCATCAAGTAGTATTTTTCAAATGTCAAATTTGACAAAAAACTCAACATTTTTTGATAAATACAACTTTGTGAATATTTTTATATGCAAATTATTAAAAACTTTAAATTATTGCAACTTAAAAGAAGAAAAGATAATAATTTATAGGTTGTCCGCCTTGCAAACTTTCTTTTGTTTTCAAGGGGGTGTCTAGAGTAGTTTAAGCGATTCTGGTTGAGATAAAGCCAAGAAAATTTGAAGAACCACGATATTTGTGTCTCCAAAGTTCAAGTTTTAAGTTTAAACTTGTATAAGATCACTAAAACACCTTACTACTTGCGCAGGTGAAAATCAAGATCAAACCTGAAGCAAGCAAATTTAAAAATTTTAAAACGGTAAATAATTGATATTTGACATACTGACACGGAGGTCTCGGTCTAGGTTGCCAAACGTTGCATATTTCTCTTATTGAAAGTAAGGCAATGTGATCGCCCTTTAGCCAATCCAAAGTAAGCCAAATAAGCGCTCTACATTTCATGCGTCAGGTTGGCCTCCGCACACTCCGGGAGGAAAGCGAACTCAAATTAATGTAATGAAATCTGTTTTATGAAATAATTTATTTTTTTACTTAGTTTCGGTTGGTTGTTGTGTTTGCTATTCGAGCGAGAGAAGTGAGTAATAGTTCAAACTACTTACGACTTATTATGAACTACACTCCGAGCAACCTACGACCATTGTTTATATAAATATAAACAATGTTACGACCTACTCCGAGCTACCTACGATCTACTCCAAGCTACTCTAAGCTACTTACGATCTGCTCCTAGTTACTTCGAGCAACTCCGCGCTGCTTACCACCTACTCCGCGCTACCTACGACCTTCTCCAACCTGGTCTCGGTTGTCTATATCATACTCCAAACTGGTCTAAGTTACTTATGACCTACTCCAAGCTAGTCTGAGTCACTCCGCGCTATTTACGACCTACTCCAAGCTACTCCGCGATACCTACGACATCCTCCAAGCCGGTCTGCGCTACCTACGAGCTACTCCAACCACTCCAAGCTAGTCAGAGCCACTCCGCGCTACCTACGCCCTAGTTCGAGCAATCTACACACTACTCTGAGCTACTTATGACCTGATCCAAGCTACTCCGAGCCACTCCGCGTTACTTACGACCTACTCCAAACTACTTACGACCTGCTCCAAGCTACTACGAGCCACTCCGCATTACTTACGACCTACTCCAAGCTACTCTGCGTTACCTACGACATAGTCCGACCTACTCCGAGTTAGTTTGGGTTACCTTAGGGTTAGTTTCGTCTCGGTTTAGGCACTACGCACGTGCATGAAGAATGGCCATTTTTCATGCAAACGTAGGGGAAACAATTTCGGTTAGCTTGGATTAGTTTGGGTTAGCTTGGGTTAGTTTGAGTTAGCTTCGGTTAGTTTGGGTTAGTTCCGTCTCGTTTTATGCACTACGCACTTGCATGAAGAATGGCTCCGAGTTAGTTTGGGTTACCTTAGGGTTACTTTCGTCTCGGTTTAGGCACTACGCTTGTGCATGAAAAATGCCTTGCGTGAAGCGCAAGCCATTTCTTAAGGTTTCATTGCATTTTTATAGAAACATGGACATTTCTGGAAATGCAGCTTAAAGTGTAGGGTAGAATTTAAACAATTCAACAGTCAGTTTGGGTCATATTTCATTAGTACGAAGTTTATGTATTTGTGACATTCAGGCAATTCAGAAAACAACTTTCCTAATTTAACTTTGTTTCTTACTTGAAATCAAAAGTTAACTATTGATCTATATATAATCAATAATCATGCAAAATTTGGATATTCTGGTGATATTTGCAATGCAATGTAATCACTCACTTAAGGTGAGTGATTCGTACAATTCAAACTGTTTATATAGAGTTTTTTTTTTGTAGATCCATTCAAGAGTGATGGTATCCCAACTAACGATCCGTTTAATGCCGCATTTTCGAAACCAGTCAATGTAAGATCTGGAAACTAAATGAAAAAATTCATATAATAATTATTTTAAAAATATTTTTAGGGTGATTTTTCCGCCGACCCATTTGGCACTTCTTTTAGTAACGCCCAGGTGGATTCGTTTAATAATGTTGACGCTGCAATTAAAAACTCTGATGCAACGTTAGAGGTGAGTTTAACAACATTTCACACTTGATCTCAATCAATTTAAGTGAAAACGTTTTGACATAATTATTACTCGTTTCAATACTATATTAAAATTCACGATTATCATTTCGTGATATGTCATGTAATCTAATCCGGCTTTTTTAAATTCTATATGAAAAGTTACGTGATTTATTAGAAAACATAATATTTCGAGCAAAATTGGATTGCTTTCATGCTCACCTTGATATCAGACTGAAAAATTTAATCTCATATTATTCTCCAGGCTGAAATGTGGTCCAACCTTCATACGTAAAAATTACTTTGGTATTCTTCCACTCTCGTGAATTTAGTGACTTTTGGTGTGATTGTTTTCGGGGAGTACGTTTTCCATATTTCCCAATGATATTCATATAATCATTCGTACTTTAACTTGATACATTTTTTCGTCACCTGTACTTGATTATGTACTGCTTAACGTTATTAGCTGTTATTTATTTATTTTTATGTATTTATTTAAAAAACCACCTAACAGGCCTAGAAGCCCAATTAACAGATAGTATCATATAATAATTACAAGACAATTATGTACTATGTAAATGTTACGACATTACTAAAATTAAAGCTAAGCAAAACACCCCCATATCATTAAAAATAAGTCTGAATCTAAACCTAACATTCAACACAAACCCAACTCACTGCAGTTACCAAAGCAAGCAAAGGCAATATGAAATAAGAAAATTGAGAAGACTCAATTTTATTACAGTCATAATTAACTCTTACTGTAATGAAGACTGGGAAAGAAAGTCCAAATTAGAGCGACCATTATATTTGGAACACATCGAAAATATAGGGGAAAATTTTAAACTATTAGTCCTTGGCTAGGTAGATAAAATGAAGTACAATAGCGAGAATTTATACGAGGTACAAAAATTTAGTTTGCTAAGTATCTCAGCGCATTCAATCATGTTATTTAATATCTTGAATAGAGTCAATAGATAATGGTAAACATGGCGATCACTGAGAGACACGTAACCGAATTTATTTAACAAGATTGAATACTGAAAGCCTTGGGAAGGATATATTCCCTCACACTTATACCAAGCGTACTTTAAAAACCTACGCTGGACTTGTTCTAGATTATTTTTATGAACATTAGGTTTGTTCCAACAAGCAACATTCTGCTATTGCTTCAAAACCGGATTTGAATGGTTATGTTGTGTTTTGTACTCATGCGCGGTCTTCGCATAGTTTCGTGACGGTACAAAAATAACAAACGTTGGATCGGTTTGCGGATAGTTTTTGGGTCTGTCAAATGTCTACCGATGTTTGTTTTTGTCTTTCTAATGCCCGGTTTCCGAACTACCAGATATCTCGTAAATAAAGTTATCAAGCCTATAAACTCTACATAATCCCAAAATAGGGTTACTAAACCATTCAACAAAGCTTATCTATTCCATAAGTTATCTAAAGGATGTCTTAAGGAAAATGTCTTATTCGCCTCTTAATTTTGAGTGCGCATTTATTACAATGAATACATCTTTGACTTACATTTTACCTTAGGTTTGGTCCAAAATAAGCTCCTAACTAATCACAACCAAAAATAATTTGGCAAGGATGGTCCCTAAGCATTGAAAACTGATAGTAATTTTACTGATATTAATTCTTGCATATCACACCATATTAAAAAAGAGGTGCAGCTAAATTGATATAAATCTCCTGTTCTTACCAAATTATTCTTAATTATTATTAGTTTGGAACTAATTTTGGATGGCAATGATTTAATTTTACATAAAAAATGTATTCATTCTAATTAATGAGTTAAGAGGCGAAATTGTTTCCCGATAAAATCAACGCAAGCGTATAGTACAGTATGGTTTATTAGTTTCTGTTGGATTATCTAACCAAACTTGTGTGCTGATACAGTTAATTAAAATATTAATTCTTTTTATTCTAAATACAATACCGGTAGTACTAGCAAAATGGAATATTCTAGTTCGTCGACATATTCTGATGAGGAGTATATGGATATAGTTAGGTATCTAAAACGCCCAAGACTTTATCATGAACGAGAAGATCAATATGCAAAATATGATGATAAGAGACAGCAAAGCATGCAACTGCCATTCAGCAACTAGCATTGAATTCTCTGGCAATTAATTCCCAAGCTTTAGTCTTTAAATTTGCATTTGTTCAATCTGTTTTTTTTATTCCCAACAATAGGATGTAAATATTTTGCATGATTTCAAACATGTTCTTGTCAAAATCTGTAAAGTTGCTGCACGTATCTTTTTATCTCAATTTTATCCATAGCAAGTAAACTAGACAAATCCTTAATTTAAACAATACATCAATAAACACAAGCACCTGGGAAGTTCAGTTACCTAACCCATATCAAAAAAATCAAAATGTAAATTTTAATAATAATAATTCCAGCGAATATTAACTACGATAAGAAGATTCACCATCCGCGGCGGCACGTCAACGGTATGTCTCCTTCCCCGCGCGAAAACTAGCATGATACTGGCATGTGACCTTTGGACCCGGCGCACACTGGTCGAATTTGTAGGAAAGCTGGCCATAATAAGGTTTACCAGAAATAAGACATAAAAGTTATTAAGAATTACACGTTTAATATATCGTGTTTTAGACAAATAATTGTTGAATTTTTAGCTCATCATCTATATTTATATAGGGTGTATCAATTATCACTAACGATAAAAATCATGTATAAAAATCATTTGTATGTTCTTAAACCGTTTAAAAAAAATGATTTTGCAAATTAAGGGCTCCTTCGTTGTAAAAAAAGGGTTTTAAAATTTTAATTCGATGATCCAAATTTTGTTTTTGCAACGGTTAATTCAGGAGTCTCATGAGCAAAATGAATGTTAAGCGGACTACAGAAACGCGTTGATGAGGGCCTGCAATTTTGCCATACATGTATTTCAGAGTTATCGCTATTTTTAAAAATTAATCTAATAGGGACGAAACTAGTAAAAAATATAGAAGCATCAGTGCAGTTGTTGTTCAAAAACACTTGCTTATATTCTGACTATCCCAAGGTAATATCAAAGCCATATTTACAAATTAATACTAAATTATAATAATTTATTATCTGCTGATTCAGCCAAAGTATTTATTACCTCTTTTTATAATAACATCAGTCTTGCATCAGCAATAATGATTCTACCGAAATTTCAGCTTCAGTTTCACTTACTATAATATTATGGGATTAGGGGTGGGCGACAATAATCGATTATTCGATTCACTTTTAAGAAATTACCGACTAATCGACATCGATTAATATTTCAGAAAATATCGATAATCGATTATTTCGATTAATCGATTATCCAGTTATTTGCTAAAATATTAAGCGTTTAATCGATTATTCAATTTCTTGCCCACCCGTACCGACGACTTTACAACATATATAGCTTTTAAAATTCCAATTTAATAATGCGTTGGGTTAACACAAAGGGTAATTTAAATGACATAAAACCATTTGAAAATACTTTCAGTACAACATATGAAGCAAAAAAACAGAGAAACGTAATGCTCAAATAAGACAGCAGCAGGGAAAACTGCGCATGTTACAAATTTAGCCAATAAGAGATCCTCATTTCGACGCGCCATTTTCTGATAATCTGGCTTCAGTTGTTGCACAATTAGGTATAACACCAACACATAACCTCAACGAAGTGTTAGCACGTTAGCAGTATAGTACATCAGTCTTTATCTTTTTATTATGTATTTGGGCAAAACTATATGATAAGAAGGATCACTCTCCGCGGCGGCATGTCAACGGTGTGTCTCCTTCCCCGCGCGAAAACTAGCAGAATATCGGCAGGCCATGATACAAATAAAACAATCATGTTGGCAGGCGACCTTTGACGCGGCGGCCATAGACCAGCTCATCCTTTGTCAGATTAATTTTCACGCGTAAATTCTATAGTCGAGTCAATATTCGATATAAGATAATATCGCTATTTTTTAGTTGTGTTGTATTACAAAATAGGAATGAAATATACAGTAAAAATATTGTGCGAAACCTTTAACCAATTTTAAAATCACCCAAAACGCCAAAATTTAATTAAACATTAAAAGATGGGTCAAATTCGAGCAACATTTTCTTCTTGATGTCTTTTGTCAGAATATTAGTATTCGGAAATATGGTGAAATCATTAACACAAAATCTTTTAAATATTAGTTATTACACACCTTGAGTATTGTTATCAATAATAACTAATTAAAAACGGTAACAGATGTTTGAAACAGCCAGTTGAATACAAACTTTATCAAAATATTTATTTGGTGATAATAATAAAAAAAACCATACCGTAAGTTTGACAGGGCGCTGCAAACAATTCAGAAGATATCAATTGTGTTTTTCCAAAGCCAACTAGAGTATTAGAGTGCTATAAATAATTTCGTCATAAATTTGATTAGATATACCGCAAACGAAAATATCGTTTATGGCCAGCTTTTATTTAAATTCAACCTGTGTGCGGCGAAGTTCGCCGATCGTTACCAGGCAACGAAGAAAATAAACGACGATTCCTTTGTAGCGCTCTCTGGCCATTGAGTGGGCCTTCTTGTCGTAGTTAATATTCGCTGATAATACTTCAGTCCTGACTACCTGTTCATCTAATCAATGTACCGAAAGAAATCCATTTTTAAAGAATTGTTATAAATATTATATTATTTTTATTGAGATTATTTTAGATGGCCGATAATAAATATAAACTGATAAAACGGAAAATTCATCAAATTGCTATTAAAAGTACATAATTTAAACATTATGCCAACGGAGAAAAAATACAAAGGAAACGACAGTGATTCAGTGAACGGATAGCCGGTTTCAAAATCTGCTTGCAATGCTGTTTTCACTAGTGCTCCATCTGTATATCATTTTATGAATTAACACTTCTTTGGTTTACGAAATCTTTAAATATGTTTGTTGCTGCTATTTCCACCTACATTATAGCTTAGAACTAAGATATCCATTTGATTGACAGATGAAACAGGTGTAAAAATCAAAAATCCATTTCTAAGATATCTAATGCGCAGGTCCACCCAAGCACTTTGACAATGCTAAATTAAAGATAAGTTATACACGGTACTTAAAAAATTGAATTTAAAAAAACAAAATTTTTGGAATATCGGAAAACCTTCTACAGGAAAAATAAAGCTCTTATTAAGATAAAAATAAAAGTCAAATACCATTTTTTCCAAAAGTGCACTGTTGCTGAGAAAATTCATGACAATTATTGAAAAAAACCCTCTTTTTCTTAATTTTGTTCTTATTTTTTTTCAGCAACTATGCACTTTTGGAACAAATAGTATTAGACTTTTATTTTTATCTTAATAAAAGCTTTATTTTTTCTGTAGAAAGTTTTCCGATATTCCAAAATTTTTGTTTTTTAACCTTAATTATTTTATTTTTAAGTACCCTGTATAACTTATCCTTAAATTAGCATCGTCAAAATTAGTTTTTTCCTAAGCATCAACTTTTGTCAAGAACAGAATTTTCTGTGAAATCGATAATAAAAAAGTTTCCCATATGATGCGAACTTTTTGAAAGACCATGTATGTACTGGTCAAGGGCAGCCTCGGCCGACCAACGGTTTTCTGTTCGGCCCAACTAAGCAATATTTTTTATCATGCAAAATCCTGACAGTTCAGACACCACACTATTTTGACGATCGCCTCTCGGACTACTAAAATCCATGTATCAGAAACTTCTCTTTTGTGCTTAACATAACAGCCGGAACTTTCGGGATCCTTTTTAATGTCGACCTCCATTGCCTGCAAATAATTTTTATAAGAGACCCTAATATCAGATTTGAGCCTCAATCTAAGCGTTCCAAAATTTTACAGCTTACTTTGACTACCATTTTTATTTAATTTCCTGTGACATTTTGCTATCTTTTTATATTATTTAAAATATAAAAATGAGTTTAATGGGATGCCATTATTTCGGGATCTATTTCAAATTTCAATTTCGTATTCTATCACTTATTTGGACTAGTAGCGAACTTTTTACGAAAAATAAGTGCATAGTTATCCTACGCGCTATTGTGTTCAGAGGATGTATTTTTTTCGTAACAGGCTGTCCCATTTTCGTGTGTTTTACGGGGTTTCTCGCTTATGAATAGAGATACAAGGATGCGGTTTTCGCAATAGTTGGCTACTGGTTTGTGGAACTAAAAATGCCACAACCAGATTTTTCCTAGCCCTCTTTAGTTTCTAAGATACTGGGCGAACTTGAAAACGTTGCATTTTTGAACCCCCCTCCCCTCGTATCTCAGTTATTGTTTGACTTATCGAAAAGGTAATTTTCATTTTTTGAAATATTGACTAAAGTTGTTTTTTTAATGGAACACCCTGTATATTATTTTTTTATATTAACACAAATCTATATAGCTACGCAACAGATACCTACTCCGGTATTTTAAGTGTCGCTCGCCAATAATGCAATAAACTTAAACATTTTCCTATTTAGACGTGTTTTGCCCCGCCGTGTTGCCAAATCGCGAACTGACGGCACGTTGCTCCGCTGGAATCACGACCGCAAAGCCTGCCCACTCCCCGATTCTTTTTTAATGTCAATAGTTTTTTGTTTTCCCATTTATTACCATCATATTATAAACTGTGGTAAGTAATCTGTAAACTTTTTTGAAAACAGCAAAATGTATAGGTACGCTTCTATTACTATTTACCTATTCATTTTTCTGCAATTGCTTTTCTTGCAATAAAAAGTGTTGGGATGAAGGTATAATAATAATATAAAATAACTTCTTGAGCTAGTACAGGGCCGAATTCAAGAGAAGGGGGCCAAATTTTAAATTTAAAGTGTATCAAGCTGAAAATTTGTATACGTATACAACGTTTAAAGACAATATAAAACTATAGTGTTTTTGACTTCGCACAGGGTCGTATTTAGGAGGAGGGAGCCAAATTTGAAATTTATATTGCATCAAGCTAAATATTTATATACGTATATAGGTCCGAAGACAATGTAAAGTGATTGTGTTTTTGAGGTAGTATAGGGCCGTATTTAGAAAATAGGGACTAAATTTTGAATTTAAATTGTATCGAGCTTACCATTTGGTATCCTATAGAGTCGAAAACAATATAAAAATATCGTGTTATTTTTGAAATACCACCTTGTGTTTTTTTGTCACATTTTATAGCCTAATGTCTTCGCTTTCATTCGATTTTTTTATTATAGGTTAATTAATAAAAAAGCTACACATCGCAAAAGCATTTCCCCGTATTTTAATTATTCTTGACCAGGCATATTTCAGTCGAACTGGGACAATAATTTTCAAACTTCGTATTCAGAGAAACAAGAATGTCCATGTTCATTGTGTGTTTTGTGCCTATTTACGTTGGTAGGTACTCAAATGATTTTTTTATCTATACCCCATGAATGAAGAAGCTGTATTTTACCTTTCATATCACATTATGGTGTTACTCATTTTCTTGGCAATCGTATGCTATAATATGTCAAATTAAAGTTCATTATCAGATTCAGTGAATAGGGTTTGCTTGAACATGGGCTAAAACTCACCTTAAATATCGGTGTAAAAGGTCATTACAAATTTTGTTAACTTATACTGTAATATCTCTTATTTGTATGAAGTAATAATATCACGCAGTTTTTTGTTTCGAAGATCAAAGGAATTTTTGAAATTAATGTTTATCGACATGTCAAAGTACCATTTAATTTTCTTTTAAACTCTACTATCAATATTATAAATTTGTTCATTTAAATTGCCGTTTCATTTCTTTTACTATTAATAAACTATCATACTTAATAAAAAGTGCAAAGATTCTAAAAAAATATGTTTGTGTTATTTGATACAGAAATATTAATAATAATACTCGATGATTTGAGCGGGTGAAAAAGTTAGCCGGAATATTGTTCGACGTTATAACTTGGCAACAAGGACGCGTTGCTAGACGACTGGTTCACCCGCTCGCGAGAGCCGGTGGACATTTTTGGCCCCGCGTAAAAAGCATTGGAAGAGGTATCTGTTGCGTAGCTATATAGATATGTGATATTAACTACCTCCTTGTGGGCTTTCTAAAAATATAATATACTTATTTTCATAAATAGAATTAAAAAATGCATTTTTTTCTTCTTAACATATGTTTTATGGGGTTTCTCGCTTATGAGTGGAGATAAAGAGATGGAGTTTGCGCAATACTTGCTACTTTTTGATAAAATGAAAGATCCCATAATTATTATTTATTATGGCACTCTTAGTTTCAGAGCTACGGGATGATTTTTAAAATTTGTCGTTTTCAAGCACCCCCTGTATTTCGGTTATTTAAAAAGTTATGTTAAATGTAAAAACGGTTTTTTATAGATTTTTTACCGTAGAATCCAGTGGCGTACCTAGTTCTTTTTTCTAAACACAACTCTTTTTGAGTAATTAACCAAAATTGTTTTTTTTTATGAGGCACTATATATATTTTTCCAAAAATACTATATAGTTTATATTTAATTTGACAAATAACCTGACCATTAAATTTCCAAATATTAATTTGAATTTTTATTGAGACAATGGGCTTATATATATTTTCTTGCATTTCGCGTTTTATTTGACCTACTGAGTGCTTTTTAAAAAAACTTTTTCGTATTTCCGGGACTGAAATAATAGCTTCACACTGTGACAGGGACTAAAGTGTCAGTTTTTGTCCTTCCGGGATTAAATGTTGTCGGAAATTCCGGAAGGATTAAATTACAAAGACTGACTGAACTTATGACACTAGTAATGACAATGTTTCAAAATTATTCTTGTCACAACGCAACGTTACTACGGTAACATGTCAAGCAGTGGCTTCTCGAAAAAACGCGGCGGCACTGGATGGCGTGCTTTATGTTTAATTATTATGTTTCTGTAAAGGTTTCTGTGTGCTTTTTTTATATTATATATATGTTCCAATTCCGGAAGTACGAAAAGTGTCGTATATACCTTGCGACTGAAGTAGTTATACTCGACGCGCCGAACAGATTCACTAATCGCGGAAATAATTCGTCTCATTTTATGATTGAATCGAACAATTGTTTTATTTTTTCTTGTCCATAATACAAAAAACACAAATAGAATGTCTTATCAAAGTCCCTATGTTTGGAATCATAAAATAAGACTAGTTATTGAATTATTGTTGCGTCGAGTATAGTCTTAATCCCTCAGGTAAACCTTCGGGATTAAAAGTACTACTTCAGTCCCATGGTATATAATATACTATAACGTTTAACGTCGGCCTCATCGTTTTTAATCCTAGGTAACCATGACATTTCTGTCATTAATTGATTTTTTGATTTCAATAGCGGTTAAGCATTTTATGTACTATCTTTTAAAACGATAATTCTAATATGGCCCTGCTAAATCGAATTGAAAATAGCGATAAATATGACATTCGCATCTATACGGATTTCGCCAAGATGTTTCATAGGGTCGATCATAGGTTACTGCTGTTGAGCTTTTAGTAGAATGTTTAAAGAGCTGTTTAGAAGAACATTAATATAGAATCAAAATAGGAAATGTGGTGCCCCTATGGCTCCAAAAATTCGGCCGTTTTCATAGTATGCTTCATTAAAAAAAAAAACCAAAAGCACGAGTCTAATCATAATTTTTTTTCTTTATCTAGCCTTTTTTGTATCAAGTCGCTTTTTTGTAGCTAGATAACGATGTCAAAGGCTGGAAATTGTGTTTTTCCCTTATTCTTCACATTGCTTTTACCTCAGATAAGTACACTCCAACAAGGAAAATAAACTAATTCAGCGCCCGTTGACTGTTGCCAGGTGTAACATGTAAACCAGTGGATAAATTTCCGTCGTAACTTTTAATATTTATTTCTAACCAACTCTCAAATTTATCACAATAAATACAATAATACATTAAACATTACTCAGTAGTTCAACCGTCAATATAAATTACTATTAATATTTTAAAAGATGTGTTTTTTTAAATGATATAGTTTTTAATATCCCTCAAAATTAGAATTGTTTTTAGGGAAAAAAACCTTACTTAGCATGTATGCGCTTCCATTATATTCACATTTCCTTTGAAATTGTGTAGTAATAATTAATGCTATAATGGGAAATACTGTTTCTCAGTTAATATTGTACAACATTACATATAAGGCTGGATCAAGCATGAATTGAAAGGATTTTCTATATACTCATAGGATCAGAAAGATCAATTTGGTTGTGATCCATTTGCGGTATTGCATGCCCCTACGAGAGACAGCATAGGTGGTTTTTCTTCAGCACCTCCACCAAGACCTTCGAGTCCAAGCCCCGCCTTGCCTCCTAAAAAGAGTAAACAGCCTCCTCCCCGGCCGGCACCCCCCCGACCTACACAACCGCCGACAGTAAAAAAGCAAGATGCTTTTGGAAGTGACCCGTTCGATGGCGGGATTGGAAATGAGAGTGGCTTTGCTGATTTTTCAGACTTCGAAGCTAAGGTAGGTTCGAACATATTGAGGATTTTTTTTATGTTTGCAAGTTTTTTAGCGCCTAAAAATCCCATTCCTATCCCATGTTTCAAGTAAGGAATCTCTCTTAGTGATATGTTTATAGCGTAGTGAACCTAATTGGTTGATATTAGTTCATACATTTACACCGCGCATGCATACAGGATGGTTTTAATTTTACGTTGTATGTACGTTAGGTGTTATAGATATGTGTAAATTTGTTAACCATATTATTTAGGTGTTTGAATTTTCAACCTGAATTATGTAAACAGGTAACATTCCATATCTTCAGGAAAACTTACAAAACATGTCTATGAGGTATTGAAAGGGAGCAGACTTTTTCTAAAACAGGTTTTGTAACCATCTTGGTCGATACACATAGTTTAAGTAAATTTGTCCTTTATAACGAAAACCTGATTTGCCAAATAACAACTTTTCCGAGAACATTCTAGACTAAAAATATAATCTTGATTTGCTTTTGTGTAATTGACGCAGAATACAACCCCTAAGTACTTGGCAAATAATTTTTGGAACCTTCTCTGACTTTTAAATATAGTGCCTATGTTGATTGGTTAGAATTATAAGCCATTATACGGAGCTTGCGAGTGGCTTACTGATATTGATATAGCATTAAATTTAAGAAACTGGTCGAAATATTCACCAAATTTGAGTACAGCGGGTTTCACATGAGCGTCTTGCTCGATTTTATTCATTTCCTTCGAGCTAGATCAAATTTAAAAAATGTTTTTTTTTTCTCTATATGTTTTAGCGGATAATGTGTTTAAGGGATTTTTACCTATTTCGATTTTTGATTCAGTTTCTGGAAAAGTGATTTAGTACAGATTTTAGAAGTTAACTGTAAGCTGGTGCTTTATAGGAAACAGTTCGGGAAAATTGAGAGTGGGATCATATCGTCGAGGTTCAAAGTCTGAATTTGAGTGTAGATACACATATATACAAATTGTGAATAGGAAGATAATAGCAGTATCAGTAATTTATCAATTATCCATATAATTATCTTAACATATTTTAACCATTTTTCAAAAATGTTTTAACAATTTAAAATACTCAGTCTGCGGATTATGTGTAGCTTTTTAGTGTAACAGTGTGCGGTTCACATTTGTTTGTTTATTTTTTTTTTACTGTAATATATGTATGGCAATTTATTTTTCATTTTCATTTGATGGTTTATTTATTATGTGTACCCATATATGATACTGAATGATTTGGGTATATTATAAATGATAATAAAAAGAAGAATATTCGTATACCTGAATAAATTATTTTACATTAATACAATATTCAGCTAAGCACTTTCAACTTCTTAATGAAGTAACTGAAGTCATCGTCGCTTATGAAGAATACACATTTAATGTTAAATTGTTAAAATTAAATTATACGATGCATTCTAATTTCATGGCGAGAAAATGTTGAATTTAACTTACTCGTCCAAAAATTGGTCTGTTCAGGCATGCTTAAAGCATAATATTACGACCTAACATTTACAGAATCTCAAATACCTCATCAGCATGTTTTGAGACTGGCTAAAATCAGACAATCCGCATAACAATTATGGTATTTCCTTCGGTAGGTATTGAGTAATTGAAGAAACGTTCAAAAAAGAATGGTGTCAATTTATTTTTCATTTGATTAAAATATTATTTAGCTTCATACTTTTAGTGTTTGCATCGAAGTCTACCTTTAGACCAAATGGTTCCATCACATCCGCTTATTTTCCATTCCTGTCCTAGTCCCAACTGCCCAATATCAATTCATAGTGAATATGCAGTATGTATTTTTGTATCTAGTCATTTATTGATATTTTATTATTTGTGTTTTTAGTTTTAGAATTGAAGCATGTCCATTTAAATATATCAAAATAGACCACCACTCTGTTCGGTAATATTTTATACATGCTACATACCTCTCATAATATGGGAAACTGTTCATTATTCTTAACTTTATTTAGATGCACTCAAGTTTCGATGAATATTTAGCTGTACCCAATTAAAACTCAGTGATACATGTTTTTTGTTTGTAATATTATAAAGCATTTACATCAAAAATGTCCTGGGATAAATAAGCTAAGGAAAAAAACATCTACAACTTCATCAAGAAGGTTGTCAGCAAAATTGTAAAATGGTAGTTAGTGGAAGTAAAAAAATTATCTTCCGATTTGAAATAATCGATACAGGGATAATTAAAAAAAGACACTTGATGTATGTGTGTTTACAGAAATGCTATAAATCAAGGGTATATAAACCATTAAAAACAATGAAACAGTAAAAATAATCATGTGATGCACTGCCTAGCTGTTGTGACAGCTCGCATTGAATTTGTGATGCTACCAATTAACTTACGTTATAGGCTTGACCTATATTGTCCCACTCTTCACGTAAGGCATTTTCAAGTCCTGGAAATCTACTGGGGCAAAATTTATGGCTAGATTCCTTGTCTGAATGTTTCAAATCCCGAGTAATGTTCGATGGGATTCATGTGCAAGCTTGGTGGAGACCAATGTAGAACTGGAATGCCATTGGACTATTTTGGTCACATGTAGACGGGAATTCTGTTGGATTAAGATCAATTCATTTCCTATGAGTGGGATGTGTGGTACAATATGGTCTTCTGAGATTTTCCATTCACAACCACACTGATCACTTGTTAATATTTAAAAACTACTTCCAGTCTATATGTTTTAGTTTTTTGAAAGATACAGGGTGGATCGAAGAGCCCGCTGTGAAAATTATTTTTCCATTTTGGGATTACTCAGATCCTCGTATTGTTTAGTGACCCTTCGGCAATAATGGTATTTGAAAATGTCGATTATTAAATCTGAATTTTTGTTTTCTAACTGGGCGCTAGTATGTTTGTTTTTATGAAAAAATAAAGTAAATCTAACTGTTAAAATATTATTTATATAGGTACATTTCATGCAAAAAATAACTGTTTATTATGGTAGTTTATTATTCTCATATGAAAGGGAGTAAACATGCAGTTTATTTAAATGTTTTCTGCTTCAATATTTGCCTAGATAGCAAGAAAATAGCAATATGAAAATTCGTAAAAGTTAGCTCCTCTTTTATCAATTGATATAATTGATTATTACAATGTTCTAACCGTCTTATCTCACCCCCCTCCCACCAGATAAAAACACGTGGATCTGAGGCATAAAGGAAAATTGTATTTCATGTGCAGGAAGAATATTGGATCTGATTAACGCATTTCTTAAATATGTCTACCACGTAATGCCTCTATCTTCAAAAAGGATTTTCTGCTGGGGTAGTATAACTTGATCAGCCGATCTCCTTTGTTATCTCCGTATATTGCCCTATATATACTTGATTACGCCTGAAATTGCCCATCTTAATCATTTTCAATTCTGGTCACTTGCTTTGAGGTTAAATTTGTAATTATATTTTTGTTCACTAAAATTAACAAACAAATCTTGCCATTCAGAACTTTTGGAGTTATTTTTTGGGTACACGTAAGGAGTTTAAATTATACTACTTGATACAGTGTGGTAAATAA
Organism: Pissodes strobi; assembly: GCA_016904865.1. Lineage (NCBI taxonomy): Eukaryota > Metazoa > Arthropoda > Insecta > Coleoptera > Curculionidae > Pissodes > Pissodes strobi. The sequence continues at coordinate 124,808 of MU181987.1, forward strand.
GGCTGGACATCCCGCATTTTCTCTGCAAATCAAATACCTGAAAATGATCAAGCATGATCATTTTTCCTATATTTCGAAAACCAAATAAAACAACTGGGCATATGTCAACTTTGATTTTTTTCAGTGAATCAAATCATAAATTATTGAATTTCTACAGGGAACTTCAAGAATATTTTATATTGCATACCTAAATTCATTAGATTTCGAAATATTGGCGTTTGTAAATTAGCATTTTACACATTGTGAAAGGCTCTAGAATCTAGACGGATACAGATTGCAATTGTGTGTACTAGTTTCTAGTAAAATTTTAAAAGATATTGAAAATTCCTAAGCTATAAAAATAATTTGTATAAATCAGATGAATTTTTCTGGTTTAAATATTAAAAATGATGATTTTATTGGAAAAATTTTATAAAATATTGAAATTTTAGAGATTAAAAAGATCTTTTTGTTTAACTAATAATAGGAATTTATTTATTTTGAAGTTTTTATTTAATTATTGATATTAAAAGAAATTGCATAAAAAATCATTTAGTTGAAAAATGTTGTATAAAATCATAAATCAAATAAATTTCTTGAGATTTTAATATCAGTTTAAAATTTTTATTTTTAGATTTTTTTTGTTAGTCAGTAAATTTGATTGAAAAAAAACTTTGGAAGTTTTGAAAATTTCTGCATTTTTTTGATTTTTTGTTTAAATTTGGCCAAGATTTGGCCTTTTTTGGGACTTTTTAGATGAACATCTCGGGTAACGATAGGTTTCTCTAAATTTCAATATTCAAAAATTTTGGCCTATATATAAATGTTTTATATTTTCAATATTTGTCTGAAAAAGTTATATAAAATCCACGTTTTCGAGCAAATAAAATATGTTCGTAATATTTTATTTTAGAGATAATTCGAGGTTACTACATTATTTTATCACACTGTATATATATTTTTTCAATTAATCCATGGATATTGAAACCCGATTCGGATCTATTTGAATGGACAGTACTAGCTGAAACATTTCTAAAAACGGTACGCGAAATTTATTGACATTATATAAATCTTAAAAATTGATTCACTCCTACTCTTTAAAGAAAAGGAGCGGCTCCTCAATAAGTGCGGCCGCGCGCGCCATACCCAGAAAAGAAGTGGCATAATAAATCTTCTTTCCGACATAGTATTGAACGGGTCGCAGGATATATTGTTGATACTGTCGAAATTATGCTTTGAAATACAAAGCGCTAAAAGTTCGATAGCATTGATTCGTTATATTTTCGATCGCATGCTCAATTGTTTTACTCGGCCATGAGGAAAAAATCGCGAATGTTCGGCAAATCATCAAGTATAGGCCGCTACCATCCGCTATCCACATTTCTTATTTCTTAAAAGGCATAATGGCAAGTATGGACACGGTGAATCTGATTTTGTTTCGTCGACGGGAACATGGCTTGGAGTTATACTGAACATAAGACTGATCAGATTTAGACAAAATTTTGAATTCGTGGATTTTCAGGATCGAAAGAAGTCTCGGCGAAAATAGATACATGGTCCCATGAATTTCTGTATCCAGACCATATAATTATATAAGAAAAAATGTTGGAAGCAAGACTTTTAATAAATGATTAATGCGATCGGAAAAATATCTGCCTTGATCGTTTATTTTCACTGCCTTGTTGAGAATAACTGATAAGGCCTAAAGAAAGTTGTCACGAGCCGCCACTGTTCAACTTATTTTATTCTAGTTAAAAATCTACGTTTCAACTATTAAATAGTAATTTTCATGAAACTGCAATCTAACCTCAGAGTATTTTTTTTCTTACTCTAAGAATCTGACACTAACGAATTTATATGTTTATGTACCTTTGTTAAGTAGTAAGAAACAGTAACTATTAATCAAAACACCAAAACCTCAACAACTAGAATGATTAGTTATTAAGTCTAGTACTAAACCATTATTTATTTATTATTTTATTGGTTTAAACACTTTTTTACAAAAAGTACTCGACACACTGTGTTGAAACGAAATTCTATTTCCAATATCTGAACACAATTACCATAATGAATCAATACGAAAAAGAAGGAGATCTCTTTTATATTCTACAGTTCTGCTTTTTTTGCCTACTCTGCTGCTTTTTTTTTATCTCTCATTGATCTTGTATTGACAAGTGTAACAAAATTTTGTAAAGCAGTTTTCGTATTTGCACAATTAGCGCGGGACATTTTGTTTTTCTGGAGATGTGTAAAAGACATATATAATTTGTAAGTTATTTGAGTTATCTTCATCGTTATTTGCCCAATGAATTTGAATATATTGGAATATTTCCCTCATGTATAAAAATTCCTATTAGGGGAGTGCAATTATCGGAAATTTTCCTCATGTATAAAAAATCCCATTATAGGAGTGCAATTATCGGAAAATTACAGCGATAATTGCACTCCAGAGACCGAAAGAGCACAGCGATAATTGCATCGTACGTATCTATGGAAATTCCATTTGTAAACTTACGATGACAGCGACAATTCATAAATAACGTCAAAGTAAAGTCAAAATATATTATTAAAACTATCTCGTTTCGGATTAAAGAAAATCGTATTTTTGCATCTACACGAAGATTAGGAAGGCGCTACATGACAGTACATCGTGAAATTAGGAGAGGTGGATTGTTATTTAGAAAAAGAAGGAAGTGCCCAAAATACACAGCTACGCAGTTAGAGCGAATTCCGCGATGTTGTCGAGCACTAAGGCTTCAACACTTTTCCAACAACCGAGTCATTCTACGTCAGGAGCATCGAAACTATATGTAGGACGTGTTAGAGGGGAAGCTGTCACTGCACGAACCTATATTCAAAAATGTTTGTCTAGATTGTTAAGATTTATTAATGACCCATCACAATAACGACGAAATTATGTTCTGGCCTGATCTAGCTTCTTGCCACTATGCCAGGGAAGCTAAGAGAATGGTTGCAGCAAAATAATATTCCATTTGTGCCCAAAAATGATAACCCACTGTTCCCCATCGAAGAGTTTTGGGCTAACTAGGAAAGTTTACGATAATGGATGGGAAGCACAAAACGAAAATCAACTTCGAAGAAGAATTTACCAAAAGATTCGAGAAATCGATGTTGCTACCATCCAATCACTTATGAGATACTTAAAACCAAAGTTGTGAAGAATTGAAGACCATGGGCCATTAGATGCGTTATAATGTATTGTTTTTGTTAGGAAGTGATATTAGTAGTTAATTTTTTTATGTGGTTAAGTTTAAGTTAAGATTAAATAGTGGTATTTTTATATTTGTCACAAAACTTTTGTTACATACGTTATAATTCCACTTTTATTGGCAGGCAGTCGAATGCGTCTTTAAAACTAGCAGCGGTCTTTTGATGGCCTGATCGTCGTAAACAGTTAGCTGCAACAATAACCAAATCACTGAAAGAAAATTTGCCAAAGGGTCGTTCATAAAAATAACTCCAGAGTTATCATTTCATTAGTGGGTGTAAAGCTTTTACACAACTCTAATACGCCAACAAAAATGACAAAATATGTTTGTGAGTTGAGATGAACGTTAAGGGTCTAAAGAAGAATACGGGAATTTCAGATTTTGGTTGCGTGCTATGTCCCTCGTTCAATTGTGCATTGAATATTATATGAGTATTTTCTGACTTTAATTGTATGTTTCGTTTTGTCTATATTAATATGAATGCCTTCACCCTTGAAACGTTTTCCATTTTTTCACTTGAAAATGACCATTTAATAGTCGAAACGTGTAACGAGTTTAAATATACTACAATAATTTGAAGTGATAATGAACTTTTCTTGTCCAAACTGGAAACGCTTTAATCTAGAGATCTTCAAAATGTATGTTCATTTTATTATTTACGCTTTTCCAAACTCTTGTGTGCTATATAATAATGCATTTTTTGTCGATATTTCAGCTATTGCTTATATTAGTTATGTTCTTTTATTTAATAGTTATATTTTATTTATTAGTTCACTGCCCGATGATCCCGCATGAAGCCGCACATATGAGCAAGTAATTATGTATATAATAGTATTTTCTTTATAGCTAACCATAATTGCAGATACTGCAGACGTCGGGGCCTGGACTAACAAACTTTTTTACACCTTTTTCAGCCTTAATAATTTTAAACGTCTCATCTTCAGTTATCTCCCAGTAACAACGCTGCACCAGTTCGCCAAGTTCAAGCCAAAGGCCTAGAATTTTCTGACGATCCCTTTAAAGACTACCGGTATGAAGATCCATTCAATATTACATTTGACGATGAACCCGATGACTCTAAGCCTCCCGAGAAAGACAGATCTAGTTCTACGAGTATATTTGGTGCTTCTTCTTTTTCTAAGGACAGTAAAAGGGACGATACATTTGATCCCTTTGGCCTCGAAGGTCGACAGTCTGTCCCTCTTAGTGTGCCTTCTGACTATTTTTCTCTGAACACTTCCCAAAATGGAAGAGCTTCAGCGCCAATTGGTTCAGATATGCCTAGTGAAGATCAGCAACTGGCGTGGGCTGCTCGAGAAAGTTTAAAAGCAGAAGAGGAAAGACGAAAGCGCCAAGAACAATTAGAGGCAGAGTTGGAAATGGTATTAAAATTGAGTAAAGACGAGTCGAATAAGCGTTAACTAGTTGTGTATTGTATTATCTCAAGTGAAAGGACAATTTTTAAATAAACCCTTCTTTAAAAATTGTGAACCACCACAATATTTCATTTAAAACCTTTATAACCGAGAGCTTTTCATATTAGTTAAAGAAAGTTAACTCTGTCTTGTTAAATGGAAATCGAAACTTTAAGTTTTTTACCAAAAGTGTTGTAGATTTAGTTAACATGCATTTATTTTAGTTATTTCGTTGCCAAAAATCGTTTAGTGTCTGATGTCTCTAATATAAGCACTCGAGTTGTAGATATATTCTATATAGTTGTTACGGATTAATTTGTTGTTTTTATTGTCTATTACATAATGGACAGTAAGAGCAGGCAAACAAAAAATAATTGAGGTAATTTTATGTATCGAAAACTAATGGTGGATGTGTTAGTTGCACTGGAGATAACCTGAATTGTAGTGGCATTAATTACCGATAATTACATGAAAGTATGCATGCATTGCACCAAAACACCATATGTTTGATAACGAGAATGGATTCTTATAAATTCGTTGTTTACATAATATGAGAAAAAAATACGTATTTTCGTGAGGAGACAATGTTTCTACCCGAAAAATATCTCTTTAGTAAATCATTACAGAATGATAATAGATTTCGATAGTGTCACTATTTCCTGTCGATTATTATGAGCATCTAAGTATTATAATAGTATAAACAGTCTATGCAAGTAATATGTATCAAAAAGCCTTAATATGTAGTAGAGATTGTTCATTATTTATTAGATATTAAAATTAATTAAGAAAACCAGGAATTCCAAAATGAGTTGCTTTTAGTACAGATTTTTAATATTGATAGTAATCGTTTTTTTATTTGTATTAGAATCTTGATTTTCAGTTCAACGAGTAAAATATAATTTGACTATTATTTTACGGACATCACTTTTTCTCTAGAATCAGGTGAATACGTCATCACTATGATGTAACTTCCCAAGTACGTTTTTTTGTTCTTATTATGTGACAGGCACATCCTTGCTCATTTTATCACGAACATTTAACAAGGACATTCTTACTTGACAAATACTTTATCGTGTCATTTAACCTGTAGTTCCATATATTTTGTCTTTTTCTGGTTCTTATCAAAACCCATAAACATTTAAATTGTTGATAAATTATGGATGGCTATGGCTACTTTTTCATGCTCTGCACAAGATGATTCAAAATAGTGATGGGGCCAAAGATTGTGAGACAAAACTTGAAGTGTCTTTTCACTTGGTTGGTTTTTTGCCTTCCAGGATGTATTCAGCATCATCCTGTAAGCAAATGAGTTTAAACCTTAAAAAAACGCCAGTTTTTATGTCGTTGATAAAAGTTATTCTTTGAAAAATCGGAGCAAATAAATATAGTTTTTTTGGATTTTATGACGATTTGTAATCTAGTCAAGAGCAAAATAATATACAAGTACTAAAAAGTAGAATATTGTAAATTATCATGATTATGTTATTTCATAGCTTAGTCAAGTAAGGTTGCAACGTTTCCATATTTTACTACTTCCCTCCGCAAAGTACTGGGTGAGTTATTGAGAAAACACATTTAATTTTTCTTTTTATACCTTACATATAAATAAAAGGTTTGATATCGTGTGGTAGATAATGTAATACTCCTTTAATGTTCTGAATTATTATTCAGTCTGTTCCTTTTAAAGTTATAGTTAAAAACTTGTTATGTATATATTGTTAACATTGAGAAGTAAATTATTTCCCAGTATTTTGATGATTTCAAAGGTTGAAAGTTTTTTTGATTTAAATAAATAATTTTATTTTGTGATGTGTAAATATGTTTTTATTTAAATATATGATTTTTATTTTCTTCTTTGTATTTTATTTTCATCTCGAATACAGCTGTCCTAATCTCTTGACAAAGATATACTTAGAAGATGTATCATTGTTGTATGTGATTATTGTTAAGATGTTAAAAGTAATTAGATGTAATTACGTTTACACCCGATTATGTCAGCATATATCAATTTCCGTTATATATTATTTATTGTAAAGTGTAAACTTGGCTAGTTGTATATTGTTCAGCTACTTTGGTTATGACAAATAGACGGTTATCATGCGAGACTTGTTTTTTCTTCAACTTCAGCAAACGTGCTTCAAGCTAGTTTGTTAGAAACAATTCAAATAACAATAGGTACTTCAGAAATACCAAACCTGAACAGGGAAACTTGTTTAATGGTTTTGTCGAATTTCTTAAGAAGGAGATACAACTTTGTAGTTTGAGATTATCATTTATGGAAACCTGTGCTCTCTCTCGTACTGTGCCGGGCGTTGTTTTAAAAACAAGCATGAAAGTAAGCTGCATTTAAAGTCTGAATTCAGGTATTTTCTCAGATTTTTAGCACCGAATTCAGAAATAGTGTGAATGGAGACTCATAATCTGAAATATATAAAAAAAAGGATATCTGAAGTGAAACTTCTTAAACTTAAACGTCCTAGCCTTATTCATATCGCATCGAATTTGGTTAAAAAGTAGTTTTTTTAAATATACCACTCAATTAACAAAAAGGGAAGGTGAAAAAAAAACATTCTTCATAAAAGTTTCGCTTATGTCTTGACAAGGTAATAGAGCAAATCCCATATTTTTTGCTTGTAAACTAACGAAGATATCACAATAACAATATTCTCATATTTTTTGTTCGGCGAGGTAGTGTCGCTTGTCGTGTATCGCCAGCCGTGTGTCGCGACCTTCAGATTTTACTGCCGGCGCGCGTTAAGAAGTTTCACTTCAAAAACACTACGTCTACCTGTCTTAGTTCCCAAAAAATATAATAGTTATTTTTATTGAGTGTAATTTCTAAACTACCTAATATTTTTTATTTTGGCCGAAATACCGAAAAATCTGTTTTTTGAATTTAATCGCGTCATTTGTGGAAAAATCTAAATCTTTTTTGGTCCAAGTACGTTCGTAGTTCAACATAGTCGTTCGTTAAAAACGAAGTTTCTGAACTGGTAAAAAGTATTTTATTGCATTCTTTAGTTCTTTTTTTGGATTAATACATGATTATAAGCAAAATTTTCAAGTAACTTTGACATCCACTTTTTGCGACTTTTGTTAATTGCTTCCATGTTAGTGGTCACGTAACATATGTCAAAATCGATTTATAGGTTGTTGGACATAGGGAACCCATATATCTATAAACTAATATATCGCTAATCCAAACCAAAAATTGAAGCCACAACTAAAAGACGGAGCTATTTAAAACTCCCATAAGTCGGTCTTTGTCATTCAGCAGGTTCATACTGCGCAATCGTTAGAACTGCTCTGATTAGTTGATAATATATGTAACAGCCAATAAAGTTATCCCCCTGATTGGCGGTAGTTTATTGGATTTAAATTATTGCCGCTTGCAGAGGTTATTTTTTAAAGCGGATATGCTTATTTGCTGTTTATTTTCAAAGCACAAGCACACTAAAAATGCCTAAAAACAGTTTTAAATTGAAATTCCAATTTAATGTGCACAAGATACGATACGAATCACAAAAATTCCAAGAAATCCAAATTCCATAATGTGATGAATCGATAAACGGAACACGGGTAGGGGCACGGCCACCTATATGGCAAGGCCAGGAAGCAGGCTGTTTTAGGCAAGGATGAGTACATTAATATTTTTCAGTCAGTTTTTTCATTTATTTAATTATTTTATAACGTGTAGATATTATAATTATATTCGGTTTCTTGTGGGAGATTCCATGTAAGCTACCTGGATGTCCTTCATATTTAAGTAAAGTTGATGAAAAGAATGTCCACATTAAACGCAGAAATATCAGATTGAATGTCGAGAAATAGAAAGGGGCTATTGCTGAAAGTTTGGATAGAGCAACTACTTACAATGAAACGAAGCAGTATATATTACTGCGCTACATGAAGCTGATATCAAGATTAATGAACTCGAGGATGGATAGTTGAAAGGAAATGGAAACTTGTCCTTTTTCTATTTAAATGAACCAGCTGAAGGGTACCCAAGTGTGCAAATGTCTGTGTTTCTGTCAAGTCAGAAGACTTGAAGTGTTTGTGGGCAATTTGTTCATTAACAAAACGTTGTGTTGTGATGTCCAGGCCCGGGTACCCGATTTAACTGAAGAAATGTAAAACTTTTAGTTAAATTTTAATCGTTCAAATGAAAAAGATAAATATTGGAAGTCATTTGCCCTTGGACTATAAATCCAAAAACCGATAGGAAATTCAAGTTCAGTAGACACGGTTTTGCGCGCGGACTATTCCACCACTTAATTCGGCATTCATGCAGGATCCCCCGAAAACATTGATAAAAAGAACTCCATTGGTCAATAGGCGTTGCCAGAATTTTCGTCATCCAAGTCGAGAACCGGAGTGAAGTTTGCAGTGTTACCTTGAAAAGCAATTGAATGACCTCATTTTGGTCCAGAGTGGAAAAAACCCAGCTAAAACGCGAGTAGCCGTTTTCGGCGGAAAAGAAGCGTCTTGCGTCATCACCAATGTTCTAATTGCTGCAGGCAAAAATTCCAGGTATTTCGGGGAGAAAGACACGCCTCGAAAGTTGCGAAATATCACGCGTTTCTTAGGTGGCCGGAGATTCTGGATTTTTCTGGGAGACAAAACGCGTAAAAATTTCTGCTATAAAAGCATGATTATATGGAAGAAAAATAAGTCTTATTCTCCGGTCCAGTTGCAGTGGGTCACTATGGCCAAATTCAAAATGTTATAAGAAATATCAGATGTAGCGAGCCGCTATGCTGAATTTCATTTAAAAAGTTAAATTAATAATTTTGTAGTCGATAATATGGTCTTAGTTGTGACCAAAGACCGAGAGTAGTGCCTTTCAGTTTAAGGGCTCGTGGAAATAACGAAATAAATAATTGAATTCATGTCAACGATTCGAAAAGTAAAGAAAAGTAACGGGGTGAACCATCGTCATTCATCGAGAGTTAAGATGTTCAAATCCAAGAAAAGGGAGCAACGGCGACAGGTTCCGAGTTCACGTTAGAGATAGACTGTAAGTTTAGTTATAAAAATTGTTAGTATATTTGAAAACATTTATCGGTGACTGTTTGCAAGAAATTCATGAATAATTCAGTATCACATTTCAGTATTCGAGTTAGACAGTAAATCTAATCTTAAAGCATAAAAATTGTTAGTATATTTGAAAATCTTTATTGTTGACTGTGTGCAAGAAATTCATGAGTTTTCAGTAAAACATTTCAGTTCTCGAGTTAGACTATAAATGTAATTCTTAAAGCATAAAAAATTACTGTATATTCGAAAACATGTAGCGTTGCCTGTTGGCAAAAATTTCAGGATTGTTTCGGCAAATGTAAATGATGAGGCAGAGTGCCTGTATATTGGGAAACGTTTAATGTAGTATTTGATAATTTCACATTTTATTTAATTAATTCACTGCAGACGAGAATATCGCTGACCGAAATTATTTTATTATTCCATATTTTTTGACTGGCTAGGAAAATACAATATTTTAGGAAAGTTGCTACACTGAAAAAAATTCACAGTGTCTAATTAATAATACCAGTGTCATTTTCATTTATTATGCCAGTTCTGATTGTCTGACGCTGTAGATACGAGGTCATATTAAAAATTTATGCGAATAAATTTAGCCACTATAAAAAAGCTCCCTTTCACTTATTTTATCAATTTCAGAACATCATTGATGTGGCTTATATTTGTTTAATTATATTTAATATACCTGAGAATAGAAAGTAAGTACTGGTAAGAGGCATAAAGTGGTTTTCAACTAGGTAGCGGCACATGGGTGGTTGCCCAAATGTAAAGGAAATTATTTTACATCGAACTTAGGGTGTCAACACACTGGTACTGCGAACCCGTTTACAGCTAATGAACAAAGATTGACGAAACGGCCGAAAAATACAGTAAGTAAAGGATTAGGGTAAATCGGCGTTCATTACATTGGTGTCAGGTGTAGGGTAGGTTTTTCAACCCCCAGGTAAAGAAAAACAAAATAATAGAAAAATTTTGAAAATTTTTTTTTGGAGAATTATTTTTGGGTAAAATTTTTTTCCTCCTGGGCCAGTACCAGAAAAGTAGAAACTTGCCATCTACTTGTGTCATGTGCAGTTGCGTTTTATGATCAGGTGTTTACGACGTATCAAGGGAGGGCGGGAATTTAAAGGAGTACTGTTAATTACACGCATGGCCCCTGCTCGCTCCGAGGCGCAACCGAACTAAACTAACCCATTTTTGACAAAAAGGAACATACATAACCTTAAAAACAAAAACGTCTCGCCACCGACGGGAATCGAACCGGGGCCGCCGTATCACAAGCTCAGGATCTGACCACTGTACTAGGAGACCTGCTAAAAGCAATTTGCTGGGCCGTCTAAGCATGGGTAAATAACGCAACATCCCAAACAGCTGATCATAAAACGCAACTGCGCATGATTACGGATAGTTATACCGCAGAGGCTAGATGCTAGTCTCATTTATTGCTCACTACACAACACTGGGCGCAGTCAGCTATTAGTTGATAGTCGGGAAAATTACTCTCCTCTAGCGAACCCTATTATAAACCATAATGACAATTGGGTGGGCGGGACTTAGATGGTTTGTTTAAGTGCGCAGTCGAAGAAGCAAATAATTTGTTGACGGTTCAGTGGATTGCATCCAACAGGTCTAGTGCCGTAGTGGTAATTTGCTGTGCTTGTGATACAATGCCCTGGGTTCGATTCCCGTGGCAAGACACGTTTTCTATTATTTTAGGGTTATGTTTGTTTTTTTTTTAATTTTGATTAATTTTTGCTTGGTTGCGCCACCGAAGTGAGCGAAGGGCCATGCGTGAAGTAATATTTCACGTTATACTCATCATTTTAGACTTTCTAAAAAAGTAAACAAATCCTTCAAGTCCCGCTCATCCAATTGTCATTTTGGTTTATAACCGTGTTCGCTAGAGGCGAGTGGGAAAATGCTGCTTTGCTTAGGTATAAATAGCTACCCTCTCTATTTCCGTTCGTGTCGCCGTGTAAGTCTCTTCTTCTGTCTTTACCAGCGCTATGTATCTCTCTTTCTACTTTCACACACATTTAGTAACTTTTTCGTAACGCATTCACCAGCTTACTCTCCTGGTGCAATAGTCCCATGTGCGTAAAGAAGTTTCACTTCAAAAAGAGCAGTCCGCATCATCATTGTATATAATATTATGGTTTAAAAATGTGTTAAAAATAAATGGGACACGGTGTATAACACAAGTCATCTAATCCTTAACTATGGTTGGACTGTTAAAAAGAAGAAAACTCATGAAAACAGAAAACAGATGCTGTATGATAATGAGTAACATTTCAGGAATTGACACACAGAGAGAAATAAAAAAACTTTTTAGGATTAAAAATCAATTTTATTATAATATCTTATTTCTCCAACAATAAAAATGTTTTGTTGATATTCCTAGATTCTAAATACTAGAATCAGAGACAATTAAGAATAACACTGCAAAGAGTAATTACTTTTTATTTATCTTTCTGTTCCTTAACATCTGTTTCTTTTGCACCTTTTTGGGTAAAAATATACTTCTGTAGCTGAGACACTGGTAACTCAAGAAATAAGGTTATAAGCGTTGCAGCTATATATACTACTGCTAAGTCACAAAGGAATCCAACAACCTGAAAAAATACTGAACTAAACAAATAGCTACCAAATAGAAGGAAACTTATTTTAAGGAATATAGAAATATTTTCTGGAGGTCAAATTAAGAAAAAAAGGTCATATAAGCATGGGTCCGGAAATGCTTTCTCTCCGAGATACAGGGTGTCAAAAAAAACATATTATAAAATGGTACGCTACTATTTTTTTTTCAAAATAGGTATTTGTTTCTTAATGAAGAGTATATTCCAGAGAAAAAAATGTATCTTGAGTTTTCTTGGTTGGAGAGATCGTTTTCAAGTAATAATAAAAATGCAAACTGTTTTGGGAATTTGGGATTAGGTTTTTCAGAAAATGCCTGCAGAGAAACAGTATTTTGATTACTACTCGAAAACAATATCTCCAACCAAGTAAACTTAAGAACCTTTTTGGCGAGACCTCTTGGCTCTTTAATGTAAAACATCGAATAGTTTTCGAGATTTTTAAGAAAAATTGAACTCCAGAAATTGAAAAGGCAGTTTTAAATTCGATTGATGAAAATCCTGAATATAGTACTAGAAGATTTTGAAATAATTTTAATTTCTCGCACATTCTATAGTTTGGAAAATTCTACACGATATTCTGGTATACCCGTATCATATTCAACGGGTCCAAGCCCAATCCAGCGAATATTAACTACGATAAGAAGATTTACTCTCCGCGGCGGCACGTCAACGGTATGTCTCCTTCCCCGCGCGAAAACTAGCATGATACTGGCATGTGACCTTTGGACCCGGCGCACACTGGTCGAATTTCTAGGAAAGCTGGCCATAATAAGGTTTACCAGAAATAAGACATAAAAGTTATTAAGTATTACACGTTTAATATATCCTGTTTTAGACAAATAATTGTTGAATTTTTGTCCCATCATCTATATTTATATATAGGGTGTATCAATCATCACTAACGATAAAAATCATGTATAAAAATCATTTGTATGTTCTTAAACCGTTTTAAAAAAATATTTCGGAAATTAAGAGCTCCTTTCGTTGTAAAAAAGGGTTTTAAATTTTCAATTCTATGATCCAAATTTTGTTTTTGCAACGGTTAATTCAGGAGTCTCACAAGCAAAATGAATGTTAAGCGTATGACAGGATCGCGTTGATGAGGGCCTGCAATTTTGCCATACATGTATTTCAGAGTAATCGCTATTTTTAAAAATGTATCTAATAGGGACGAAACTAGTAAAAAGTATAGAAGCATCAGTGCAGTGCTGTTGTTCAAAAACACTTGCTTATATTCTATCCCAATCAAAGCCATATTTACAAATTAAAACTAAATTATAAATTTTTATCTGCTGATTCAGCCAAAGTATTTATTACCTCTTTTTATAATAACATCAGTCTTGCATCAGCAATAATGATTCTACCGAAATTTCAGCTTCAGTTTCACTTACTACAATATATGGGATTACGGGTGAACGGGTGTGCGACAATAATCGATTATTCGATTCACTTTTAAGAAATTACCGCTTAATCGACTTATCGATTAATAGCCGTATTCGATTGAGATTGGAGATCAGTTCAAAATGAACTGAAACTGAACTGATATTTCAGTTCAGTGAGCCAAGGTCAAATACATTTAAATTAAATTAAATTTAAAAAAAGCCGATTAACAAGTGACATTTAAATGCCATCTTTTACCTGAACTACTGAACTGATCTAACTGATCCCGGTCCATTTTCGGTTTACTTACAGGTGAGCTGGATCACTTTTTAGTTAGTGGGGGCAAATTGATATTTTTACAGTCGAACACGAATCAGTTTAATAAAGTTCAGTTAGATCGATCTGAATCGATCCAAAGTAGTGAATCGCATACGGCTAATATTTCAGAAAATAACGATAATCGATTGTTTCGATTTAATCGATTATTCAATTTCTTGCCCACCCGTACCGACGGGTACAACAGATATAGCTTTTAAAATTGCAATTTAATAATGCGTAGCGTTAAGGGTAATTTAAATGACATAAAACCATTTGAAAAAACTTTCAGTACAACATATGAAGCAAAAAAACAGAGAAACGTAATTGCTCACAGCAGCAGGGAAAACTGCGCACGTTACAAATTTAGCCAACAAGGGATCCTCATTTCGACGCGCCATTTTCTGATAATCTGGCTTCAGTTGTTGCACAATTAGGTATAACACCAACACATAACCTCAAAGGAGTGTTAGCACGTTAGCAGTATAGTACATCAGTCTTTATCTTTTTATTATGTATTTGGTCAAAACTATATGATAAGAAGGATCGCTCTCCGCGGCGCGGCGGCATGTCAATGGTGTGTCTCATAGAGGAATAAAGAGAGTGTTTTATTCTTATGGGAAAATGGAATTGAGTTTTGACTTTGACGGCTGCCTTGTGCAATTTCAGCCACGCATGTAGGCGCTAGCGTCAGTGGAACTAAAACCACAACTTACTATAAATTATCTACCTAGTAAGCTGTGCTAAAAGTATGCTATCGAGAATTTACAAATAGCGGTTTGACGGTGTTGATTAAAGAAAGCCGGTTTAATCAATTTATTATTTTAATTTAAAGTTGTTCTGGGGCGATGGTGGATGGAGGTATTGGTGGTGCGAGTTGCAACCGTTGGTAAGCAGCTATATTCTTTTGTGAATTTTGTTCTTGAAATATTTAAAAACTGTTAAATTTTATTTTTGGTTCTATTCGAGTTAATTAGTTTTTGAATATTAGAAATATATTGTGATACGTCAACACTATTTACCTATTTTGTTCTGTTAAGAGATTTTTTTATGTTATTTTGATTGCATTTACTATCGCATTTTTTTTTTATAAACTTTGTAACAAAATGCAAAATGTGTATATTTTCTTACACCCTAAACTATTCTTAGATCCAAACAACGCCTAAAGTTTAATGTATAATCGCATTTAATTCAACCAGGCTCATTATGGATTTATCTGCGATAAACTAATGTATTTACAGGGTTCTGTCTTTGCTTTAATCTCGATTAAGAAAAACGCTGTAATAGTTTGTTGCAGATAAATTCATAAACCGTTATTATATGGAATACAATTAAAATAAAAATAACATTTGAATAGCCCGCCGCCTTTCTTCTGTCGATAAAACAGGAACATGTTTTGTCAACATAGATTATTAGCATTAGTTCAGTAAGCCGCCCTTAGTGTCGTACAAGTAAACATCATACGTCATTATTGTCATTAAACGGTGTGCCAATATTTTACAAGGGAATGGATACTCTACTTTTATATTCCTCTATGGTGTGTCTCCTTCCCCCTGCGAAAACTAGCAGAATATCGGCAGGCCATGATACAAATAAAACAGTCATGTTGGCACGCGGCCATAGACCAGCTCATTCTTTTGTCAGATTAATTTTCACGCGTAAATTCTATAGTCAAGACAATATTCGATATAAGATATTATAATATCGCTGTTTTTTATGTTGTATTATAAAATAGGAATGTCGATTAATTATTGTCCGGTAGACGAGTGTAATAGTAAAACCGGGAAAGATTTTTCTTTTTTTCGTTGTCCAAAAGATGAAAGAAGGTATAGTCAAAAGCGATCTTCTCGTGCGGGTCCAAAGGTCACAATTTTCAGTAAAATGTAATTCGTGGCAGATTTTGCGTGTAAAATCTGTCAAAGGAATGACATTTTATGAAAAATGTTACCTTTGGACCTGCACGTTAAGACCGCTTTTGACAATAAGTTCACTGTTTTTCTTTTATCTACTCATATGTATTTTTGAAGTGAAAACTTCCTTAGGCGTCTTTTTGTGAGGGTTGAATGAGACCAAGCCCTCACGCGTCAGGCTCAGATATGTAACGTAACGCTCCTTCTTCTGGCATGTTCCCGTATAAGTAGAGGGCCGAACTTTTCAGAGGATGTAGCCGGGGTAAAAAGAAGATCCTGGACGAAAACGGGACCCCGTACCATCCCCCGTTTGGCCAGAGGAGGGGGGAAGGAAGAACTTAAATAATAAATTTCAGGAGAACGGGAAGAGGTACGGGTCGAAATTTTTAAGGTAGGTGCGCCCCATGGGGAGCGCCTTAGACCATACGTAGGGGCTCTAATTTAAGGGGAGATTTTGGAGGGAAACCGTTTTTCGCCCATATCTCTGCAACGAATGCTCGGATCGAAATTCTGACGGAACGTTGAAGTTTTCACTTCTATCGTGTGATCTTTAGCACATGCATTTTTTTTCAATAACCCAACTATTGATTTGAATTGCTAGCAATTTTATATTGTTTCAATGGGTTTTACTTTCCATACAAATGCCTATTTATTCGTGTTAAGAAAAGAGACAATAAATTTTTTAGTAAAGTAGGTAATTTTTCGGAAATTTTACGAATTGATGCAGTTATAAAATAAGTATTTTAATAAATATGCATTAAAATATTGTGCGAAACCTTTAATCAATTTTATAATTACCCAAAACGCCAAAATTCAATTATGTATTAAATGATGGGGCAAACTCGAGCAACATTTTCTTCTTGATGTCTTCTGTCAAAATATTTGTATTCGGAAATATGGTGAAATCATTGACACAAAATCAAAATCTTTTAAATATTAGTTATTACACACCTTGGGTATTGTTATCAATATAACTAATTAAAGACGTTAACAGATTTTTGAAACAGCCAGTTAAATACAAACTTTATATCAAAATATTTATTTGGTGATAATAATAATAATAAAAAACATAACGTAAGTTTGACAGGGCGCTGTAAGCAATTCAAAAGATATCAATTGTGTTTTTATAAAGCCAACTAGAGTATTAGAGTGCTATAAGAAATTTCGTCATAAATTTGATTAAATATACCGCAAACGAAAATATCGTTTATGGCCAGCTTTTATTTAAATTCAACCTGTGTGCGGCGAAGTTCGCCGATCGTTACCAGGCAACGAAGAAAATAAACGACGATTCCTTTGTAACGCTCTCTGGCCATTGAGTGGGCCTTCTTATCGTAGTTAATATTCACTGCCCAAGCGTTACTTCCCAGATACTTTCTTTGTGAGTTAATTTATGTCATTGGAGAAAATTGCTCATAGTCGCTTGTTTGACCATGAAATTAGTGTTTACAGACAAAGCTAACTTCTCCAGAAATGCCCACGTGAAGAAGTTTATTATTGCCTAATCTTGGTAGAGAATACTAATGCCATTTTACAGTGCAACATCGTTTTCACATGATGTGTGATCACATTTACGCATGCTGTTTTGAAAGGAATATTTATTTTCTGAACACTAGTACTGTGGTGGTAGCGATTTTGCTACATATCCTGGGGATATAGACAACTGTGAAAGTTAGAGAAAAACTGACTTAATATTCTCGACCTCAATTTTGTAGGCAAATTCAAACTTGCTTACAGATTATAGCTACTCCATTCATTTAAAAATTTTGTTGCGGATGCGCGGCAGTTTGGTGCTGTTGCTTAAGCTCAAAACTGATACAAGCATCTACAGCCACCTGTATATTTTTATAGCGTTAGAGACAGCCTGGATATTTCGGATGGCGAGTATCTTGACATTCCCCTTCACAGTTCGGTGGGCGGGACTTACTATTTAGAGGATTCGTTGAATGTCTTCACGATCCAGTCAATTGTTTCCAGCAGGTCTAGTGGCCTAGCGGTTAGATGCTGTGCTTGTGATACGACGCTCCCGGTTCGATTCCCATCAGTGGCATGACTTAAGGTCATGTTTGCAAAAAGTTATGTTCTTCATTTTAGGAATGCCTTAGGTTAGTTTTGTTTAGTTGCGCCCCCGGAGCGAGCAGAGGGCCATGCGTGAAGTAAAATATTATAATACTTCTTACCACAGGATTTAAAAACCTTATTTTATCAAGATATTTAGGACTATTAATGCAAAAATTGTAAGTTTACTTCCTCAATTTGTTTTACAAAAATGCTTCGACCGGCCAATATATAAATTTCCAAACTGCGTTACAAGTTACCAGAACCAAAGATGTCAAGACGCTCGCCAGTCAATCTACTTTGGCTTTCTGGCTTTCACTTGATGATGATGTAGGGAGGGCGAGAATTTAAAAGAGTACTGTTAACTTCATGCATGGGCCTCCGCTTGCTTCGCTCGCTTCAGAGCGCAATCAAGCAAAACTAACCCTAACTTAAAGAAGATTTAAAAAATACGCCTTGCTACCGACGGGAACCAAATCCCGGCCGCCCCCCTCAAAAACACAGGGTCCGTCCACTGCACTACCAGACCACTTGAAAGCAATTTCCTGGACCGTAAAGACATGGAAACCGCGAGTGGGAAGTCGAAACTGCGCATGTAGGATTTTGAAAGCCATAGCACAGAATTTCCAAGTGGCTGTAGACCCTTGTCTGATCACCAAAGTTGAACTTTTATAGATTCGATCGAGTCATTAAATATTGCGTCTTGCTATAAAGCAATATTAGATAGTCTAATAGGTTGAATTAAATAACTTAATAATAAACTCACAACTTCAAAATCTGATACATGAAACGGGTATCTTGCTAACCCTGGCCGGATTAAGTTCACCGACATATGAACAAGGTAGGCACTAAAAGTTAAACGCCCGAAAACATAGATTGGAGCCCATTGTAAGGTACGTAATGCCAACCCTAAAAATAAAACTTTAAATGTTTTATGGTCTTTAAATTATCATAGACAAACTGAATCATTCATAATCACATTTTTATTAAATTTTGCAAGTATGTAAAATAATAAGTACTTACAACCAACGCCTTCGCTGAAACCAATAATACCAGTTCCTATAACAAAAGCAAAGGTAGGTCTCGCTAGAGCAACATAAATAGACGCCCAAACTGCATTATGCTCAACTGAATATCTTAGAATAATCAGTCCAGGAATTATTACTATAGTAAGCCCCAGTCCAAATGAACATATCCACCATAGAACTTGTCGAGACTATAAAAAGAATTGTGCGTTCTATGTTTGATTATAATCAATATAAAGAGATGCTTGTCTACATATTATGCTATAGAGAGATGCTGGTCTACATATTATACTACAGAATCATCACTATGCTTGCGACATTACCATATAATGTGAGTCAAAAGTCTCAAATATAGACTTGGAGCTAGACCTACCGCGGCACCTAATCAGCAGAATGTATTATTTTACCTCACGCATGACCCTCCGCTCGCTTCGCTCGCAACGGGGGCTCAAAGAACAGGACCTAACCAAAATTAACCCAAGACATGCCCAAAATGAAAAAAAAATACTTTTTACAAACATAATCTTAAAGAAAAAAATTAAAAACCGACAGGAATTGAACCCCTCGCCGCCGTATCAGAGGTTCAGCATCTAACCACTCAATTACCAGAGCAATTCATTGCACCGCAAAGACATCGGTAAACTGAAGGCTGATTAGTTACCCTGCTAGATCTGGCTCTAAGTCAAATATAGTTTAACTAGCTTAAAAAATACCTTAACCAAAAGTGGTACATAGACCTAGTTGACCGCTGCGGACATAGTATTCATAACGATGTTGCCAATCCTCATTTTTCGTGAATTAAATAAGAGACATGATTTTTTTATTGTATTTTCCATATTCTAATATATTTTTTAGCTCGTGACGTCATGGATGCGGGCCTATGCGCTTTCGAACGGAGATTTGGAGGGTGGCTTGCGAGTAGAAGGGTAATCGCGATCGAAGCGCAATTGGTTGCAACGTTGCCAGACTACTACGATAGTAACGAATATTAGTTTGCAAATTTGCCGATAATGACTGCGGTAATTAGTGTTATTTTCTTGCATTTTTCTGAAATCAGAACTATTTATGTGCGTAGGTGAATTTGTACCTAATATTTCGTTGTATATTTCGGTACAAAATTTATATTGTTAGACGTATTTTCAAATACGTAAAACCATATATTTCGGACTTAAGACTTGTTGCTTTTGTGCCGATCGGCCATATAAATTTTTGTTCGTGTATAATTGTATGTTTTTCTCTTGGTTCAGCTATACTCTATTTCGAAATGATGCGAAGTAATAAATCATTTTCTGATGGCTGATACATAGGCGTACATAATTACGTACATATACGAACATATTTCAAACGTTTACCTGTCCTAATACTCGGACTTTCCCAGCATTATATTTATCACACTTAGGTTTTTTTATTACTATTATAAACATTCAAATTTGACGATTTTTTGTATGCATACCCTAAAGTTTAAGTAATTGTAATTTTTCAGTTATATTTGTTCTTCCGAAGAAGACACAGTGTGTTTGTTTCATTTCATAGTTTCAATTAAAATGGCTAATTCAGTTTTCTCTCCAGTGAATCGAGCGAGCAAATGTCCATTTTCTGTTAACGAAAAGAATATTATTCTTAATATGACGCTCTCAAACATCAAAATCCTCTGTATAGCGTTGATACTGTGGTGGAAATGTGTTCGCAAATGACGGGTGTTTCAAAAACGTCGATATATAAATTAAGGTGTGAACGAAAAAGTGGAGCTGTAAAACCACCTATACCATCTTCAGGAAGAAAGACGGTGCCTATCGATGAAGACTACAAACTTATAATTAGAAGAACAGTACATTCCTTTTATTTTAATAAGGAAATACCAACCATCGACAAAATTTTAGGAGCCTTGAAGCAAGACCAAAATATGTCTCCAACGATAAGCAGGAAGAAATTGTGGACAACTTTAAAACAAATGAATTTCAGCTGGGAAAAACAAAGCAGAAAATCGCTCCTAATCGAAAAAGATGAAATTATTTGCTGGAGGAGACAGTACTTAAGACAGATAAAGCAGTTTCGAAGTGAGAATAGAAAGATTTATTATCTGGACGAAACATGGCTTAATGAAGGATATACGGTTGGGAAGATTTGGCAAGACAAAAATATTTCAAGTTTTCGTCAAGCATTCTTAGAAGGCTGGTCCACCGGACTAAAACCACCATCTGGGAAAGGAAAGCGACTGATTATTACACACCTTGGAAGTGTTGATGGTTTTGTTGATGGCGGTTTGTTAATGTTTGAGTCAAATCATTCTGGCGATTACCATGAAGACATGAATGGCGATGTGTTCGAAGAATATTTTGAACAAATTTTAGATCTCATTCCACCTAATTCTGTGATAGTGATGGACAATGCGAGTTATCATTCCAGAAAAGTTGACAGGATACCAACTAATTCATGGAGAAAAGCGGATATTATTCAGTGGTTTAGACAGAATAACATACCATTTGATGAAAGTATGGTGAAAAAGGAACTGTTGTCCATAGTGTCCTCAAATAAAGCTCGTTTCACCGAGTATGTAGTTGACAAAATTGCACAGAAACGAAATATTACTATTCTTCGTCTGCCTCCGTATCATTGCGAATTAAATCCCATTGAACTTGTTTGGGCCCAAGTAAAAAGTTATGTAGCAAGGAGAAACACGACGTTTAAAATGAAAGATGTTAAAATTATCTTTGAGGAATCTTTAAAAAATGTCGATTCTGAAAAATGGCGTAAGTGTATTGAGCATGTTATAAAAGAAGAAGAAAAAACGTGGAAACTAGACCATTTAATTGACCTAATTGTAGAGCCTTTAATTATATCCTTGGAACATGACGAAGATTCGACGGATTTTTCTGACGACGAAAATGATATACCATAGTTCTCTACATAACTGTTTACACAAAATCGCAATTCTTATACCTTATTATATAAATATTATATGAGATAAAATGTTACAGTAATAATAACTGTTTTTGAATATACATAAATAAGTGAATAAATAAAAGTACTTAGGTAAAACAGGTATTTTAAATTAAATACTCAAACGTACGCTACTGCAGGTAGAAAATGGCCCCTTTGCTAATAAAGGATATTGTTTGCAGCGGGATTGCCATACAAAACAGGGTGGAATGGTTAAAATATAATACAGCAAGCTATAACAGCTGTGGCTAAATATTTAGAAATCACAAAAATTTATTTGACCACTCTGTTAGCGTTTTGCATTTATAAGTAGGTTTTATTACTCCGCACCATTTCGAAATAGAGTATAGTTTTGTGACAGTTGATACTTAGTATAATTATGCCTCAAACGTGTTGTATTCCTTGCTGCAAGGAAAAGTATAAAAAAGGGCCTCAAGTGCATGTTTTCGGTTTTCCAAAGGACGTAAGTTTACTTTACGACAAAAAAGGTTAAAAGCCATAACCTGAGATAACTGAGCCCACAAAAAACATGAAAGAATGCATAGCTCATTTTCCTGAAGGTAGTATAATGAGTATGACAGGTCAAGATTCAAACCTAAGACTAATCTTACTTAAAACGACAAAGTCTGTCATTCATAATTTTCTAGAATCGTATACCACAGACTGTGACGTGCGTATTTAGTATACAAAAGTGTATTAATTTCTAAATAAGACAGCTTTTGTAAGTAAACTTCTGAGTCTTGGTTTCTGAGAAGATTCAAGCTTTTTAACTTTCATTATGTATCCCGATTTTAAAATAATTTGTTAACACTAATTTTATTAATTCGATTCCATGGCAATTTAACGGGACATCTTCATATATATTATTCCTCAAATCAGTCCAGTAAAAGTAGATGGCAAGGTTTTAAAAGTATTTATAAGCAAATATACCATTCACTTTTCAGAAGTGTGTTTATAATTCGCGCACAAGCGAATGAACTGGACTCGTCAGGCGGTAGGACTCGTGTAGACGAAAATATCAATCATGCTAGATTAGTTTCATTTTTGATTAGCAGTTATAATAAACTTGTAAAGTGTTATTAGAAGCTAATTGTCTTGTACTTGAACTAGAAACACATGCATTATTTTATTGCTTTGTATGGTCCTCGACGGACGACAATGAAATGACATTTAATACTCACCGATGATTAATTTTTGCAACCTATTCCGGTACCTACGTTTTAGCCCATTTTGGTTACTTATGATTAGTTTTGGTTAGTCATTCAATCAGCTTTCGATTAGTGTTAGTTACTTTTAATTTATTTTAGTCATTTGAACCGGTTCCGATACGATTATAACCAATTTTAATGCTTTTGGTTAATTTTAGTTTGTCTCCAAAATTCGGTTAATTTAGGATCGTTTCAACTTACCTTAATATTTTTAATCTGTTCCGATGTGTTTTAGCCCATTTTGGGGCCTTTCGTTATTTTTGGTTAGTTTTAGTCAGTGGTTCAATCAACTCTCGGCTAATTTCAGTTAGCTTTAATTTATTTTAGTCATTTGAACCAGTTCCTATAGGTACGTTATAACAAATTTTAGTGTCTTTGGTTAGTCACCAAAATTCGCTTAATTTGGATTAATCTTAACATACTTCATTATTTTTAATCTATTTCGATACGTTTTAGCCCGTTTTGGTACTTTTAGTTACTTTTGGTTAGTCATTCAATCAACATTCGGTTAGTTTCAGACAGTTTCAATGTATGTTAGTCAATTGAACCAGTACCGATACGTTATACCCAATTTAAACGTTTTTGGTTGATTTTGGTTAGTCGCCAAAATTCGATTAATTTAGGTTAGGTATTTATTTTAATACCTTTAATCACTTTCGATACGTTTTAGCCCTTTTTGGTGTTTATGTTTACTTTTAATTAGTTTTGGTTAGTCATTGAATCAGCTTTCGGTCAGTTTTAGTTAGTTTTAATTTATTTCAGTCATTTGAGCAGGATCCGATACGTTATAACCAATTTTAATAGTTTGGTTAATTTTAGTTAGTCGCCAAAATTCGGTTAATTAAAGTTAGTTTCAACTTACCGCAATATTTTTAATATGTTCCGATATGTTTTAGACTCTCTGGTGCTTTTGGTAAATTTTGGTTAGCTTTGGTTAGTCGTTCAATCAACTGTCAGTTAATTTCAGTTAGTTTAAATTTATTTTATTCATTTTAACCAGTTCCGATAGGTTACAAAACGATTTTAGTGTTTTTGGTTAGTCACCAAAATTCGGTTAATTTGGGTTAGTTTTAACTTACTTCAATACTTTTAATCTATTTCGACACGTTTTAGCCCTTTTGATGCATTTTTGTTACTAGTGGTTAGTTTTGGTTAGTCGTCCAATCAACTTTCGGTAAAGTTCAGTTATGATTTGTTTTAGTCATTTAAACCGGTTCCTATACGTTATAAGTATTTTTAATGTTTTTGGTTAGCTTTGGTTAGTTACCAAAATCCGTTTAGTTTGGATTAGTTTTAACTTACTTTAATATTTTTAATCTATTTCGATACGTTTTAGCCCGTTTTTGTGCTTTTGGTTAATTAGTCGTTCAATCAACTTCCGGTAAAGTTCAGTTAGTTTTAATATATTCTAGTCATACGGTTCCGGTTCGTTATAAGCAATTTTAATGTTTATGGTTAGTCGCCAAAATTCGGTTTATTTGGGTTAGTGCTAATTTACCTTAACATTCGTAATCTTTTCTGATACGTTTTAGCCAGTTTTGGTGAATTTTGTTAGTTTTGGTTAGTCATTCAATCAAATTCCCGTTACTTTCAGTTAGTTGCAAATTATTTTATTCACTTGAACTGGTTCCGATACGATATAATCAAATTTAATGTTTGTGGTTTGTTTTCGTTAGTCGCCAAAATTCGGTTCGATTTGGTTTACTTTAAATTTTGTAACCTGTTCCGATAGGTTTTAGCCCGTTTTGGCGCTTATGGTTAGTGGTTCAATCAACTTTCGGTTAGTTTCAGTTAGTTCCAATTTATTTTAGCTACTTGAACCGGTTACGATAGGTTATAATCAAATTTAAGTTTAAATAAACAAACTAACACGTCCTCTCACGCGTATGACGTCAGGAATGTGGCAAATAATGTAGCATGCACTTTTTCACGATTTGGAAAATACCTGTTGTAGGAGGGAGGATTGGTAAAACCCAGTATATGTATGTATGTGTAGTACATAGTAGCGGTTTGTACAGAAGATCGAACGAAATTTCAGGAAGGGGCGCGATTGTTCGTGGACAGCACTTCGTCTGAATCAAACCAGTTTTGAGTTGAACGAATTTAACCGATACAGTTCTCCGAACTTCTGGATTTCCGCTTTAATTCTTATAGTGGAAATTCCATTATATTACATATGATTGTATGTTGCGAACTGATTTCAGCCTTTACATAATTTAGTACGGTGTGGAGCAGTTGTGGAGTTAAACCGAAAAATTCTTCTCAACATTCAATGCAATTTTGCCATACTAGTATTTCAGAGTTATCGCTATTTTTCAAAACTAATCTAAGTGGTGGATATATACAAAACTTACTGCCATAGATCTAGTGTTAAATAAGCATTAGTTACTTCAGATACTATTACATGTGTTTATAATAAAAAAATTGTTCTTGTTATCATTAAGCGTTTTGTTAAAAAAATAAAAAACAAAACCTAAAACAATAATAAATTACTTATTATTTACAACGTTCTGACGAAAAATAAATAAATGAGATATGCCAAACGGTGCTAGTAGCTGGTATGATATTCTAAAACAGAGCATACAAAACAATGTATGAAATTTACTATTATTGGCCTTATTTTCCCTGAAAGGTCGTTTTAATACTATGCAAAGCAGCTTAGAAACTCTTGAATTCCAAACGTTGTGAAACAAAGTTGTTTAAGAAAAAATGGTTATTCTAAATACATGAAAAATTACTCTGAATATTTCTCAACGCAATGCTTTAAAAAATGCTTGATTAACGTAAAAAAAATAGATACAAGTATGCAATTCAAAATGCCTTGCAAAAATGTTCCAGTTTTTTCGGTAACTATGCGTACATGGGAGACATTTACAAATAACTTGACTAGTTAAAAATCCTGAACATTTGTCACATTACAATATGATAATGTCTGCAACCCGTACCTGAGATGCTCAAAAAGGTTTTTCTTCTTTTTTGAAAAATTGACATCGAAAAGAGTTTTTACCTTCGTATTGAAAAACGGCGTTTCGTCATTCTTGTGTTTGAAGAAATAGTAACCAAATGCAATTCCTACTAATGGCCCGGCAGCGTTGCCAATGAGTCCGCATATTTGGCGATGAAACTGATTACTATCAAACAGTCCAGTGATTTCATAGTACATTCTAAAAATAATTTTAATCATATTTTAAAATATACTGTGATCTCCAAACTTGGAGCATTGTTTACATAAAGACAATGCTTGGAGTTACTTCCGGAGAGTATATTAGGGTCAAGCGGACCCCAAAAGTTCCCAACCTGAAGCGGTATAGGATTATAAGCCCTCTTTGGGTGTTTCCCGTAAAAATCGAAAAGATACTCTTGATGCGTTCCGTTTTCCCACTTACACTACTCTTAACCAACGCAGCACAAAACTGTTTTCTTATAAATTTACGAAATGATACATAAATGTGGATTCGCCTTTACTTGCGGTTTAACCGGAATTTGACGTAAATATACATAGACGATTAAAAATTAAGGACCGTTCAAGTCATTTTATTCTAAGTCAAACTGTTTAGATTCTACCAACGATTTACTAGTTATTAAATCATTGGATTCTACAGCGTACAGTTTTTCAAAATGTCAATAAATTGCAATTGTTACTTAGGGATAATACCATATAAAATGGGTTTATTTCTGGTACAATTATTCCAAAATCCCATAACAAATTCTAAAAATTAAATGTTGTCACCCTGAACTTCTGATGCAACCTATATACTTAACACTTAGGCAATGACTTAATTTAGTATAACTTTAAAATATAACCTTAA